>JAMPIV010001662.1:0-53223 GCA_024509875.1 Oreohelix idahoensis
AAGGTTTTATTTTTATTGTAGTTTTTATTTTGTGTTGTGTGGTATGGGTTGTTTGGAGGGGTGGTGAGATTGTGGGTTTGTTTATGGTGGTGTGATTATGGGATTTAGAGGGTATTTTGAAGTTGGAGAATTGTGAGTATTGGATGTGTTATGTAGAGATTGGTGTGAGGAGTGGATGATTGGATGGGGTAATGATGGGTGTGGGGGTGTATTGGTAGGTAGTAGAGAAGTGTTTAGTAGATTATTTAAGATGTTAGAGGTGTGGGTGGGTATGTGGGAGGTGGAAGTGGATGGTAAGGTTAATGGGGGTGTTAGAGGGGGGATAAAGAGGAAAAGAGGAGGAGGATGGGAGAATGGTAAGTGTGGGATATGTGAGTATTTGGGATGGGTTTGTTGTTGAAGGTAGATGTAAGTGGGGTGAAGATGAAAATATTGGGGGGTGTATTGAGAGAGGTGTGATATGAAGTGAGTATGGTTTTGGTTGGTTTGGGGATAAGGGAGATAGGTTGAGTTGTTGAAGTATTGAAGTTTAAATTGGAAACTGTTGGGGGGGTTTGATAGGTTATTTGCGTAGGGTGATTGATATGTTAAGTGAGTATTGAGGGTGATTGTTGATAATTTTGGGGAACTTTGTAGGGAGATAGGTTGAGTTAGGTTGAAGTCCACATTGCAAACAGATATTGTGAAGTTTACGGAAGGTGGTGGCGTTGTCTTGACACTGATAGGGAGGGTGGGATAGAGGGATCGGTAAGTAGATTGGTAAATAGGAGAGAGGAATGTATGAGGTATCATGATAGGATTGGTGGTGGGATGGTAAACAAATTTGTGCAAATTGATCTTGGGTTGTTATTTTGTGAATGCACAAATTTGAGGGGGGATATCAAACTGTGATTGGAGTATATATAATGATTTATGTGGCCAAGAAGGTGTTATGTTTGTATGGGTGTAAAAGAATTGAGATCCTCGTAACTTGTCATGAGGTAAAGTACAAGATAAGAAGTATCCTTGGATTGTAATGAATGAGGCTTATTTTATTCAATTCGAATATTGATATTGGTGCCTATGTCTTTACTCCACGACCTTATCACTGCCGATGATATTAGCGATGACACACAATCCTCATATGAGTATGTCATTGCTCTTAGGCAAAAGATCATCGAGGCATGCAAACTAGCAACTTCTTCATCTGAAATTGCTAAAGAAAAGGCAGTTTGGAAATAAAAATAGATGTCTACGACAACTTTGTCCGGGTGACAAAGCGTTCGTCCTACTCCCCAGTAGGGAAAATAGACTTCTTATTGCATGGAAAGGTCCGTATGCAATAGTCTCCAGAATTTCCGATGTTGACTATGTTGTCGATATTGATGGAAAGCATAAAACTTTCCACATCAACATGCTTTCGGAATTTCATGAACGTCCAGACTATTTGCTGCCTATTTTCCAGGCGACGGACGATTTTCCAGTACCTCATGGTCATTACTCATCCCTGTCAGTTATACAGGATGAGGAAACTACTTTTTCTGATGTCAATCTTCCTCTTCCTGTGGTTCTACTACACTCTACGGAATCTTGGAAAAACATTACTGTTTCTCCTAATCTTTCCGCTGAAGAACATCGACAAGTCTCTTCGATGTTACAAACATTTCAGGATGTCCTCACTGACATCCCTGGACACACAAATGTCATAGAACATGACATAATTCTTACTGACAATAATCCTATTAGGGTTAGACCTTATCCTATCCCTATACACTTTCAGTCACAAGTCGAGAAAGAATTAGATGAAATGATTCAATTAAAAATAATTGAACCATCGACTTCAGCATATTCTTCTTCCGTGGTTATTGTCCGGAAGAAAGATAAGAACATATGCATTTGCGTTGATTATTGCAAATTGAATCAAGTCACAAAGTTCGATGCTGAACCGATGCCTTTACTAGAAGATCTACTTATTAGACTTTCTAATTCTAAATTCTTCACTAAACTTGACTTGTCTAAAGGTTATTGGCAAGTGCCTTTAACAGATCGTGCCAAACATCTTACTGCTTTCTCAACACCCAGGGGTCTGTTTCAGTGGAATGTTATGCCTTTCGGCCTTATGAACGCCCCTGCTACTTTCGTTCGCATGATGGTTCGAATTCTTTCACATCGTTCAGATGTCATTGCATACTTAGATGATATCTGTCTCTTCAGTGATTCCTGGGAAGATCACTACTTGGGTTTATATGAATTACTGTCTACTCTACGGAAGTATAATTTGACAGCAAAACCCCCTAAAGCCTATGTTGGGTTTAGTGAAATCTCTTTCCTGGGTCATCGTGTTGGTCATGGTCTTTTGAAGACAGAAGACCACAATACTTCGAAAATACTGAACATCTCTGTACCTAAGACCAAAAAACAAGTTCGTAGTCTCTTGGGTTTAGTTCAATTTTATGGGAGATTCATTCCGAATCTATCTTCAATTATGGCACCTCTTTCAACGCTGTTGAAGAAAGGATCGCCTAATCTGGTTCGTTGGTCTCAAGAATGCCAATCTTCCTTGGACCAGATTAAGAATATATTCTCATCTCCTCCCAACTTAAGATTACCTACTCTTGATAGGACTTTTGTTCTTCGAAGTGATGCTTCATCCACTGGTGTGGGGCAGCACTTATGCAGGAGTATTCAGAAACTCTGCATCCTGTAATGTACATTTCTAGGAAACTAAATGCGGCAGAGAGGAATTACTCGGTTCTAGACCGTGAGTTGTTGGCTATGGTTCCAACTAATATTTATGTCCTATATTTCCAGATATACTACGGATCCATAACACTCCTATATTATAAACATACATTAGCACACCTGTCCTCACTTTATGTGAACTCATGCTATTGTGCATTGTTATTTTCTTCGTCTGTTACCGTCTTTGGTATAACAGAGGAAGGCTAAGTAGGCAATATAAGGGCCGAAAGTTCACTCGGCCACAATTATTAATAATAATGTATTGTATATTAGGAATCCCAATGGTTGTTAAATAGGATTGTATTATTTGTATTTTTTCAGCAACTCATTGATGTTTGAGAAGATACCTTACTCGTTGTCAACAATTAAGTGTTATGAAGTGCTTACTTACCCTTGTATCGACAGAAGATGTGTTCCGTTAGTCTTTGACCTGATGCTTCTTCGATCATCGACTCTTGTATATTGTATATTATGTTTACATGCTTAGATAAATATGCTATTTCCTTTAATATATGTACATCTAGATAATGCGGTATTAGAATAATATCACCGCTATTTTCATAATGCTTTATTGTTATTACATTTGCATATCTATAACTTGTGCTTACATGCTAGAGTGACCAGCAATGTGATGTATGTTGGTGGCACCTCCTCGATATATATATTTTTAGAGAAAGATTTTTTCTCTAATGAGATATATTCTCACATGACACACTATGTGTTGATTTAGCCTCATGTTAGGCAGTTTATATATTTGTCCGCGCATCATTCGTGCGTTTTTGAGCTGCTTCTAGCTCTTGGATATTTTTTTTTAATGTTTCTTTTTTTTTAATCGGGAGCATGCGGTAGTATGTTGCGCATAGAATTTTTGCTTGCACACTTTTGTCTTGTGGTCTAAGGTCGATCACTCTTGGTAAACTGAGGTTACGTTAGGACTTTGGTTGTTATCTGCTCTTGTGACTTAAACTGCCGTTCTATTCTTAGTTCGACGGCAGGTGTTCTCCTTGTATGGTCAGAGATCTTAAAGATTTCTTGGAATCCTTTCCAACCTGTATTGAGTTTTATTCTCGATCCTTATAAAGAGCGATTCCTCGCATCTTTCTTAGTATATGCCCGTCTTGCAGGTCGCCTGATTAGGACTCAGGTTTCAGAGTCCCTTCTGCGCATGTCCAGATCGGTGGGCGGCTTTTGAAAAAGATTTCCGTCAGCGCAGAGTACCGAAGTTTTTCGTGCAGAGCAGATCGTTTTTCAACGTCTGTGATCTGTTGTTGGGATATGGCTATCCTCATGTGTGTTAGTTAAGCTAACGAGGATTCCCTTCATGATTCTAAAAGCCTGGAGGCGTATATGTGTGAGTGGTGTTATTTCCGAAACAATGTAAATGCGCTCATGTTATTGATATCTACAGTCTGCTAAGATTTTGACATTGTCGCTCACTATCTTCACGCATTGAGAGCCCCCTTCTATTAGGAAATTCACCCCAGGTATCTTCATACCTTATAGTTATATGTATTCGGGTCACCCTAGGCTCAGAGAACAGTTTCTATGCTCCTATGAACTTCGCTATGTCAGCGTTTATACCCTTATGGAGGTTAGACTTAGGAATGCCTACAAAGGTCAATCTGAACGGTACTCATGAACCCGCCATGTCCATATGGTTTGTGGTAGAATTATTTACACACCTGATTCACTAATATCAGGGTGGATTTTGTTACACTCATGGAGTGTTGATATGGAGTTGAAGCTATTGTAAGCTGTATTCATTGAGATCGACTTACTGATACCCGCATAATCTACTGATGAATTTATTATGCTTATGGCTATATCCTGCATTTATTGTGACTTATGTACATTTATGTCAACGTATCCGTCGTTGTGGCGTCTTTAATAAATGATAATAAAACGTCACCAGCAGTTGACACTTTCTATGACTTCCTCATCGTGAGTCAGTGACGTCCCTGTGATCAGTGTACTGTGTACTGTGATTCATCTGTAAATCTATCATTACCAGACTACAAGGAGGGATATCTCACCATTACATATCGGGTAGCCAGCAATACAAATAATACATCTACCATACCCCGCTACATTCTCCTGCTACATTCTGGTGAGACCATTAAACCTCCCTCTACACTACCATCTCTGCGGTAAAAATCGACGCCCCTTCAGTTACACTGTAGCTCTTTTTAATTCCCCATTGCGGTATTACAACTCCGGCACCTAGTTGCCCACTATCACCCTTGGATCCATCAGTGTAAACGGCCAGACTTTGTTTAGTTAGTTGATCTATGAACTTTCTACTTATCATTTTGGCTTCCTTATCTTCTATGTTTTGTTTGATCTTTTTAGTCAGTGAGTAGTCTATGATTGGTGTTTTTAGTTCCCAGGGTGGTATTTTGCTTCTGTATTTATTACTATTTTCAATTGTGTTTGATAGTTCTTGGAACTGTGTTAGGTCTTCTATAGTTCTCCACCCTCTTGGATATCTATCTTTATTTAAGGGGACTTCCCATACACTTGGTTGGTTTTTGACAAATGCTTTATGTGCTGGGTGAGTCACTTCTTGTGCTACTTTACTCCAATAATTTAATCTTAGTTCTTTTCGTCTTAGACCAAGGGGAGGTATTACAAGAGCTACTTCTAGCGCTTCTACTGGTGTCGATACAAATGCACCTGTAATGGTTCTCATGGCTGCATTTTGAATTCTGTCCAGTTTTGCTTTGTTAGAAGCTGCAGCTGAGTCATAGACAATGCTGGCATAATCCAGTTTCCCCCTGATGAAAGACTTGTAGAACATAAGCATTATTTTATTGCTGGCCCCCATCCATTACCTTTTACTATCCTTAGTATATTTAGGGGTCACCTACAGCTTTCTACTAAATTGGCTATATGTTTGTTCCAATTTAGTTGTTTATCTAAAGTTATGCCCAGAAATCTTGTTGTTGAGGAGGTACTTATTTCCTGTCCTTTAATGGTTATATTGATTTTGTTATTTTTTTTTAAATTTCCTTTGCTGAATATCATACCTACTGTTTTGTTTACATTAATTTGAAAGCCCCAACTATTCATCCACTCTGAAACTTTTTCTATTTGATTTTGGAGTTTTTTGTTAACATGGTCTAAATTTTTTCCAGATCGCCAAATGGCACAGTCATCTGCAAATTGTGATACTGCATTCTTAATGTCGTTAAATTCATCTGCTAGGTCATTTACAGCTATAGTGAAAATTGTAGGTGAAATAACTGATCCCTGAGGAATCCCATTCTGTTGTTCATATATATCTGACTTATCATTGTTTACCTGTACAGCAAAATACCTGTCTTGTAAAAAGTTTTCTAGATACCTGTAGGTTTTACCAGTAATGCCAATCTTTTTCATTATGTAAAGAGCTCCATCTCGCATGCATTCATCATATGCTCTTGCGACATCTAGAAAAACTGCTACTGTTTTCTCTTTTCTCTTGAACCCTAGCTTTACCTCGTGTTCTAATCTTACAAGCTGGTCTACTGTACTTCTGTCTGCTCTAAACCCTGACTGGTTTGAGCTATATAACTGATTTTTTTCCAGGTAGAATTTAACTCTTTTGTTAACAACAGTTTTCAGTATTTTACCTAGTTGTGATGTTAAGGAGATAGGCCTATATGAACTTACATCATGGGCTTCCTTATTGGGTTTTAGGATGGGTACTATCATCGCTACTTTCCATGCTTTTGGTATCTTCCCTAAGTTCCAGATTTTTTTATTAAGGGAAGTTATTATGTTTATAGTTCTTTTGGGTGTTTTCTTAAGGATTTCATAACTAAGTATATCCTGCCCTGAGGCAGTATTAGATTTATCTTTTATTGCATTAGTTACTTCTTCTTCTGTTATATCCGCATCTAAATAGTTTGTTTCATCTATCTGGTCTGGTAGTTCTTTTGAAAACTGTATCCTAAGTCTTTCTCTTTTCTCATTTTCTTCCTGTCCAAGGCTACTTTTTGCACTGACTTTATAGAAATACTCGGCAAGGGCATTTGCTTTTTTTTTATCTGTTTCTGCTCTCTTTGGTAGTTTGATTGTTGGCATTATTGTTTTCTTATTGTTCCCTTTGATTGCCTTAAGCTTCTTCCATACTTCTTTAATTTGAGTGCGAGGTTTAAGTGACTGACAAAATTCTTTCCAGTTAGTTTCTTTGGCTTTAAATATTATTCTATTAGATTCATTCCTAATAAGTTTATACTCATCATAGTTTCCTTCTGTTCTGTTATTCCTATATTTTTGTAATGCCCTTTTTCTTCTCTCATGAATTTCTGCACAGCTTTTATTCCACCAGGCAACTGGTTCTTTATTCCACTGAGTTTTTCTTTATTTAGTAATGTTATTTATTGGTTTATGGTGCTGTGGCATATTTTTATTTGGTATATATTTTATTGGTATTTTAAGAATTTCATTGGTCAGTGTTTCCGCCCAAAAGTCAGTATCATCTGATTCCATGTCTTTATATTCCATCCCCTCCAGCTCTGATTGGAAAGCTTCCCAGTTTGCTTTTTTATAGTTGAACGTCGGTTTCTCTGGTTCTGGGTTCGGACTGACATTTTCATGCATGGTTATTATGATGGGCAGATGGTCTGAGTTTGTGTCTTGTAACACTTCCCAATTTACATTCGCTAGATTGTTAGTTGTTATACTTATGTCTATTGCTGAGTCTGCCCTGTTAGCTTGTGGATTAATTCTAGTTGCAGTTCCATCATTGAGTATTAGAAATTCATTATTTTCTATGAAGTCAAGTAGGCATTTTCCTGCATTGTCTGCATGTTGTCCACCCCACGCATAATGATGGGAATTAAAATCTCCTACTATGACTGTTTTGGGGCCTAGTCTGGTGCTTATGGATAGTATTTCTTCTTCTTTAATTGTACCCTCCTTAGCGTATACATTTATGATTGTTAGATTGATTGGTTCAGCTGCTATAGTAACCTGGATACCTTCTATATTGGTTGTATTAAATACTTCCCAGTCTATAATTTTAAATTTTTCGCTAACTAAGACTGCGACACCACCTCCTCTACCTTCTTTCCTATCGTGCCTAAGTATCTTAAAGCCCTTACAACTATATCTACTATTTGGGTTTAAATGGGTCTCTTGAAGAGCATATATAGCGATGTTTCCTCCTGTCTCTGCAAGTAGGGGTACAAAATTCTTTTTGATACCCGTACAATTCCACTGTATAATTCTAAATCTTTCTAAATTGAATTTTAACATCATCTAGTATACCTTTTATTTTGGTTAACTATCAAAATTGCTCTTATTCTGTATTTCCTGTACTTGTGGACCCATTATCAATCAAGTTCTCAAGAAAATCCTCATTTATACTTGTCATTATTTCCCTAACTTCTTCCGCTAAGTGTGGTAAAAGTACCTCAAATCGTTTTTTGATAGTTTCTTTGATAGTTTCATCTAGGTTGCTTTTGTTTTCCTGTTGTCTTTTGTTCTTTTTAATCACTTTCCTATTTTCATCCAATGCTACATTCCCTTCTCTCCCTATGTTAATCTCCTGTCTTTCACTTTCCATTCTTTTTAGTATTATTTCACTTCCTTCTTTTAGTTCAGACAGTTTGACTAGTATTATTTATTTTCTTCTTTCAGTACAGTTTTTTTTTTATACCGTGTTTGCTACTTTTCTTTGTAGCACGCCCCTTTCAACCGTCTACCATATGCATGGGGTTGTTGGTTATATCAGGACGTGTTTTCTTTGTTGTAATATGTTTTTGTTTGTATTTATTTTATACTATATTATCTCTAGTAGGTATTTTCCTTTTGTAGTTATAGTTCATAGTGGTTGGTTATATCTAAAATATGCGATTGTCTAATCTGGTATGTTTTTAATTTCGCTGGATGTTTTATTTGGTTAATCCGTATGTATCTGGGGTGAATTTGGTTAATCCGTATGTATCTGGGGTGAATCTTTCTCCGGTTTGGACTACTGGCTCGGATCCTTATTTATTTTTATATGTTAGCTTTTGTTTTGGTTATATAGTGTTTTATTAACTTTTGCATTTCTGAGGGGGTCTTTGTGCCTATGAGATTTTCTACACTCATTTCTACCTTGTGTTTACTACAGTATGTCTTAATGTTTTGCCTCTGTTGGTCATATTTCTTGCAGTCCACCAGAAAGTGTCTAATTGTGTTTGGTTCTTGGCACTCTTCACATGTGGGTTCCTCAATCATGAAATATCCAGTTCCAAGCTTGAGCCTCAGCACTTTTTTATTAATTGGTACTTTTAGTTCATCTTTTATTTGACATTTTTTGCTTGGTTTTTTTTTAAGATATTATATGCGCGTCTTGCTTTTTTTACTTTGGTCCCATGCTGTTATCCACTCTTTAGTTATTGCTTGAGCAATTAAACTCTTTATTTCGAACTTCCGTAGGCCTACTTCAATTTTGTTATGGCTAGTTCTCCCGCCTTTGGCTTCTTTGTCTGCAAGCTCATTTCCTGCTATCCCCACATGTGATGGTATCCATGTTAGTGTTGCCCTGCATCCTGTCGTATGCAGATATGTATTAACCTGTAGTATTTCCTCTATAATATCTGGTCTACTACAACCATTTCTGTTTCTGATAGTTAAAACTGCTGAAAGGGAATCTGTGAGAATGGTTACTTTTTTGGGTGGGATTTCTGCAGCTATTTCTAAGCTTTTAGGATTGCCACTAATTCTGCTGTAAAGATGGATGTATTACCTGTTACTTTGTATCTTTTGTAAATGTTTATTTTTGGTATTGCTATTCCTGCTCCTAATTGTCCTTTTTCATCTTTTTACCCATCAGTATATATAGTTAGGCTATTATTTATATACCGTTCTATGTACTCTAGTGCTTTACCTTTTGCTGAGACTATGTCGTTAGATTTGCTTATGATCTTTGGTAAGTGAGAGTCAGTTTCTGGCACTCTCAGTTCCCATGGTGGGATCTTTGCTTTGTGCTGGGCACTACTGCTTATATCTTTGATAAGTGAGAGTCAGTTTCTGACACTCTCATTTCCCATGGTGGGATCTTTGCTTTGTACTGAGCACTACTGCTTATCGCATTAAACAGGTCTGGGTATTGATCCACTTCATCCATTGTTTTCCACCCTGACGGGTATCTACTTTGCTTTAATGGAATGTGGCCTATGTACTGGTTACCCCTATCAAAGGTTTTGTGTGCTGGGTGAGTTGGATCTTTTGCCACTTTTGCCAAGTAGCTGAATCTCAGTTCTTTTCTCCTTAGCTCCAGGGGTATAATGCCTAGTGCTACTTCTAGTGCCTCTGCTGATGTTCCCTTTGAGGCACCTGCTATTATTGACAGTGCCTGGTTTTGGACTGTGTCTAGTTTTTTCTTATTGCTCGGGGCGGCTGATGCATAGACAACACTGGCATAGTCAAGTTTGCCCCTAATAAATGATTTATAGAAGGTTATCATTGTCTTATTGCAGGCTCCCCAACCACTTCCTTTCATATATCTTAGCATGTTAATAAGTCCCCTACTGCTTTGCACTAATAGGTCTATGTGTTTGTTCCAGTTTAGTTGCTGGTCTAGTACCATACCAAGAAATCTAGTTGATTTTGCTGTGCATACTTTTTGCTCATTAATGCTTATGTCAATTATATTGTTTTTAATAACATGCCCTCTACTTAAAATCATTCCTATGGTTTTTTTAACGTTTAGATTAAATCCCCACTTGTTCATCCAGTCAGATACTTTATCCATTTGCTTTTGTACTGTTTTATAGAGGAATGGGAGATTTCTTCCCGTTCTCCATATCGCAGCATCATCTGCAAACTGGGATAAGTTGTTTTTTAAATCTTTAAACTCGCCGCCTAGGTCGTTGATCATAATCGTAAAAATAGATGGTGATATTACTGATCCCTGGGGAATTCCATTCTGTTGCTCATACACCTCAGATCTATCATTGTTTATTTGTACCGTGAAGTATCTCTCCTGCAGGAAGTTTTCTAGATAATTGTAAGTTATGCCTACTATACCTAATTTCCTGATTTTATGTAGTGCACCCTCCCTCCAACACTCATCATATGCTCTTGCTACATCAAGGAATATTGCTACTGTCTTTTCATTCCTTTTGAAGCCTGTTTTAACATCATGTTCCAGCCTCAACAGTTGCTCTATTGTACTATGTTGGCTTCAAAAGCCTGCCTGGGTTGGACTGTACAAATTATGCTTTTCTAGATGAAATTTTAGTCTGCTGTTGACTATTGTTTCTAGAATTTTTCCTAGATGCGATGTTAACGATATTGGCCTGTATGAGCTGACATCATGTGTTTCCTTATCTGGCTTTAGTATGGGGAAGACTACTGCTGTCTTGCATGAACACGGTATTTTTCCCGTGTGCCAGCTTTTGTTGTAGAGGGAAGCAATCACTCTTAGAGTTGTATTTGGTATCTTTTTGAGGATTTCATAGCTCAGAATGTCTTCCCCATAGGTGGTATTGCTTTTTCCTGCTAAAGCTCTTTCTATTTCATCTACTGTAATATCTGCATTTAAATAATTAGCATCCTGTGTGGTGTCCATATTTTCTCCTTTTAATTTTTCTAGTTGTTGTTGTTGTTTTGATGAGGTGATGGGTGGAGGACGGGAACTTAACAGCTGACCGTTATTGCCTCTTCTCGTTCCATCTTGGTTTACCCTGTTCAACCTGAAATTTGGTTATAATTGGGGTATTTAGTGTCATTTTATTTTTTAAATTTTGTATTCAATTTAAATATCTATTGTCTTTAGCAGTTGCCGATTTCAATTTATATTAGTATTTGTCCAGGAGCCGCGCTAGCGTAGTGGTTACAACACCGCTCTGGCGACCGGGTGATTCAGGATCAAACCCGGGCGACGGCATTTGAGGATTTTTCGTCGACCGGGATTTGGACTGGATTAACTCGAGACCTGGCGAGGACATTTGAAGGAGTGTCGTCGACCAGGGACTGGCGGCTCCTGAGCCGACCCAGCTCTAATGGGTACCTCCGAAAACGGCGAGTATCTGCCTGAATGGCGAGGGACACTTGTCTCTGTACAAGAAAATAGGATACTCACGTAAAAATCAATGTCAGGTTAGACATTAAAAATAACCTGAGATTTCGCCTCGAGTATTAGCGGGCGTACGAAAAAAAAAAAAAAAAAAAGTATTTGTCCATTTTATTTTCTCTATTGTATTGTTTCTTGATAACAATTGTCCTTTACACTTGGTTTTACTTTGTATTAGTATTTGTTCTTTTTGAGTTGTTTTTTTTTTATTGAATACCATGTTGTCTTCCTTGTCCTTTGAGTAGTTAGTAAGTTGTTTTTTTCTTTTTATTTTGTGTTTATATATATATATATATATATTGTTTTTGGTTACTAGCCTTATATGTTTTCCTTTGTTTTATGTATATATCTTTTAAGTATTGATTGGGCATCTCTTGGGGCATCTATACTTAAAACCTTATCACCTATCAAGTCTATATTGTGATTTCTATAGTAAGTTTTTAATTCAAGCCTTTGTTGTTCATACTTGTTACAGTGGATCAGGTAGTGGTCTATGTCATTCTCTTCCTGACATTCTTGGCAGTGTGGTTCTTCTATCATAAAGTATGCTGCACCGAGACGGAGACGCCACAATTTTTTGTTTGATGGTATCTTTAATTCTTCTCTGATTTGGCACGTCCTCGTTGGCTCTTTCAGCAGTTTGAACGCATGTCTGCCTTTTCTACTGTTCTTCCACGTTGTCTTCCATTCCTCGTTTACAACCATCTTCACTTGGCTCTTGATCTCCGACCTTCCCAGTCCTGCTCTTATATTGTTTTTACCTGTTCTTCCATTCTTGGCGTTCTGATCTGCCAACTCGTTACCAGCAATACCTATGTGTGCTTGAACCCACACTAGCCTCACACTACATCCTCTGTTCCCTAGTGATGTATTAATTGCTAGAATTTCTTCCTTTATGTCTGGCCGGCTACATTTACCTGGGTGTTCTAGTGCTTGTAGAGATGATATTGAGTATGTAAATATCGTAACAGCTTCTGGTGGGTTATCTTCGATTATTTCTAAACTTTTAAGAATTGCTACCATCTCTGCGGTAAAAATCGAAGTCCCTTCAGTTACATTGTAGCTCTTTTTTATTCCCCATTGTGGTATTACAACTTCGGCACCTAGTTGCCCACTATCACCCTTAGATCCATCAGTGTAGACGGCCAGGCTTTGTTTAGTTAGTTGATCTATGAACTTTCTACTTATCATTTTGGCTTCCTTATCTTCTATATTTTGTTTGATCTTTTCAGTAAGTGAGTAGTCTATTATTTGTGTTTTTAGTTCCCAGGGTGGTATTTTGCTTTTATATTTATTACTATTTTTAATTGTGTATGATAGTTCTTTGAGCTGTATTATTTTTCTAGCACATAAACATATAAGGAGGGGAAACCCGAGGCCTGTAAACAGTAAATAAATAAATAAATAAACAAACAACACACAAAGGTATGTTATCAGGCACTCAGTGAGAAATAAAGAAGTAGAAGACCAGACAACAGAAAAACAACAGAAGTGATAGGCTTACCGGGATCGAACCAGGACCTTCCGAACAGCACCCACCACTTAGCCATGGGAGTGAATCGCCACTATCCGCTCTGCCAGCTCCGCATTACAAAAATAATGCTTAACTGACAGAGGTCTAGGGCGAACACCACGTGGCCCGGATATGTACCATAGGACGACCCAGCCTAATTATAGACGCAATCACTTCTGCAGTTCCACTATACAACAGTATAGGCCAGATTACACATGACAAAGGCCTTAACACTGTGTCCAGCAAATGATAGAAGAATGAGAATAAGTAAAGTATAGACTGTAGGTTTCTTGGTATTTTTAATAAACACATAAACATATAAGGAAGGGAAACCCGAGGCCTGTAAACAGTAAATAAATAAACAAACAACACACAAAGGTAGTTATCAGGCATATTGTGTATATATATATATATCTTGTGTGTGCTTCGGTATCGTTTATTCTGCTCATCCTATGGTCACACTCTTTCACTGTAACAAATAACATATAATTCAAACAATCAATCATCCTATGGTCACACTCTGTCACTGTAACAAATAACATATAATTCAAACAATCAATCAATACCCTTTAGCTCACCAAGGAGCACAGGCCTTCTACGAGAACATGCTATGTTCTTTTGTCACGTGACATTAGTTCAAGGTCTTTCCTTGTAATCCTCACCACTTTCATTTTCTTGAACACCTGATCGCTAGCGCAGTGTGGTTACCATTACACCAGCGCGGCTCCCTATGCTCCACTTAAAACTGGTACTACTCTCTTAATAATGCACTTTAGAAGCACACCTCAACGCAATAGTACAATTAAAACAAAACAAAATTTGAACCTTCTTAAAACGATTGACACTAAACCCAACTTGCACTACGGTATTATTTTATTTCAAGACAGATACATTCATATTTATGTAAGGCAGTTACGCCGTCAAAAAAAGTTTCCTGGTCCACTAATGTTTTTTTTTTTCTCCATTTGTCACAGAAAGCATTCAGCTGATTTGATTTGATTTCACAGCCGATCAGGAATTGCTTCCTAATCGACCTTCAAAAAATGTATTAATTTGTAGCTCCTCGTATTATTAAAGGTGTGTGGACCGTGATACTCTAGAAAAGACGTACGAACTTTTGATCTTAAACTATGTGTTTGTTTGTCTTATTTGTAGCTCCTCGTATTATTAACCGTGATGGACGAACAAATGTCCGTTCAAAGAAAATTGCAAAACATCCTGCACTGATGTAAGACACCAGGAGAGCTTTTAAATCTTATAATAATGTTATTAAATTAGATAAATCTATAAAGAAAAACTTGCGAACTATTTATGTTCTTTAAAATGTACTGAGCTTTATAAAGTTTACGTTCTTGCAGTAAGATTTATTATACATTTGGTTTACTTTAATGTAATTTAGTAAATTTACCTAACTAAACTATATTAATAACGGGACATAATCCTGTCATTCAAAGTGGGATAATAAATTGTATTTCTTAAAGGGATATAATTCAAATTGTGTTTACGTTCTATATCTCTTTGACTGTTATTTAAAAGATACATTGTATATGACACTCATTGCGTTTCAGCGCTTACATGTAATATATGTTCACAACATTTGACTTAAAATGGTTTTGTTATCAGGCACGGCTGCTATTCTTCGCATACTGTAATATAGAAATGTTGTATTTACAATCTAATTACGTGTTGAATATTAATGAATAGTAGTGTGAACACACACAAACACATCAGCATGACTTAGTCTGGCAATGGATAGGACACACATTTCGGAAACCTGTTCATAGCGTTACAAGGTAGCCCTTGTTCTGGAACACCTAAAGGGGTATACCAAAAACACACGGAGAAGATAACTGAGGACAAAGAGTGAAAGTGACAAAACGGGGCGTCCCCAATCGATCTTTGTTTCTATCCGACAGTTTCGGTACATTTGTGGTACTGATTTTTATTATGTGCTTTCAATTGTCGGACTTTTACTTTCTTTCTTTCCTTTTTTCTTCGTTATTTTTCTGCTAAGTAGCAGATATTTGAGTATTGTCGAATTGCTTGATACCTTCACGCTACCCAGATTTGCTAAGATAAGTAATCACAGTCGGCCGGGAGCGGAACAGCCTAGCTAAGATTAGCACAAGATCTCGTTTACGCGGCAGAGACATGACTTAAGCGTTTCTTGTCTTGTACTTGTTATGACAAGAGTACTTTCTGATAAAGTAATGATGGTTACATTTTGAACACGCTGTTGTATGAGTTTTCCGATCTGTCTGTAAGGTTGTACACAAGGGCATCGGACATCTTATTACCATATATTGGAGAGTTGACCTCTGCCTTACGTTCACAATTATCCGATGTCGGAATATTTTGAAATTATCCCATAACCCGCCTGTTTGAATATGATTGGAGTTTGTTGATAGCTCATAACAATCAAAGGCGTGGGAAGGCAGGGAATATAATCTGACCATTTTCTCAAGCTATTTCGCTTGAGAAATCACTCGCCAAGTTACCAGAACTTGCTGTAGTGAAGAATTAGAATTCAGACTTCCTTCTTTAAATATCATATACCTTTTATTGGAGTATTTATCAGGACTTACTATATAGCCCAGGAAATCTCTAACTTTTCAAGTAAGGAAACCGGGACTGAGGAAACTGAAGGACCACACACGATATCAGAGAGGGGACAATTAAATTAACGCCACCCCAGACATGTGTAAGAGGCTGATTCAAGTAGCTTTTATTCATCTAAGCAAAACAGTCTGTGAGCCAGGATTCACGTAAGATGTGATTTACATATCATATTTCATTACATATCATATAAATGTATATATTACCATGTTAAATTTAATATGTGAAACTCGCTAGTGGATGTCACAGTCATTTGAGGCTGGCAATCTAAGTGTATAGAATGATGATTCATGAACCACCATTGCACGGGCTGGCGATTGCTTTGTTGCTAGTTTCGTAAAGAGAATTAACAGCATAAAGTAGTTCCATACGGAGCAGGGAGGGAAAGATGAAAGAAATGTTGTACATTCTAAGTATAATACTTACATATTCAAAGCAGTGTAAATGTCCCTATAAACATAGTCACTTTAAAATTAATGTAAGTTTTCAAGCTTTAAACCAGTGTAAATGTCTATGTGAAAATATTCATTTTAAAGTTAGTAGAAGTTTCAAACTTTTCAATCAGTGTAAATATAAATGAAAACATATTCAATTTATATTGTGAACACTTTTCACTCAGTGGAGATGTATATGTAAACAGACTCTATCTGTATTATTAACCTTTTATTTAAATATAAAGTAACTATGAAATCTATTCTATTTAAATGTAAAGAAAGTGTTATCCCGAGGGATTAAATTTAATTCTCATCCAGGGTGAAGTCTGAGTAATTGGGATGTTGGTATGGGAAGATAGGAACCTATAAATATGGGTGGAAAACGCCATACTCAGAAGAACGTTTCGTTCTATTCTTTTAACCATAGTTATTGGTGGTATCAGCAGAAAGTACTATCTCTGGAACAAGAAGGGAACAGTGGCCTAAGCTTTAAGACGAAGGATCCACTTGGTAGACTCTCCTTGACATTTCTGGGAAATGAGCTACACCCGACAACCTTCACCAGGACGAGCGTGAGCAGAGTGAAAAGAACCAACCCATAAGAAAGAGCAGAACCGTCATTGGCATCTCAGTTCATTAGTGCGCATGTCCAAATATAAAAGACCCTTAGGTCCTCCCACTGTTGTTGTTGTTGTTGTTGTTGTTTGTTGTTGTTGTTGTTGTTGTTTGTTGTTGTTGTTGTTGTTGTGGTTGTTGTTGTTTGTTGTTGTTTGTTGTTGTTGTTCTTGTTGTTTTGAAGAAGTGATGGGTGGAGAGCGGGCACTTAACAGCTGACCGTTATTGCCTCTTCTCGTTCCATCTTGGTCTACCCTGTTCAACCTGGAAATATGTTATAATTGGGGTATTTAGTGTCATTTTATTTACTAATTTTGTATTCATTTTAAATAACTCACTTTTTTTTTGTAATAGGTGTTTGCTACTTTTCTTAGTAGCAACTTCTTTCAACAGTCTACCATATACATGGAGTTGTTGGTTATATCAGGACGTGTTTCATTTATTGTAATATGCTTTTGTTAGTATTTAACTTATACTATATTATCTCTAGTACGGTTTGTTTGTTTGTTTGTTTGTTTTTTGTTTTTTTTTTAATTTTGTAGTTATAGTTCAATGTTATTTTATTAACCAAATATGATATTGTCTAAACTGATATGTTTTAATGTTTCACTGGAGGGTTTTTGGTCAATCTGTATTTATCTGGGGGGAGTCTTTCACCAATGCAGACTACTGACTTGCATCCTTGTTTATTTATGTTTTATATGTTAGCTTTTGTTTTTGTAATAAAGTGTTTTATTAAGTTTTGTATTTCCGATGGTGTCTTAGTGCCTATGAGATTTTCTACACTCATTTCTACCTTGTGGTTACTACAGTAAGTCTTAATGTTTTGCCTCAGCTGCTCATATTTTTTGCAGTCCACCAGAAAGTGTCTAATTGTGTTTGGTTCTTGACACTCTTCACATTTGGGTTCTTCTATTATAAAATATCCAGTTCCAAGCTTGAGCCTCAGCAATTTTTTTATTAATTTGCATTTTTAGTTTATCTTTTATCTGACATCTGAAAGGAGGCCCAGAAATTAAAACTGCAATAAGCAGAAACAATGAAGACGCAGAAACCCGTACAGTTAACAAACAGACAGGACACAGGAAAGATGACAACCATGAAACCACAAGCAAAAACAGTCAGGAAACCAGAGGAGGAGAAAACGAAGAAACAAAAAACAGAATTAAAATAACGCAGATAGCTGGAACAGATGCCACACTGAGAGCTCTCCCATATGAAAACATTCTGGTCATCCTGGAGATAATAATAGAAAAAAAATCTTTTGACAAAGTGAAAAAAAATTAAAAATGGAGTAACAATCACTAAACAGCACAGAAAAAGGCAAGGCACTACTACATGATTTAAAGAGTAGCCCAAAAGAAATACAACTCACACATGGGATAAAGGTACAGATTGAGTTGATCAAGGAGATTCGAAGATTCTACAACCCCCACAAAAGCCAGACCAGGAAGAAGACAGCTGATAGAATGGTCTGGCGCTCTCTCTTCCAAGGGCGCTCTCTCTTCCAGCCTCTACACCTCACGGTAGAAGGGGAACGACTAAGTAAGTAAGTAAATGTCTATGTGAAAATATTCATTTTAAAGTTAGTAGAAGTTTCAAACTTTTCAATCAGTGTAAATATAAAAGAAAACATATTCAATTTATATTGTGAACACTTTTCACTCAGTGGAAATGTATATGTAAACAGACTCTATCTGTATTATTAACCTTTTATTTAAATATAAAGTAACTATGAAATCTATTCTATTTAAATGTAAAGAAAGTGTTATCCCGAGGGATTAAATTTAATTCTCATCCAGGGTGAAGTCTGAGTAATTGGGATGTTGGTATGGGAAGATAGGAACCTATAAATATGGGTGGAAAACGCCATACTCAGAAGAACGTTTCGTTCTATTATTTTAACCATAGTTATTGGTGGTATCAGCAGAAAGTACTATCTCTGGAACAATAAGGGAACAGTGGCCTAAGCTTTAAGACGAAGGACCCACTTGGTAGACTCTACTTGACATTTCTGGGAAATGAGCTACACCCGACAACCTTCACCAGGACGAGCGTGACCAGAGTGACAAGAACCAACCCATAAGAAAGAGCACAACCGTCATTGGCATCTCAGTTCATTAGTGCGCATGTCCAAATATAAAAGATCCTTAGGTGCTCCCACTGTTGTTGTTGTTGTTGTTGTGGTTGTTGTTGTTTGTTGTTGTTGTTGTTGTTGTTGTTGTTTTGAAGAAGTGATGGGTGCAGAGCGGGCACTTAACAGCTGACCATTACTGCCTCTTCTCGTTCCATCTTGGTCTACCCTGTTCAACCTGAAAATTGGTTATAATTGGGGTATTTAGTGTCATTTTATTTACTAATTTTGTATTCAATTTAAATAACTCCCACTTTTTCTTTTTTGTTTAATAGGTGTTTGCTACTTTTCTTAGTAGCAACTTCCTTTTAACCATCTACCATATACATGGAGTTGTTGGTTATATCAGGACATGTTTCATTTATTGTAATATGCTTTTGTTAGTATTTAACTTATACTATATTATCTCTAGTAGGGTTTGTTTGTTTTTTTTGAAATTTTGTAGTTATAGTTCAATGTTGTTTTATTACCCAAGTATGATATTGTCTAAACTGATATGTTTTAATGTTTCACTGAAGAGTTTTTGGTCAATCTGTATTTATCTGGGGGGAGTCTTTCACCAATGCAGACTACTGGCTTGCATCCTTGATTATTTATGTTTTATATGTTAGCTTTTGTTTTTGTAATAAAAAACCTATGGCAAGGCACAAGCTAAGAAACAAAGTTACAACTGATCAGAGCATGTATATTCCCAGTAGCAACATACGGCTGCGAGACTTGGACACTCAATAAAACAGTTGCAAAAAAGATTACATCTTTTTCGAAATGAAAAGGCTACAGAAGGATGTTGAGAATACCCTGGACAAAAAAAAGACAAGACAGAAACCACGGGACAGTGTTGATTAAACACTTTGGTAAACTATTTTCTTTGTCATGTGTCTTAGTGATACAGTCTGACATACTATTTCCTGTTAAGCCTACTTACAGGGTTGTCTTATTTGTATTCAACTTTTCCTTATGTTTCACTTCTCAACAAAGTTTTACATTTTCAATGTGGCCAAAATATCTTATTCGTCTAATTCTTATATCGTTTTCTTTAATTTTCATGTTATTTCTAGTTTTTCTAATACCTTTTGATTTGTTTTCTTCTGGTTCCATGAGATGCACTGGATTCTTCTACATATTCACATTTCTAGAGCCTCACTTTTCTTCTTGCTGTTTGTTTATTGTCCATGTTTCTCCACCACACAGTAATAATGATATACTGAACAAGCTTATAATGTGCTGTTTCTGTTTGTCATGGTAAAACCTTATACACATAACTTTATTAACTTTGAGATTAAAATGATGAGAAAAGGCAATCTGCGCAGCCAGAAAAGTCAGGTGGGAAAGACAATGCCTGTCACTTGTTCAAGTGTCCCCAAATATGTTACGTGTTCACTGATCGATTAGGAACAGTTCTACAAACACCTGTTCTGACTCACAAAATATAGACTGTCTTCACTTCAGTGCATCAGATATTTATATATGTTGAAAACCATTTGAAAATTTATTTGGTCTATAGCTTAAAAATGATACTATAATTTAGAATTATAACTTTTTCAGAGACAATTTTAAAATACAACATGGTTAGAGAGAATAATTTCAAAATGAAATTTATTTAGAGATACGACACAAAATAAGTTCGAAAATAAATTTACTGACCATAAAACAATATGCAACAAAAGTGTTTGTAACACACATTATGATATACATCAAAAACTGTTTAACATTATAACAACAAGCATTCAATTGACCATGTAATCAATATCTATAGCTACCATGTGTGCCTAGAACTATTAGGACATGCTTCCATTCAACTTATTTCTGTATCATTCTTTCTCTTCTGAATTAAATCCTTCATTCTTCCCATTTATTATACTTTCTCTCAATCCTGCTATTCCTTGGGCTTCTGCTCTTAGCCTCCAGTCCTACTCCATTCCATCCCACACTGCTAAAACAAGTCTCACTTCATCCACATTATGTAGGTGAAGACCCAGCCGGACTTTATTAATTTACTTCAAGATGAGGTGAAGAAGAATGTTGACAACAATCAAAGCAAGACAAGGGTGGAATGACACACCAGAATGTGGGCTGATGTTGTGCTGCAAAATCAAAAACTTCATTAGAATCTAATATGACACAGTGAGAATGGTTGTAACATTAAATGTAGAATCTAATATGACACAGTGAGAATGGTTGTAACATTAAATGTAGAATCTAGTAGAATTGTAACATTATGACACATATGAGAATGGTTGTAACATTAAATGTAGAATCTAATATGACACAGTGAGAATGGTTGTAACATTAAATGTAGAATCTAATATGACACAGTGAGAATGGTTGTAACATTAAATGTAGAATCTAATATGACACAGTGAGAATGGTTGTAACATTAAATGTAGAATCTAATATGACACAGTGAGAATGGTTGTAACATTAAATGTAGAATCTAATATGACACAGTGAGAATGGTTGTAACATTAAATGTAGAATCTAATATGACACAGTGAGAATGGTTGTAACATTAAATGTAGAATCTAATATGACACAGTGAGAATGGTTGTAACATTAAATGTAGAATCTAATATGACACAGTGAGAATGGTTGTAACATTAAATGTAGAATCTAATATGACACAGTGAGAATGGTTGTAACATTAAATGTAGAATCTAATATGACACAGTGAGAATGGTTGTAACATTAAATGCAGTTATTAATGCTTCAATGACTTGAAAATACCCTACATGGAGCATGTTAACATCACAGTCTTTCATCAGTTTTTTGATTAAAGGTCTTATTCACAATCTTTTGATTAAAGGTCTTATTCAAAATCTTTTGATTAAAGGTCTTATTCACAATCTTTTGATTAAAGGTCTTATTCACAATCTTTTGATTAAAGGTCTTATTCACAATCTTTTGATTAAAGGTCTTATTCACAATCTTTTGATTAAAGGTCTTATTCACAATCTTTTGATTAAAGGTCTTATTCACAATCTTTTGATTAAAGGTCTTATTCACAATCTTTTGATTAAAGGTCTTATTCACAATCTTTTGATTAAAGGTCTTATTCACAATATTTTGAAATAGTGCTAAATCCTAAACTGATTTGAACTCTCCAAATCTGCCTTGAACTGGATCATTAGTTCAAGTTGGAGACAGCCTATGAGTCTTTCAATGAAGACTTAGTCAATGAGACTTTCAATGAAGACTTAGTCAATGAGACTTTCAATGAAGACACACTCAATGAGGCTTTTTACAAGGACAGTCATTGAAGCTTTCTTTGAGGACAGTTAGTGAGGCTCTCTATGAGGACAGTTAGTGAGGCTCTCTGTGAGGACAGTTAGTGAGGCTCTCTGTGAGGACAATCAGTGGGGCTGTCTTTCAGGACACAGTCAATGAGGATTTCCATAGAAAGGATATCATCAGCAGCTTTAAGGCACTATACTTTATTAATTCAGAACAAGAAATATCTGACACGCTTACATAACTCAAAGACTGTCTTGGGACATCTGACATTTGGTCCCAGGCACAAGGCTTCCCTCCGCTAGCATAAGGTCCCACACAGGATGCATAAGCCATGACCATGGGTATATAGTTTTGTTCATGAACTCCAGTATAGAGGAAGGACTGAGGACCTGGCATATACAAATTGTGTGGTTTAGAGAACAAATTTGTATTTTTAGTGAAAGTTTCTGAGGTTTACAAAACAAGTATTGTACAGTACATACATTTATAAATGAATGCTAGCACTGAATAGGACGACTAAGATGGTAATGACAGGATCAGAAATGTAAAACTGATGCAAACAAGAAATAATAAGTGCAGCATGAGGTGAAAAATATTACCTTGGTTGTACATACTAGAGCATCACAAGACAGTACGTGTCCTGGAATGTGCAGAGTACAAGAAATACAGGGAGACATAAGAACACATGGAAGTCATTTGTAAGAATATAGTAGACGTAGCCTCCTTCATTCATAACTGACTGTAGGATAGTGTGTAGCTCATTCAGTCATTACTGACTGTAAGATAGTGTGTAGCTCATTCAGTCATAACTGACTGTGGGATAGTGTGTAGCTCATTCAGTCATAACTGACTGTAAGATAGTGTGTAGCTCATTCAGTCATAACTGACTGTAAGATAGTGTGTAGCTCATTCAGTCATAACTGACTGTGGGATAGTAGTTGTAGCTCCTTCAGTCATAACTGACTGTAGAATAGTTTGTAGCTCCTTCAGTCATAACTGACTGTAGGATAATAGTTGTAGCTCCTTCAGTCATAACTGACTGTAGGATAGTGTGTAGCTCCTTCAGTCATATTTGACTGTAGGATAGAAGAGATAGGTTTGAATTAGTTAAACATCAGTGCACCAAAGGCAATTGGAAAAAGAATAACAAAGAAAGGCAAGTATAAGATGTCCCTGGAGAAGATGGACCTCACTGAGGTGAAAGAAGTAAAACATGACAGCAAGTTAAGGCCTAATAGACAGGAAGCACATAATCTGTTCTACCTGCAGGTTTTCACAGCTGATGACGTAGATGACAAAGACAAAATAATGTCATTATGAGCAGTGACAAATATCATCATTCTGTTTCTCATCTTCTGTCTACTTGTGCTGTTAAGCATCATGGGAACTCTCTGTTTCTCATCTTCTGTCTACTTGTGCTGTTAAGCATCATGGGAACTCTCAGTTTTCACATCTTCTGTCTACTTGTGCTGTTAAGCATCATGGGAACTCTCAGTTTTCACATCTTCTGTCTACTTGTGCTGTTAAGCATCATGGGAACTCTCAGTTTTCACATCTTCTGTCTACTTGTGCTGTTAAGCATCATGAGGACTCTCAGTTTTCACTTCTAAGCCAGTTGTATTTATCTGGCTAGTGTTATACCTTGTTCTGTTCAAGAATTCTTTAATAATGTCTATCCACCTTCCTTATAGGCGTCCCATTGCCTGTAACCAGCTCTTTTTCCATTGAAGGCTTGTGATGGTACCTTATCTGACCAGATTCTGATGAGGTGTTCATACCATTTAATTTTCTGTCTCTCTATGTACCATATAGACAGTGTTGTTCCAGCAACTTTCTAACCTTGTGTTTCTTGTCTTTTATGCTGACATTTGTAGTTTTTCTAGGATATATTCATTATCATCACCATTCAGCTTCTCACAGAGCATAGGGTTCAACAATCTTACACCAAGTTTTCCTGTCCTGTGTCATCAGGTCAAGGTCTTCTCCATGTCTATCTCCAGTTGTCTTCTCCATGTCTATCTCCAGTTGTCTTCTCCGTGTCTATCTCCAGTTGCCTTCTCCATGTCTATCTCCCATTGTCTTCTCCATGTCTATCTCCAGTTGTCTTCTCCATGTCTATCTCCAGTTGTCTTCTCCATGTCTATCTCCAGTTGTCTTCTCCATGTGTATTTTCAGTCTTCCTCTGCTTCTCATACCCTTGGGATTCAAGAACAAGGACTGCCTTGTGATGCTATCAAGAAGATTCCTCAGTGTGTGTCCTTTCTATCTCCAGTGTCTTCTTCTCATCTTCTGTTTCACTGGCACTTGTCTAGTTCTTGTCATCAGTTCCACATTAGCCATCTTGTCTAGTTCTTGTCATTAGTTCCACATTAGCCATCTTGTCTAGTTCTTGTCATCAGTTCCACATTAGCCATCTTGTCATCAGTTCCACATTAGCCATCTTGTCATTCAACTTTAATCTTTCTATTCTATCCAAGCACTCATTTATGAAAGTCTGTAAGAGATATATTCACATGCTGTCATATTTTTTCCACATACTCTCGATAGTAACCATATCAGGCACTGTTAATGAAGAGCTGGTATGAATATGTTATTTATCATGTCACTAAGCCTCCATGGAGATTAGACTTTTAAAGTTTTCATCATTCACTATGACTATGCTTTCTTTTAAAAATGCATTGTAATCTTCAACATCATCAACACTGTTATTTTTAATGTCTGCTCTAAGATGTCATTATATATACCATCATATTGTGGTCAACATCATATTGTCATCATGATAATATTGTCATCATTATAATATTGCCATCATGATAATACTGTCGTCAATATTATACTGTCATCATAATAATATTGTCACTAGGATAATATTGTTATCATTATAATATTGTCATCAAGATAATATTGTCATCATTATAATATTGTCATCATGATAATATTGTCATCATTATAATATTGTCATCATGATAATACTGTCATCAATATTATACTGTCATCATAATAATATTGAAACTCTAATATAAAATTCCAGTCTGAATAACTGTCTCAAAAACGTTTCCTGGCTACAAAACCTAGAAAAACAATCATCAACAGAACATTAAATCAACATCAATAGAAGAAATGAATAAAATAACCAACCGCAACACCATGGATTAGTCAGTCGCTTGAGACTCACATTGGATACCTACTCTACTGCCACTACCACTGCCTAACCACCATCATCATCATCATCATCACCTACCACTTGCAAAAATTGTAACATCTTCTCCTCCATGTGTCTCTGATGACATTGGAACTGCCGACTGAAACACGTAACTTTTGTTAGCTGAAATAGGAAGACAAAAAATGTTAGTGGTTACAGGAAGACAAAAAAGGGTTAACTGTAACAATACAGTATCAAACGTTAGAAGATATATAACAAGTGTTAGCTGAAACAATGTAGTAATAAATATTAGCACAAACATAGCTGTAAAAATACAAATGTTAGCAGATACAAAAAAACTATAAAAATACAGTAACAAATGTTAGCAGGTATACAAAAACTGTTAACTGTAACAACACAAATGTTAGCAGATACACAAAAACTATTAACTGTAACAACACAAATGGTAGCAGGTACACAAAAAATGTTAACTGTAACACTGCAGTAACAAATATTAGCAGATACACAGAGGGATCATTTCTCAGGCACCCGGGGCAGATCATTTCTTTGCCCCCTCTGCCTTTTCACATAAAACATCAGAAAAAAAATTATACTTGCAAGTAGATTTTTTTAACAGCACAGTACTGTCATGCTAACATCCAATGACACCCCTCCTCTGGCCGTCACCCAAGGTGGACCATGCCCCTTGAATGCCCCCCTTAGTATGCCACTGGCTGTCACATAATGAATGACATAATTGTATGGTACTGGCAATCTCATCATACAAAACATACTGCTAGAGAAACTATGACAACAAGAGTACACAAAGTACTTTGGTGCTGTCTGAGGACAAACTGCCATGCTAGCCTCATGCTTCCTGATGACTGAATAAAGGATATCCCCTCATTCAAAGCTTCCTCTACATTACTACACACATAACTGGACGTTCTACTGCAGATACTCTCTCTACACATGAGTACACAATGTCAATGTGAGATCAGTGGATACACCTACCTGTGTCTACATTGGTTAGATTCTCTCTTGGTACTGTATAACCTGGCCCAGTACCATACAAGAGAGCCGTATATGGTTTTTTGTGCAGTACATCTTTTAGGGTGACTTTTGAGTCCTCAGTACTAAGTCCTTGAACAAAACAAGTGATAAAAGAATGAGATTGTAAAACAAGTGATTCAAATATAACATGTGAGATTGTAAAACAAGTGTTGGAAGAATGAAATGTGAGATTGTAAAACAAGTGATGGAAGGACAAAATGTGAAATTGTAAAATAAGTAATGGAAGGATGAAATGTAAGATTGTAAAACAAGTGATGCAAGGATGACATGTGAATTTGTAAAACAAGTGATGGAAAGATGACATGTGAGATTGTAAAACAAGTGTTGGAAGAGTGAAATGTGAGATTGTAAAACAAGTGATGGAAGGATGACATGTGAGATTGTAAAACAAGTGATACAAGGATGACATGGGAGTTTGTAAAGCAAGTGATGGAAGGATGACATGGGAGTTTGTAAAAGAATTGATGGAAGGATGATATGTGAGATTGTAAAACAAGTGATGGAAAGATGACATGTGAGATTGTAAAACAAGTGATACAAGGATGACATGTGAGTTTGTAAAACAAGTGATGGAAGGATGAAATGTGAGATTGTAAAACAAGTGATACAAGAATTACATGTGAGTTTGTAAAACAAGTGATGGAAGAGTGAAATGTGAGATTGTAAAACAAGTGATGGAAGGATGACATGTGAGTTTGTAAAACAGTTGATAAAATGATGAAATGTGAGATTGTAAAACAAGTGATGGAAGGATGACATGTGAGTTTGTAAAACAGGTGATAAAATGATGAAATGTGAGATTGTAAAACAAGTGATTTAAAGATGACATGTGAGTTTGTAAAACAAGTGATTTGAGGATGAAATTGTAAAACAAGTGATGGAAAGATGACATGTGAGTTTGTAAAACAAGTGATGGAAGGATGAAATTGTAAAACAAGTGCTGGAAGGATGGAATGTGAGATTGTAAAACAAGTGATGGAGGGATAAAATGTGAGATTGTAAAACAAGTGATGGAAGGATGTAATGTGAGATTTTAAAACAATTGATGGAAGGATTAAATGTGAGATTGTAAAATGAGTGATGGATGGGTGAAATGTGAGATTGTAAAACAAGTGATAGATGAATGAAATGTGAGATTGTAAAACAAGTGATGGAGGGATAAAATGTTAGATTGTAAATCAAGTGATGGAAGAATGAAATGTGAGATTGTAAAACAAGTGATGGAAGAATGAAATGTGAGATTGTAAAACAAGTGATGGAAGAATGAAATGTGAGATTGTAAAACAAGTGATGGAAGAATGAAATGTGAGATTATAAAACAAGTGATGGAAGGATAAAATGTGATATTATAAAACAAGGGATGGAAGAATTAAATGTGAGATTACAAAACAAATTATGGAAGGATGAAATGTGAGATTGTAAAACAAGTGATGGAAGAATGAAATGCAAGATTGTAAAACAATTGATGGAAAGAGGATATGTGAGATTGTAAAACAAGTGATACAAGGATGACATGTGAGTTTGTAAAATAAGTGATGGAAGGATGAAATGTGAGATTGTAAAACAAGTGATACAAGGATTACATGTGAGTTTGTAAAACAAGTGATGGAAGAGTGAAATGCGGTATTGTAAAACAAGTGATGGAAGGATGACATGTGAGTTTGTAAAACAGGTGATAAAATGATGAAATGTGAGATTGTAAAACAAGTGATTTAAACATGACATGTGAGTTTGTAAAACTAGTGATTTGAGGTATAAATTGTAAAACAAGTGATGGAAAGATGACATGTGAGTTTGTAAAACAAGTGATGGAAGGATGAAATTGTAAAACAAGTGCTGGAAGGATGGAATGTGTATAGTCAAGTCTCTAACACTTCACTCCCGCCTCTCAATGTTAGACTTAGTATAGTCAAGTCTCTAACACGTCTCAATGCTAGACCAAGTATAGTCAATTCTTTAACACTTTAGTCCCAACATCTCAATGCTAGTCCTAGTATAGTCAACTCTCTAACGCTTCACTCTCATCTCTCAATGTTAGATCTAGTATAGTCAAGTCTCTAACACTTCACTCAAACCTCTCAATGCTAGACCTGGTATAGTCAAGTCTCTAACACTTCACTCCCACCTCTCAATGCTAGACCTAGTATAGTCAAGTCTCTAACACCACACTCCCACCTATCAATGCTGCACTGGTTATAGTCAAGTCTCTAACACTTCACTCCCACCTCTTAATGCTAGACTTTGTATAGTGAAGTCTCTAACACTTCACGCCCACCTCTCGATGATAGACCTAGTATAGTCAAGTCTCTAACACTTCACTCCTACATCTCAATGCTGGACCTCGTATAGTCAAGTCTCTAACACTTCAATCCCACCTCTCAATGCTAGACCTAGTACAGTCAAGTCTCTAACACTTCACTCCCACTTCTCAATGCTAGACCTAGTATAGTCAAGTATCTAACACTTCACACCCACCTCTCAATGCTAGACCTAGTATAGTAAAGTCCCTAACACTTCACTCCCACCTCTCAATGCTGGACATAATATAGTCAAGTCTCTAATACTTCCCTCTCCTTGTCAATGCTAGACCTAGTATAGTCAAGTCTCTGACACTTCACTCCCACCTCTTAGTGCTGGACATAGTATAAAAAAGTCTCTAACACTTCACTCAAACCTCTCAATGATAGACCTAGTATAGTCAAGTCTCTAACACTTCACTACCTCTCAATGCTAGACATAGTATAGTCCAGTCTCTAACACTTCACTCCCACCTCTCATTGCTAGACCTAGTATAGTCAAGTATCTTACATTTCACTTCCATCTCTCAATGCTAGACCTAGTATAGTCAAGTCTCTAACACTTCACTCCCACTTCTCAATGTTAGACCTAGTATAGTCAAGTCTCTAACACTTCACTCTTACCTCTCAATGTTAGAACCTAGTATAGTCAAGTCTCTAACACTTCACTCCCACCTCTCATTGCTAGACCTAGTATAGTCAAGTCTCTAACACTTCACTCCCACCTCTCAATGTTAGACCTAGTATGGTCAAGTCTCTAACACTTCACTCCCAACTCTCAATGTTAGACCTATTATAGTGACGTCTCTAACACTTCACTCCCATCTCTCAATGTTAGACCTAGTATATTCAAGTCTCTAACACTTTATTCTCACCTCTCAATGTTAGACCTAGTATAGTCAAGTCTCTAACACTTCACTCCTACCTCTCAGGGCTAGACCTAGTATAGTCTAGTCTCTAACACTTCACTCCCACCTCTCAATGCTAGACCTAGTATAGTCAAGTCTCTAACACCACACTCCCACCTATCAATGCTGCACTGGTTATAGTCAAGTCTCTAACACTTCACTCCCACCTCTTAATGCTAGACTTTGTATAGTGAAGTCTCTAACACTTCACGCCCACCTCTCGATGATAGACCTAGTATAGTCAAGTCTCTAACACTTCACTCCTACATCTCAATGCTGGACCTCGTATAGTCAAGTCTCTAACACTTCAATCCCACCTCTCAATGCTAGACCTAGTACAGTCAAGTCTCTAACACTTCACTCCCACTTCTCAATGCTAGACCTAGTATAGTCAAGTATCTAACACTTCACACCCACCTCTCAATGCTAGACCTAGTATAGTAAAGTCCCTAACACTTCACTCCCACCTCTCAATGCTGGACATAATATAGTCAAGTCTCTAATACTTCCCTCTCCTTGTCAATGCTAGACCTAGTATAGTCAAGTCTCTGACACTTCACTCCCACCTCTTAGTGCTGGACATAGTATAAAAAAGTCTCTAACACTTCACTCAAACCTCTCAATGATAGACCTAGTATAGTCAAGTCTCTAACACTTCACTACCTCTCAATGCTAGACATAGTATAGTCCAGTCTCTAACACTTCACTCCCACCTCTCATTGCTAGACCTAGTATAGTCAAGTATCTTACATTTCACTTCCATCTCTCAATGCTAGACCTAGTATAGTCAAGTCTCTAACACTTCACTCTTACCTCTCAATGTTAGAACCTAGTATAGTCAAGTCTCTAACACTTCACTCCCACCTCTCATTGCTAGACCTAGTATAGTCAAGTCTCTAACACTTCACTCCCACCTCTCAATGTTAGACCTAGTATGGTCAAGTCTCTAACACTTCACTCCCAACTCTCAATGTTAGACCTATTATAGTGACGTCTCTAACACTTCACTCCCATCTCTCAATGTTAGACCTAGTATATTCAAGTCTCTAACACTTTATTCTCACCTCTCAATGTTAGACCTAGTATAGTCAAGTCTCTAACACTTCACTCCTACCTCTCAGTGCTAGACCTAGTATAGTCTAGTCTCTAACACTTCACTCCCACCTCTCAATGCTAGACCTAGTATAGTCAAGTCTCTAACACTTCACTCTCTAATCTCAATGTTAGACCTAGTATAGCCAAGTCTCTAACACTTCACTCCTCCCTCTCAATGTTAGACCTAATATACTCAAGTCTCTAACACTTCACTCCCACCTCTCAATGCTTGACCTAGTATAGTCAAATCTCTAACACTTCACTCCCACGTCTTAATGTTAGACCTAGTATAGTCAAGTCTCTAACACTTCACTCCAACCTCGCAATGCTAGACCTAGTATAGTCAAGTGTCTAACACTTCACTCCCACCTCTCAGTGTTAGATATAGTATAGTCAATTCTCTAACATTTCACTCCCAGCTCTCAATTTTAGACCTAGTATAGTCAACACCCGTGTGTTACCTGGGCCCGAAAGGGGAGCAAAGAATAGTAACACTGTCCCCTGCCAAGCATGTCGCAGAAAGCGACTAAGGAGGGTTGGGCATGGGGCCGGTTACCCCATCCTGTAAAAAATTTAAACCACAAAAAACTTCAACAAATATGGACAAATCAAATAAAGAAAATAAAACACAGCCATCCAAGACAGGGGAAGGTCCTCTCGCGGGGAGGCGTATGATGCAACACAGAGAAAGCCGAAAGGAGTCTGTGTTGCTGAATAACCTTCTTTCTTCTAGGAGAACTTCCAGATTTGGCACCTGGAATGTTCGGACATTAAACGAACAAGGGAAAGTGGCGCAAGTAGCAGCAGAAATGAGGGAATACAAAATCGAGGTTCTGGGAATGTGTGAAACAAAGTGGAAGGGGGTAGACAGGAAGAAACTCATCACAGGTGAATTGGTGCTGTCCTCAGGACATGAAGACGAAAGTTCACACCACAGTGAAGGGGTAGCTCTTATGTTATCTAAAGAAGCACAGAAAGCACTCATTGAATGGGAAGCTGTTGGACCCAGAATAATAACAGCTACTTTCAAAACAGCTAAAAAGAAAATTCATGTAAATGTCATCCAATGTTATGCACCAACTAATGACAGAAGAGTCTGTGAAAGAAGCATTTTATGCTAAACTACAGGAAATTATGGATAAAGTAAAAAGAAGAGACATCACAATTTTGATGGGTGACATGAATGCAAAGATAGGTACAGTCAACACCGGATTTGAAGAAGTCATGGGAAAACATGGGCTAGGAATAATGAATGGAAATGGAGAACTATTCGCAAACTTCTGTGCTTCAAATCAACTGGCTATAGGAGGAAGCATGTTTCCACATAAGAGAATACACAAGGCAACATGGATATCACCAGACCATAGAACAGAAAATCAGATTGATCATAAATGCATAAACAAGAAGTTTTGATCATCATTGCAGGATGTAAAGGTATATAGAGGAGCAGATGTGGCATCAGATCACCATCTTCTGATAGCCAAAGTAAAAATGAAACTCAAGAGATATGCAACAATGCAAAATTATAGACAACAGTATAATGTAGGACAGCTAAGAAATCAAGAAACGAGACAAATTTGCGGACACAGTATCCAACAAATTCCAAGTGCTCCAACAGCTGGAAGATGTAGAGAATACAAAAGACTATTGGCAGCAGGTCAAAACTGTATGGAAGGAGACATGTGAAGAAATACTGGGGAAAAGGGAAAGACAACAAAAAGCATGGATAACAACAGAAACCATCAATAAGATAAAAGAAAAAAAACAAGAAAGCAGAGTTAAACACAAGCAAAACCAGAAGTTCCAAAGCCAAGGCTCAAGAAGTGTACACAGAAGCAAACAAAGAAGTAAAAAGAAGTATCAAAATGTGACCGTGGGGAGGTGATTAGTATAGTGTAGATGTTTGTTATATCATCCAAGTCAGGAATACTGGTATACTGCCAGAGGTCTTTATTCTTGTTGATATCTGTAACCTAGTCCGTTCCAAACTTCCTCTGTGTTGTTATATGTGGCGTGACAATTATTTGCACGTATTCTTCATATATCTTTACTGTAAGACTTCATCAACGAGAGATAATAGAGTAAACTCTCCAGATCCAAAACAACAATTTTATTTAGGTAATTCTACCAATGCATAGTAAACAAAGTCAAATGCATATACTTTTCTTCATACCAATCCACATAACAATGTATCCGTGTGCTAGTCGTTTACTGGTTACCTTCTCCTTGCTATCTATTCAAATGAGGCATTCCTAGCCTGTCTATCATGTCTGTTCTTATTATATCTTCTTGTGCATGCAAACTTAAAAATGCCTTTTCCATAACAATATTCACAATCTCATCTTCATTATTAATATTCAAAAATCTCACTCCTGGGGTCTGTTAATCTGATACTATGAATCGCCCTGCACGGGAAAATACTGCGACCTTCTCACTCGTGCGGTGACCCTTCATTATCTTGACTGCGTGTTGTGAGCTGGCCGTGTTTTTTTTTTTTAAGTTCTGAATCTCGTGGCCTTTGGTAACTACTGTATATTTCTGCATTATTAAATAAGTCCCTTGAAGTTCTACTTACAGCAACAGAATTCCCACACATTCACATAATATTATATTTATCGAGTCGATGTCTTGAAAACTTCAAGATCTTCGGTTGTACATCTGTACACACCGGCATTTCGAGATCAACTGCCTTATCATCCCGAAGTTTGCCTTCCCAAAAATAGTGCGGGCTTTTCCAGCCTTTTGGTTGGGCGGCTTAATATTTCCCTATTTATATTTGGTCACTATTCTTCCTAACAATTAGCACGAATTATGCTATAGTCATAGTAGTAGGTCGCCCGGTGACACAGATCCCGGGGTTATACAAATGTATCCTGTAAGGAGACATTTGCGTTCTATCAAAAATATAAATCCAAATCCCTAAAATTTCCTGTTGAGAAAATGGAAAAAAAAAAAAATTATCGTAAATCGGGGGCTCTCATGTGTGAAGATAAAAAATATTCGTAAATCGAGGGACCCTAAGTATACTCGTCTAAGTATATGCTCTCATCCAAAAGATTTATGTGTCATCACCGGCCAGTAGAGGCTCCTATACAATGTTTCATAACAAAAAAAAAAAAAAACAAAAAAAAAAAAAATGTGGTGAGTTAACCACAATGTTACTAACCATTTCATGACAAGGTCCACAAACAATTAAAATCTCACAAGTCATCACAATATGACTCGTTTAAACGTTTACCTATCCGTGGCATCTCAATGGCAATACAATAAACCAAACTCAAACTTAAAAAGGTTCAATGAACTTCAAACAATTTGTCAAGTTATTATACATAATTACAGTGCGACATCTCTTCTGTCACTGAGATCAGTGATTTTTCAGAAGACATTTGATGTCTTGAAAACATCTATTGCCAATGACAGCTCATTGTCCGGCATAAAGACGTACTGAGTAATCTCATTTTTTGTAATATTTAAATTTAACTTCCACACAAAAAAATGTAGCTATCAGTCAGCAATGTGACCCTATTCTATCGTAACAAGTAAGTGAGAATGTATGTGGAGAGGAATGTCGTCAGTGAATTGTGCGCGACTGATAAGTCTTGGATGCACCTGCACTGTCATTTCTTTTTGTCAAAAAAAAAAAAATGTATGTCTGAACACCGTTTTCTTCTCTAGAAAATGTTCAATTGTGAAGTAAAAAAATATGTACAAGGTTTTCTTCTCAACTTTTACCAAACAATTGCATGATGGATGGATAAACAATAACAGTTAAAACTGTAGTGAGTAATCATTGGAAGGGATATCCAATAATGTATATGCCTGTCAGTATAAATGTATGTTAACTTTAACGTAACAATGTTATTCATGTGGGTTTGGCTTCATCAACATTTTTTTTTTTTTTTTTTGTATCGCACTTTGCGAAATATTCCTGTCTGTCCCAACATTATGGGCTCTACATGGGTACAACTACAGTGCAAAGCAGTGTTACTGCGATGAGTATGTTCTACTACAGGCATATCACAGTAGCGTTAGCGGGGGTACAAGCGGGTAGGTGATGGGATGGGGAGTAAATGTAGTCATGTGGACGTTCTCAATAACACTTTCTCTGGGTGATATCACGAGGATTCATTTGGTTTTCAACATCAGCAGTAGTGTTAACAGGACTCTGTTCTTAACCAAGTATTCGTATATAACTTCATACTTAATATAAGCAGACCACTCAGTATAGTGATAATAATTAATGCTAATAAATGTTGCCTAACCAGGCAATCTCGTTTATCTTATCATCGTGGCTAAGTTCTTGTGCATAACATTTTATGTTCTCATCATCATTTTCAAACAATACATCGATAAAATTCGTTAAGTGTATCATCACTGATCTGAGGTCATTTATTCTATTCCGATAATGCAATAGCATTTTTGTGTGCTATTCCCAATAGTTAGGCTTTTTTTTTCCAATGACATGTTCTCTCTTCTCCTGCTTTGAAGCTGAGTCTGGTATGGCATGTTGTAAGTTGGTTTCCTTGCTTCTGTTGTAAGTTGCCATAATTAGAGTCAGTAGCAGTACTAAAAAAAATGTACTCCAGTGCATTTCCTATAAAAGGAAGTATGGATCGCCTAGTGCGATTGGCTTGTCTAATTTTCTGAAATCTTATCATAAGATCTGTAAGCATTATCCTAACCATGTGCACTTCAAATTGGTATCAATGAATAAAACAATGTAAATAATATAATAAAAGTATCTAATATCACACATATGTCTTGTGATACAATGTTTGTCTGTGTCCTTAAGGACTAAAAAATCACCGATCATTACATAACTTGCTGTTACCGATCATAGCTTTTACTGGTGTGGCACTGACATCTGTCATTGCCTATACTATCATGGGCAGTAGTATGGTGATGAAAAGGGTCTGACATCTCTCGCTGCGAATACTACCATGGGCAGTAGTATGGTGATGAAAAGGGGGCTGACCTCTCTCGTGAAAAAAAAATAAAGATGTAAAATATCAATTTGGCCTAAAATAAGGCTGGTGAGTACTGATGTAGTGGGGTGGTAAAACTAATATTAAATCTGCGCTGAAAGGAGTTTGGCGAGTTCCAAAAGTGTTATCTCACGTTTGGATAGGCGACTGTCATACGTTGGCGTGGGCGTTGAAAGCGTTGTGTTTATCGTTGCTCGACATGAAGTTGGTAACGATGGTGTGGGAGGTAAGTGTTGAAGACTTGATTTGCTTATCTGTGTAGGGCGACGTTTGCGAAGTATTTTATTTCTGACATGCTCTTGTGATGGTCGTATATATTTCGCACTGGGTATGGAATCGTCAGAAGAGGTCACGTATGGACGTTTGGTGGTTGCCCTAATGTTAGTGTAAAGTTCATTTGTCGTGGTGTCCTGCTTATCAAGTGGGCTAAGTGTATCGATGTCAGATTCTGCTCTTATCGGTGGTCGAGAAGCATTATCTATAATCTCAGTAAGGGTGTGCGTGGATAATTCAGCATCTGTATTTTGAGACTGCGTGGTATGTTGTTCCTCATCTGAAGTAATAGGGGCTTGATCTATTCTTTGATCTCGCATTCGCTGAAAAGGAATGTCGTCGTCACTGCTCCACTCTTCGTTTGACTGATATGAGCTTGTAGTTGGCACCTCTGATCTATAATATGTTTGATTTGTTATCACCTGCTGTGGGCAGGGTTCATAGCAAATTTCTTCAAGCATTTTCCAGGCTTTTTCCAGGTTTTTCCAGGTCCAGCACGTGATTTTCAAGGATGGGAAACTCTAATATTTTCCTCATCTAATTTTCTCAGATATAATTATCACTTTGCTGATCAGCAATCTGGAGCATTACCGTCTCCCATTACCAAGGGTGTTTGCAGATTTCTTTAAAAAGAACTTTTTTTTTTTAAAATTCATAAAAGATTGAAAAACAGACATCTTTTCCAAGTTTTTAGTGAATTTGTTCAACATCAGCGCAATAAAATGTTAGTGACATGGATGGTAATGAATAAAATAAGCTTGATTGACGTATTGATTTAACGATTAACCACGTATATCAACATTCTCTTCTTCTTCTTCCGTCCTTAGCCAAAGACCGACCAAGCAGTCAGAGGCCATCACGCCTTGTGGCGTCTTAAGGGCAACAGCAGATTGATTTTCTCTGTTGCAGTTTCCCATCACGCCTAGCGGCGTCTTTAAAAGGGCAACAACAAATAGATTCATCTGCCGTTGTTTCCGTAATCGGTGTGATAAGCCAACGGGTGATCAGCCCATTGGGCTATATCAACATAAAAGGCTAACAAAAATTGTGAATAAAATGCCAAAAAAAAACTGATTTTTCGTGTTTGTCTTTTTTGAATGTATTCTGCATCTGCGGCATCTGACAATGAGCGTTTGTAAATGTTTGAGTAGTTAACTACCTCTAGTTGGAGTCTGAGCTGCTTTTTTCATTAACTGGGGTTGAAGTTGTAGCTGCAGGCCTCTGCAAGAGTCTTTGTCAACGATCCACGTTGATAATCCTTGACTGTGTGGTATAACTTGTTGCATAGAGGTACACTGCAATCTGGGCAGTACATGCAAGTCTGGCTTCTGTTCCCTGCAGCCTTACACACTTTACAGTCTGGTTTGTACCTTGCCCTTTCATATTTATCAATGAAGTGGTGCTCAGTAAGTCATGTTGTTTTGAAGGTGTCACATTGCGTCGAAGAATAGCAGGTTCAATTTTTTTTTTTTTTTGGTACGCCTGCTAATACTCGAGGCGAAATCTCAGGTTATTATTAATGTCTAACCTGACATTGATTTTACGTGAGTATCCCTTTTTTCTTGTACAGAGACAGGTGTCCCTCGCCATTCAGGCAGATACTCGCCGATTTCGGAGGTACCCATTAGAGCTGGGTCGGCTCAGGAGCCGCCAATCCCTGGTCGACGACACTCTTCAAATGTTCTCGCCAGGTCTCGAGTTAATCCAGTCTAAATCCCAGTCGACGAAAAATCCTCAAATGCCGTCGCCCGGGTTTCATCCTGGATCACCCGGTCGCCAGAGCGGTGTGGTAACCACTACGCTAGCGCGGCTCCTAGCAGGTTCAATAAGAGTCATACTGACATCCTGATCTTCGCTTTGATCTTTTTTTTTTTGTAGAGTTGGCAGTGTTGTAGGTTATGTGCCCATTGACCAGGGCAGTTTCAACTAAGAAATAATATAAAAATAGGATCTGTGTGGGTAGGGGTAGCTTGCACCTAGTTGGCTGAAGTTTCCACACCTCCCATACTTTTGCTGTATTTTTCTGCAATCACTGGCTTCTGAATTGTTCTGCCCTAAAGAATTTGTCTTTCTAACTGTCTTGTTTATATTATCATTGGAGTGAACAGTGGATATAAGGTTAAATCTTTTCGTATCATGCCAGGTGACTGTCGGCATGCCTTATCTTCTGTCGCACAAAACACAGGATGATTTGTCTTTTTCAATTTGAGTTGTTTTTTCTTCAGTGCTACAGGAAAATGCTTCCTATTTTCCGCTACTGTTCCAAATGCACCAATCTGAATTTCAGGTCTTGAAATAAAGCTGAAGGCTGAATCAAAACTATCACAGAAGAGAATATGTCCCTTGTTGCATATGAAATTTGAATTAAAACTATGGTGACTTTTCACTGAAAAAAAAAAAAGAGTCCAAATAACCTCAGCTCTCAAGAGTTTTTTTCCTTGGTCACAAATGTCACATCTGTAGGTCTCCTAGTAGTGTTAGATTTAAAAAAAAAAAAAAAAAAAGGAACACAAATAACTTATGAGTAGGACTAAGCTATGTATATTTACCAATTCAAAATTCTAAACGCATACATAATAGTCAAACAATATTTAACTAGAACAAAAAGTAATATATATAGTAATTGGGAGGGTAATACTTATGATAAGTGAAAATCTATTAAATATCTAACTGGAGACCTTTACCCCCCCCCCCCCCCTACTATTTTTGTTGGGTTTTGTTTCGTTTGTTTGTTTAGATTTTTATTTAAAATTTAATTAAATTTTTTTTTAAATTTTAAATAACATAGACCTATCCACAAAATTGCTGATTTTCATTTATTTTCAAATTACCGTGATTTGACAGATGTGATGCCACTTTCGTGTATCGGCGGTTATTCATGTTATCTGAAATTGAAAATATGTAGGCCTAGGCCTATCCTAATTAGCCTATAACCCTTCAGAGGTAGAACGGGATAAGTCTTTTCATCATAAATATAATAAAAAAAAGCATTCAAAATATATTTATTTCCAAAAAATGTGGTGAAATGAACAGTGGGACATGGTCTGATAACAGGGTAGGCTATAGGATATGGAATCGCCATCAATTTCTATTCCTGACCATCATAAACTGTGTCAAATATATTCCCGTATGCAGAGGTAAAAAAGAAATTTCGTTCAAACGCTTGCTTATAGGCTAATTTTTGCCATGGTTAAAAATTAAACTGTAAATACAGACGCAAGTACAGTAGGTCTATCTATAAACTGGACTTATTTAAATAGGTTTTATAAATGAGATAAACGAATTTATTACTTACGACGAGTGCTAAAAATAAATCTGCGTTTACGTCGTTAACGCAAAGCGCCGAAAACTTCTGGAAATGGATTTAATGCGCAAAGGGAAGTAAAAATTTTACGGTAACTTTGCGCAAAGGGAAGTAAAAATTGTACGGTAACTTTACAATTTTTACTTCCCTTTGCGCATTTCCAGAAGTTTTCGGCGGTTTCGTTTTTGGCGCTTTGCGTTAATGGCGTAAACGCTGATTTATTTTTAGACTCGTCTCGACTGTTGTTGCGAAAAATACCATCAATAACCAAAAAATGGACACAAAGTAACGAACTTTCGATTTCGTATTATTTTTCAAGGTCCGATGTGGAAAATTCAAGGCTTATAGCCATTTTTCCAGGCTTTTCAAGGCCTGGAATTTTTTTTTTCGTTTTCCAGGTTTTTCAAGGTTTTTCCAGGTCGCTACGAACCCTGTGTGGGGTTTCATCCTCATGCGAATCTAATGTGGGTTTGTTAGATTCTTCGTTCTGTAATCTTGCATCTCTGTATTGAAGTCTTTCTCTTAATTCTGGAAGTGGGATGTCGTCTTCGCTGTCTGAATTATCTCTGAACTGACGCAGTCAGTTTATGGCATCATTCGACTGAGTGTGGGTTGTAGCTGGTTGTTCATCGTCAATTTCAAATTCACCATAGGCAGTGTTAGATAATGAGCTGGACGGTTGATAGTGGAGAGTTGCTGTTCTCGTCGGTCTATCTGTGGCGAGATTTGTCCTTACTATGGAGCGATGATTATCTCTCTTTAACTGTGTAACGTGCGCTTTTGTGGTTAAATTTTTCTCCTCGTTCCACAAAATATAGTTGGTTGGGGTGGTCTTCTCAAGTATCTTGTAACCGTCTGTCCAACGTGTGTCGAACTTTGAGTTTCGTACATGTTTTTTGTAATATACTGGTTCTCCAACATGAAATTCTTCCAGGATAGCATTTTTGTCGTGTGCTTGTTGCATTTTCTTAAAAGCTTTCGTAGCATTGCGGTGTGCAATTTGATGTGCTTTGAACTTTTCTCGGATAATAATTTCGATGGGGTCTTCGCCTGAGTATTTCCGTTGTGGCTGTAATAAATTGTCAAGCGGAAATATCGGTTCCCTGCCGTAGAGCATATAAAATGGGGAAAGTCCGGTTGTATCATTAGTATTAAACCGTATCGCTTCTAGTGCTTGGTTGAGGTATACATCCCAGTACTGTGTGTTGTCCTGTATATACTTCGCTAGGACGTCATGCATGGTTGAATGAATTCGCTCGTTTCGGCCATTGGAATTTGGTCTATAGAAACTAGTGGTGTTGTGTTTTATGTGGAATTTCTTTAACATGGCCTTAAAAGGGTTTCCGACAAATTGTTTTCCATTATCGGAAATAATTCTTTTTGGGCATCCGTGTCTTGGGATGAACTCTTGCAAGAAAATGTCAGTAACCGTGGAAGATGTTATATCTTTAAGTGGGTATGATTCCGGCCAAACGGAATATTGATCTACCAGATGACGCATGTATCAGTTGCCTGAATGGGTCAGAGGGTATGGTCCTGAGATATCAATGGAGATTGTTTCCATGGGGAAATGAGATGGTGACATCTCTTGTAATGGTGCTTTGTTGGGTCTCATGTTCCTGGCTTTACAAATTTTGCAAGATGCAACGTATTCCACTATGTCTCTGTACATAGAGGACCAAAAATATCTCTTCTTAATAACATCTGTGGTTTTATCGCATCCCATATGTCCGTTCTCATCATGAAAGTGGGACAAAATTATTCCAACTAAGTGTTGGGGTACACACTTTTGTAAACGTCCTTCTTGTTTTTCATCTATGCAATATAGTACCTCATCAAATGGCAGGATAGTGAAGTCTTTCACTTTGTTGGGGATGGGTTTGAAAAAAAATCGAAAAAAGGTGATTCGTCTTACGAGGACAAAAGACAAAGAAATTAGTCTACGTTACGGCCACAAGGCCTTCGTCAGGAAAGGAAAGAAAGTGAAGGCTAGATAGGACACATAAAAACTAAATAAACTAAAAACTGGGTACTTCCCTGAAGGCAAGAACCGAAATTCTATCAAAATCGCTGTCTGTTAATAAGCGCGTGGCTGAACAGAAAGTGTTGGGGTGATCTTTCACTTGTTTAATTATCTTGATTGTTTCAGCATCTTTATTTTGCTCTGTGTGGAAGTCAAAACCTTCTGCATTCTCTAGATTTGAGTCGTATGTATCTGTCATACGATTTTCAGAACTACTGTCATTCTTCACATCTCTTCCTTCAGATGCCACCTTTTCTGTCTTACCGACCATTTCAACACTGCACATATCAGGTAAGTCATCTATAACTTGTCTTGACCTTACCCTGACTGGGATTAGACTCTTCTTACACCTGTCATCCGTTTGCACTGCGACATTCTTTGTTTGAGGTTCCATTCTAGTACCGTAAAATCTCGCGTATAATACGCACTCGTGTTTAATACGCATGCTTGATTTAGCCCAAAAGTTTCTGGTAAAATGGAAATTCATGTATAATATGCACCATAATGTTTCAAGATTTTATTTTATGAAACATTTGTTAAAAAACTGAAAGAAGATGGAAGATGCTGCATGATAGTAGTTCTTCGACGAACTGAAAGACCATGTCGCTTCATAAAACGAACTGCCCATCCATATGACGCTTTAAATGCTGTTGTGCCTGCACGAGATTTTGTAAGTTCCAGAGCTTTAAGTCGGATTTCAATGCATGAAACACCGATGCCTTGTTGCCTTCTATCCACTACCCACTCCAATAATGTTTTTTTTTCTAGGTCTGGAAGATCTGGTGGTGACCCACGATTCGTCTTTTTCTTACTAGGCAACACTTGCAGCGCCTCTTTGTTTTTTCGCCATAATCGAATGTTGCACTTGTTAATGGAAAAATGTCGACTTGCTGCCCGATTGCCGTTATATTCTGCATATTTTACCACTAAGAGCTTTTCTGCCGCAGTTAATTTTCTCGAATTCATTTTTAGAGCTCAAAATAATCAAATGACAAACTTCACAACCAAGCTTAATATCAAAACAGATTGAAGACCAAGAGTGTGAAATGCGTTTTGCAACAATGTCTGACACATAAGAAAACACATGGCACATTCAATTTTGCGCCATTTTCACTGTCAAATTGTGACAAAAACTTGACAGACTTTCCAAAGTAGGTTACTTTCGATATCGAAAATTACGTATTTTTTAGTACTCGCATATAATGCGCACCCGAGTTTTAGCGGGCAAAAATGAGTAAAAATTGTGCGTATTATACGCGATATTTTACAGTAACTGTAGGTTTAGTTCGTTTTTTTCAAATTTAATTTTGGTCTCCCTTCTTTCACTGTCAATTGGGTTAGCTTAATTTCAACAATGTCCTTTATTTCTATCTTATAGACTTTTGCAACAAATCCATCTACTATTCTTACCCAAGGGAAATCCACTGCATAATTTCTACAGCGCTTTAACTCTGAAGCGAAGTCTCTCATTGCTATTCTCTTCTTTCTGTTCTCTATGGTTGTCGAACACCTCTCCATGTTCCAATGTCTCTTCAACTCAACTATTTATCCTTCTGTGTAGGATTCTTGTTTTGTTGGTAGTGGACCTAGTATGGGCTGTTGTTGATGCTGTTGTTATATTGCATCAGGAGCTGGTGTAGCTATGTTGTCACTCAGAGGACTGGTCGCGGCAGCATATAGGTTTTTGTGTGACCTTGGGGAGGTGATTAGTATAGTGTAGATGTTTGTTATATCATCCAAGTCAGGAATACTGGTATACTGCCAGAGGTCTTTATTCTTGTTGATATCTGTAACCTAGTCCGTTCCAAACTTCCTCTGTGTTGTTATATGTGGCATGACAATTATTTGCATGTATTTCTTCATATATCTTTACTGTAAGACTTCATCAACATTGAGATAATAGAGTAAACTCTCCAGATCCAAAACAACAAGTTTATTGAGGTAATTCTACCAATGCATAGTAAACAAAGTCAAATGTATACATTTTTTTTCATACCAATCCACATAACAATGTATCTGTGTGCTGTCGTTTACTGGTTACCTTCTCCTTGCTATCTATTCAAATGAGTATTTATTATTTCACAATAGTGTCTCTAATTTACTTATCAGATTCTGTAGCTAAATCTGTTTTTTTACAAGCTCTGCTTCATTCCTTATAATTCAGCTTGCTATCTGTGAAAATGACTCCTGGGGTTGTTAATCTGATACTATGAATCGCACGGCACGTGAAAATACTGCGACCTTCTCACTCGTGCGGTTACCATTCATTTACGTGACTGTGTGTTGTGAGCAGGCCAAAATAATGACACCATGTTTTAAGTTCTGAATCTCGTGGCCTTTTATAACTACTGTATATCTCTGCATTATTTAATACAATCTCTTGAAGTTCTACTTACAGCATACAGAATTTCACATACATTTAAGGACTATTATCTTAGCCGAGTCGATGTCTTGAAAACTTCAAGATCTCCGGTTGTCCATTTGTACACACCGGCATTTCGAGATCAACTGCCTTATCACCCCGAAGTTTTTCTTCCCCAAAAAATAGTGCGGGCTTTTCCAGCCTTTTGGTTGGGCGGCTTAATATTTCCCTATTTATATTATTGGTCTTCCGATGGAAGTATTTCGGCTATTCCAATTTTCTTAGTTCTAGTTTCAATCTGATACTCGCCTATCTTAAATCTATTTCCATAAAACGTCGTGACTATTCTTCCTAAAAATTAGCACGAATTATGCTATAGTCATAGTAGTAGGTCGCCCGGTGACAGTATGTACTAGTTCCAATTATCTCTCAAAGCCAGTCCGGGGACCTTTGATAGCACAGCTTGTCCCTTCATCTTGTAACAACTCTGACTAGTTACCTTCAACACCTGCATCTTTCTAACAGCTTAATGTAATTTTAATAATTGTAACGATAAGTGAGTGGAGAAACTTACATGCTGATGGTTATATTGTCTTTTATCTGCTGTCATCAGCCTTGGTAGAGAGTGGAGAACTTGGGCCAATGGGAGAGCAGAACTGGAAATTAATTAGCTTATAAATGTTAATGCTGCGGATGATGATGCCATTGTGTACACTACCGGATCTGTAATCCGTGGTAATAAATCAGGGTGATGCTTCTCTGCTAGAGTAAAGGGCAGAACTAACGCTGAACATAGCGGGGCTTACATGATAACAACCTCCTGCGTGAGAATGGAGGTAGAGGCAGTTACTGCTGCCTTAAGATGGCTGTCTGAGACTTTATTAACAAAGGCAATTATTGTACCTGGCTCACAATCCAGGCTTCAAAAGGTCCAAAATGGATGGCTCCGACATGAATGGAAAACCTCCAAAGAAGCATCAATTCTTCAAGAACTGATGTGGATCTACTGTCATGGTCAAGGACTTTATGAGAGGACACATCTGGCGTGTATACAACCAGTGCGCAACAGGAACAATTAGCATTCATACCCTTCGACATTTGCTGGAGGGAGACTGAGCACCTATGGGTTTGCTCGGAGTGCGATGACGTCGATTCTAATTAACAGTATCTGTTGTCTATGAGTCTACAACTACAGCTGGTCATCTGTAAGTGCTGTAGTAATTCTTCTAACACTTTGAGATTGTCAGTCCTATTCTTCTTTGATCCATAGCCGTCGACCGTCAAATCAGTAAGTGGCCATCATGCATTGTGGCGTCTTGTAGGGCAGCAAGAAATTGATTCCACTTTGTTCGGTCGACGGCCACCCTTTTTACAACTCTGGTTCATTCTTTGCAACTTGGCTTCCACAGATCTCCACCAAGTTGTTTTTGGTTGGCCTCTCTTTCGCTTAGGCATAGCTGTTTTTGTAATGGCATCAGGGTTCCTTCTGAGGACGTGGTTAACCCAACTCCAGCGTCTGCCAGCTATGATGGTTACTCCGAATAAGTTTGCTTGGTTGCTGATGGTATTCGGCAAAAAGATTTGGAGAATTTTCCTTAGTCGAATTGTGTGGAAGGATGACAGTTTCGACATTTCCTTCTCTGTTACTCTCCAGCATTCCGCACCATAGAGAAGCACAGAAAATTCACAGCTCTCATACAGTCTTAATTTGCTGTATGTGCTTCTACGTTGTTGAGACTAGCGAAGGCTGTTCTCACTTTATTCATTCTGTTGTTAATGTCCTTGCTTGTTCTGCCATTTGGTGTTACTATGCATCCTAGGTAAGTAAATGTGTCTGTCTGTTCTAACTTCTGGTTCCTTATTGTTATTGGCTCAGGATTACCCACATTGAGTGTCATGACCTATGTCTTTTTCAGACTGATGTTCAGATCAACCTGCTGGCTATACTTATTCAGTCTATCGGTTTTTTTCTTGGATATGTTGATGTGAATGTGCGAGTACTGCTATGTCATCTGCATATTCAAAGTCTTCCAGTGTAGTAAACTTTGTCCATCCAATTCCTCTTGGACTGTCCTCTGTTGTCTGGTGTATCACCCAATCTATGGCTGTCAATAATGATGTTGTTGATAAGGGGCATCCCTGTCGTTCTCCTATTTTCACTTCGAAAGTTAGGTTGCTCAATCCAACACTGCATGTAAAGTTAGAATAAAGGCTTTTTATAATGGAAACAATGCAACTGGAAATTCCATAAGCCCTCAGTATTTTCCATATGCTGTCCCTGTGTATGCTGTCAAAAGCCTTTTCAAAATCAACAAAGTTAATGTATATCTGTCTCTGCCATTCTGAGCACTGCTCTATAATGTTCCTGTGGGTGAATATATGATTTGCACATCTTCTGTTCTTTCTAAAACCCTCTTGTTCTTTCCTCAGTTTATGGTCAACTGCTTTTGAAATTCTCAGGATGATTATCCTGCCTAGTATTTGACTGGGAACCGAGAGGAGAGTAATTCCTCTCCAGTTGTTACAGTAGTCAGCCCTATGTACAACCATTTTAAGTCATGCCTGAGAGAGAGCAGTTCCTTTTCTCTATGTCTTGTTCAGTGTCCATCTACCTCTCTAACCCTGTATGTTCCAGAACAATTACTGCCAAGTGATGCTATCAGCAGGCTTCCTCAATGTATATCACCAGGGCTTGAGAGGGCAGCAAAGAAAAGAACACTGCATCCTATCGTGCATGTCATAGGAGTTGATTATGGAAGGGTTGGCTACTCCATCGGGTAAAAACGTTAAACAAAAAACACTTCAAAAACAAAATGGTTAAGTAACGAGAGTAAAAAAATGTAGGTAAAGTATCCTGTTACATGCCCATTGAGGCATATTGGGAATACCTTCCACATATCCTGCCTACTACTTTGAGAGCACTGGCCTTTTCATATAATTATTTGTTCCTCCAACTCTTTGTCTGTCTCCACTGCTGCCAAGATACATGCTGCAAGGATGCAATTTCCAGTGCTACCTGGCTATTGCATCCATTGTCCTTCCCTATGATGCAAATCATCACCTATCTAGGCAAGACTATGTCACCATTTTTCGGCCCATGCACTGGACACAACAGATTGAGATACCATCAATACCACAAGTACAGAATAGGTGCAACACATCTATGGCACCAGCCCAATGACAGCCGAACACCCTCTGAAGTCCTGCTCAACATACAGCAATGGAGTAGTATTGGCAATAACCTACTTCAGTCCCCAAAGATTGATTGGAGATGTCATGAGCCTTGAGCTGACTACAGCCTTTATTCGAGTCATTAATGTGAAAGTCTGAAGGCGAACAAGAACGACCCTCCATCAAGCACTCTCATTCTGCCCCCCACATCTATCTTGTCTCGCACAAAGTTTGCAGACATACTGGTACAGTGTTTGTTAACTAAAATGTGATGAGTAAACAACATACCCATATGGAGCTCAAAAGAAATCAAGTCAGACCCAAAAATCAAAATCTTCAAATTAAAATGTCAAGTCAGATCTATTGTATGGCTCTGAAACATGAACAACAAAAACAACAACCAAAAAGCTACAGACTTTCATAAATGGGTACTAGCGTACATTAGAAGGATTGAAGTGGTATAAGATTACTAATGTGGAACTGATAAAAACCAGACAAGTGCCAGTGGAACAAGAGATAAGATGACACTGGAGATGGATAGGACACACACCGAGATGAAATCTTTTGGCATCATTATCAGGCAGTCGTTGTTCTGTAATCCCTAAGGTGAGAGAGGGAGACCTAGGAACACATGAAAAAGACACGAATGACATAAAACTAAAACATCCCATACAAGTCCACTGCAGCTATCAATTCTCAAAACACATGGCAACATTAGTAATACAGTTTATTAGTATACACCAAACCACTGAAATAATTCAGTTAATATAAATGTTCACAATTAACAAAAACTAATAAATGACACAAACTTTGGTCATACACAAATTCAAAGAATGCAAAATTTAAAAAAAAATGAACAGCAACCAAGTATAAAGCATCAACCATTAACTGTACAGCAGTGCTTCTTAAATGTGGGTGTTAACCTGACATGCCAGATAGCTTGGCAGGCATATCAACATATATACAGAGAATGAATTTTGTGCCAAATATAACACTGACAATGTGAATTCAGTGAATATATATATATACATTCTTATATTATATAAGATATAAACCATCTTCATAAAGTTTATGTTTGTGAAAATTGTGTTCATTATGTCTACAGCTGTATGAACAAGCACTGGAAATGACTCCAACAAGCATTTTTAATGGTTTGTGCCTCTAAATCTAATGAGCCATTTTCAGGGCTCAATACATACACTGAATACATAAATAAAATAAGTTTTCATTTTGTGTAAACAGGTACTTTTATACCTGTCTTTGTGCTTCTGACATGTTTTGCAAGCTAGAAGATAAAGGGGTGTGAGGCTTCTTAAGATGTTGTAATGAGAGGTGAGAGCTCTTACTATGCTGTAAAGGGATGTGAGGCTACTTAAGATACTGAAAAGGGGAGTGAGGCTTCTTAAGATACTGTAAAGGGGTGTGGGGCTACTTAAGATACTGAAAAGGGGCGTGAAGTTTCTTAAGATACTGTAAAGGAGTGTGAGGCTTCTTAAGATACTGTAAAGGGGTGTGAGGCTACCTGAGATGCTGTAAATGAATGTGAGGCTACTTAAGATACTGTAAAAGGGTGTGGGACTAAGACTAAAAGGTTACGAAGCGATACATAAGATTTATTACTGGGGATTATCTGGACTTAACAGGAATGTTGTAATTAGCGTCTTTCATTATAAATAACAAGAACTGCCACAATTGACTGTTGTGTACTGCCACAACTGACTTGTCAATGTTAGCAGTATAATGATTAATTTTCATAACGGGTGCTTCACTTGACCGTTATGTACCAAGATTTCATCATCATCCTCAAACTACCCAAGAAGCACAGGACTTCCTGTCACGTGACATCTGCTGACAGTCTTTCCATGTCTTCTTCATCCTCTTCATGTTTGTCTCCAGTTCTTTTCTCCATGGATGGTCTCCCCTCTACCTCACTTACTTTGGAGATTACAGGACAAGAACTACCTTGTAATGCTATCAAGTTTCCTCAATGTGTTGTTTGATCTCCACTCTACCTCACTTACCTTGGAGATTCCAGGACAAGAACTACCTTGTAATGCTATCAAGTTTCCTCAATGTGTGACTTATCCATCACCAGTATCTTCTTATTCTTATTATCTCTTGACCCAGTGGCACTAGTCTGATTCTTGTCATCAGTGATCAGATACCACTCCAATCCTACTTTATACAAGCAGCCATTTAAGATAATAGAGAGGTTTACAGACATATGGTTGGTCCTGATCCTAATGACAACAAAACAACTTGAGAAAACATGCTGATAGCACTACATGGCATTGGGCCGAAGGGCAAGAGCCCAAGTGCTGCTGGATCAATAATAACAAGATAAATAACTTTCTTCAGCCATGGACCCCTTTTTGATTGTCCACTGAAGGCCAATGATCGCTTAGGTTGTCCACTGAAGGCCAACAACCCCTTAGGTTGTCTACTGAAGGCCATGGACCTCTTAGATTGTCCATTGAAGGCCAATGACCGCTTAGGTTGTCCACAGACCTCTTAGATTGTCCACTGAAGGCCAACGACCCATTAGGTTGTCCACTGAAGGCCAAGGACCCCTTAGGTTGTCCACTAAAGGCCAACGACCCCTTAGATTGTCCACTGAAGGCCAAGGACCCCTTAGGTTGTCCACTGAAGGCCATTGACCCCTTAGATTGTCCACTGAAGGCCAAGGACCCCTTAGATTGTCCCCTGAAGGCCAAGGACCCCTTAGGTTGTCCATTGAAAGCCAATGACCCCTTAGATTGTCCACTGAAGGCCAAGGACCCCTTAGGTTGTCCATTGAAGGCTAAGGACCCATTAGGTTGTCCAGCTGAAGGCCACTGACCCCTTAGATTGTCCACTGAAGGCCAAGGACCCCTTAGGTTGTCCATTGAAGGCCAAGGACCCCTTAGAATGTCCAACTGAAGGCCACTGACCCCTTAGATTGTCCACTGAAGGCCAAGGACTCCTTATAAAGAATGTACATATACACAATTACATTTTTTGCATATTACACAGAAAAAATTGTTAAGCTTACATAGTCATACTGAAATACAATGTGGCCGTGATATTGTGGGTTAAGGTTTGCATTTTCTTTAAAGTGTTCCTATAGTGTTGATGTTAGAGGTTCAGATCACAGCCCTAACCAGTGGTCAGCATGTGTGAGCAGACAATGTAAACACTCTGCTGTAAACAAGTGATGAAATGCACTGTCACACAAGACATTCAGATGGTTGATAGTTTCTAATTCTGTTGACACATAGTACTCCAACAGCAGTAAAACGAACTTCAAAGTTTTATTTACATAAAGTAGAATCAGCTTCTCTCTTCTGCGAATTCATCTCATAGATTTATACATTCAATTTGATATAATTTCCATTCGTACATTTTCTCAATTCAGTGAACATCCGAAAATCATATTCTTGTACATATCTGTCACTGATCTGCTCTCGTCAAATTTCTCCACTGTTATGTCACCTGGGTGATCTTCTAAAGAAAATTAGTTTATCTTTATAACTTTTCACTTAGTGACCTTCTGGTGTATCTTGCTAGAAGAATGGCCTACAACTGCCAGGGATGTTGATTTTCTACCAGTTTACCTGATCACTACGTATGTCTCTGTTTTATTTAAACAAAATCTATCTTCAATATAAAACTGCAATAAACCCTGCTGTCTTGAAAAACACAAAACCTTGACAACTTGATAACATAACTCTTGTTATGGCGTGTCTGTAACCACAGTAGCCAACCACATCAAAAATGGCTTGTTTTCCAGAAACATGAATATCAAGAACCTCGCTCACTAATGAACTTCCAAACTACCATCTCTCTAGCACACACTTGCTAACTTACGCTCAGCGCGTTCAAAATCAGACTAACTAATTCCCGTTCTAACATTTTTCGTTCACTCCTAAAATGTGTTCATCCTACCACAACTTTCTCGTGCGTCTATTTTTCTTGCTCACCCACCAAAACTTACAAGGGACGTAATTCCAAGTTATCTCCCTTTGATGATTACATTCAAAACCATACACTTCTCTTCCATTCTTATTACAAAAACTTTACATGCAAATTTGTCCCACCACAATCAGCTAATGTTTTTGCTAAAAAATTCTCACTTGAGAGCCAGATAAATGTTCCACTGGACAGAAGACAGGAAATTTACCAAAATATACCAACTGTTCCAGAAGAGCAAATGACATCAAACCTCACCATGAGAGAGCTAGAGGCAGCCATTTTATCCCTTAAGCAAAGAAAGTCACCTGGAAAAGACAGGGTAACAAATGACATGCTTAAAGAGCTAGGGCCTAATGCCAAGAAAGTTCTCCTCAAGATTATGAACTATAGCTGGAAGCGTGGAATTGTACCACAAGCCTGGAAAGAAGCAGTATTAGTTCCAATCCCCAAAAAGGACAAAGACCGAATGGACCCCAACAGCTACAGACCCATCAGCCTTCTAAGCTGCATGGGAAAGCTTATGGAGAGAATGATCAATATCAGATTAAGTTGGCACCTCGAAGAAAACAAATTTTACTGCACCAACAGGCAGGCTTCAGGCAACATAGGTCTACAGAGGACCAAGCCACCTACATTGCACAGCAAATCAAAGATGCTTTCCAAGAAGGAAAGCACACTTTAGCAGTCTGGGTAGATATGGAGAAAGCATTTGATAAAGTTTGGAAAGATGGGCTAAGAGTTAAAATGCTTAAATATGGAGTCTGTGGAAGAATGTATAACTGGATCAGCAACTATCTAACAAACAGAACAGCTAGAGTGCAGGTGCACGGATAGTTAAGCAAAAAGACTACAATAGAACATGGAGTTCCACAGGGTGGGGTCCTTTCCCCAACACTCTTCCTCATATATATAAATGATAAAACAGAAAACATTCACAAGAATGTCCACAACTCCCTCTATGCTGATGACCTGGCCATGTGGACTTCAGAACAATACATCACTACAGCAAGAGTGCGCATGCAGGATTCACTGCTAGCCCTTGAAAGTTGGTCCAGAAAGTGGTTGCTCAAAATAAATGAACAAAAAACTACACACACTATTTTTACCATTTCAAATAAACCACAGCAAGCAAAGCTGCAACTAAATGGGCAGACAGTACGAGAAGATGAAACACCAACATACTTAGGAATCACACTAGACCGCCGAATGACGTGGAAATCACAGATAAACAAAATACAGTTAAGGGCAAAACTTCGCATGGCCATCATGAAAAAGTTAGCAGGCACCACATGGGGTGCTGATGAGAATATCCTCAAAAAGCTGTACACAGGCAGAGTCAGACCTGCTATGGAATACGGCATCACAGCTTGGTCGATGGCAGCAAAGTCAAATTTTGACAGAGTAAACAGACTCCAAAACCAAGCAGCACGTATTATAACAGGGGCTCTAAAGTCTACACAAATCAACCATATGGAAAACATTACAGGGCTACAGTCAATGGAGGATAGACGTGACAGCAGAGTCCTAAAACAAGCTGAAAAATTTAAGAGACTCGAAGGACACCCCATGTACCAAAGAATGAATAGGCTAGGAAGAGGCAGGCTCAAGTGAACTAACTTTGTAGTCCAAGCAAAAGAAAAAATTAGCAAAAAATACCATGCTAGCAAGCTCAGTTGCAAAGAAAATCCCAACAAGCTCAACTATCCCACTGTGGAAAATAAGATGCTTTCCTGAGTTAAAATCTAATATTCCAGGCATTAAAAGTAAGGGAACACAGACAGAAACACAAAGAAAGTGTATAGCAACCAAGTATATTGACCAAGCATTTCCAGCAAAGCTTTGGACACATGCATATTCTGATGGTTCAGCAATGAATGCAGTTGAAAATGGGGGTGCCGGCAGCCTCACAAAATTAAAGAATAGAATCCACTCTATGCCAATTGCCCCTGGCAAATACTGCAATAACTTCAGTGCTGAAGCAGAAGCCCTGAAACAGGCAGCTGAAACTCTTATTGAATGCAAAGCACAGGCAGAAAAACAGATAGTAATCTTTACAGATGCCCTCTCAGTAATATCAGCGCTGAAGAGCCACCAAACTAAAGGATTGAAAGATCTGATAATCTCCCTTGAAAGACTGGCCAAATGCTTCAACAAGTGCACTATCCAGTGGATACCAGCACATTGCAACATACCAGGAAATGAGGAGGCAGATAGACTTGATAAGGAAGGAGGTGCCTTACAACAAAATGATATAGAGACAACTTACGCAACGGCAAAGACTACTATAAAGGCTACATTCAAGTCCAAATGGGAAAGAGAGCACCC
>JAMPIV010001663.1:0-124021 GCA_024509875.1 Oreohelix idahoensis
TCTATCAAACTGCACCGCCATCTTATAAACCCTCAACAAATTGAATCGGATGCGCGGGAGGCCTTTCCACTAGACAGTTGACGAATCGCTTTTTTAGTTTCCTCCAGAGTTGGTACATCATCTAATGCTTCATTTATAGGAATTTGGGGCAGGCGGATGATGGCTTCGTCGTTAATAGATGATGGCTGGTTCAAGATATTATTAGAATGTTCAGCCCAGCGTTGGAGCATTTTTTCCTTGTCTGTAATTAGTGTTTTTCCATCTGCATTAAGGAGGGGAAATGATCCTGATGATGTTGGACCATAGACCGCCTTGAGTGCAAGGTAAAAGTTTTTCAAGTCATGGCTGTCAGCAAAGCCTTGGAGCTCATCTGCTTTATTACTCAGCCATGAATCCCGCATCTGGCGTAGTTTATGTTGGACGATTCTACGCATGTTGTTGAAAGCGTCTTTCTTGGATGTAGATTTTGGATCATTTAAATATGCTTTATGGAGATGGTGTTTCTCAGCCAACATCTGCTTTATATCATCTGAGTTCTCATCAAACCAGTCATTTTGTTTCTTGATGGAAGGACCCAGGACCTCTGTAGCAGTGTTGTAGATCTGCTCACTTAGGGCTGCCCAATTTGTTTCCACACTTTGGCCGTCTAGCGAGATAGATTTGAGACGGTCTTCTAAGGTGTCAGTAAATGACTGTTTGATTTTTGTCTTCTTTAGTTTGGTGACATCCAGCCTCTTTTGAGTTTTCTTCCCCTGAGGGCGCCTGGCTGGTTGGATACGAATTTTAAGTTTAGATACAATGAGGCGATGATCAGTCCAGCATTCGGCACCACACATGGACTTGGTCACCCGGACATCTTGCCTGTCCTTCTTCCTAACAATTACATAGTCAATTAGGTGCCAATGCTTTGAGCGAGGGTGCATCCAGGAGGTCCTGTTGCGGGTAGGAAGTCGAAAAATGGTGTTGGTGACAAGGAGGTCATGTTCTGCGCAAGTCTGGAGGAGACGAAGTCCATTACTGTTACAGCGACCCACGCCGTACCTACCAATAGTGCCATTCCAGGAGATGTTATCTGAGCCTACTCTTGCATTAAAGTCACCAAGAATGATGAGCTTATCTGCTTTAGGAACTGATGCAATGACTGCATGTAGTTCTTCGTAAAACTTATCCTTGACATCATCCTGGTTTGTCATAGTTGGTGCATACGCGCTAATGATGGTGGCATGTTTTCTTCCATAGAACAGAGGGATCTTGACCGTCATGAGTCGGTCATTTATTCCCTTTGGGGGCCCCGCTAACTTGCTGACAATTGCTGTTTTGATCGCAAATCCAACCCCTGCTTCTCGTCTTTCTTCAGTTCCTCTTCCGCTCCAAAAGAATGTATAACCTGCACCCTTTTCGCAAAGTTGGCCCTCGCCTGCAAGTCGAGTTTCACTCAGTGCTGCTATGTCAATGTTGTACCTGGCCAGTTCTCTCCCAATCAGGGCAGTTCGTCTCTCAGGTCTGTTTGCGTTAAAGTCTTTGTCAAGTAGAGTGCGCACATTCCATGCGCCTAGAATGAGGGGGAAAAATCTGTCCTTTCTTTTTCTTATATGTCGACCGCCGAAATAGGGTACCCACCAACCGCGGTAAGCTGGTTAGGTAATGGTGAAGCAGGCAATGTTTAGGGCACCTTTTCTAGCCCCTTCCTCATGCCATGGAGGTGAGCAGTGCTTTCCTAAAGAGGGCTGCTCAGACACTCAGGGGGCTGCCGAATCCCACTGCTGCTCCGATCAGTGGAAGACGACCATATGGCCTGAGCCGCCTGTGTGTAGGTCTGCGACTACGACTGCCAGCGTACCCACGCCTGCCGCCTCGCCGCTCGCCCATCGCCACAGGACTTGTTGTGAGTGGATGGATGAATGGATGAATGGATGAAAGAGTGACTTGCGCGGTGATTTGGATTAAAGTGAGGAAGAGTTGCGCAATTCGTCGACCTCACTCTCTCGCCTGGGTCCATCTCAATCCAGTGGCAAGACAAGTCAAGACGACTGGAGATGAAGTCAGGTGCAGTGGATGACCAGGGCTTTCTACGTGCCTCGCCGTGCTCCTTACGCTCCACAGCGCGTTGCTGTAGAAAAAATCAACCAGTACTGAAAGCTTAATGAAACCCCCAAAGTTTAGCATAGTAGCTTAGCTTTCAAATCCATTTCCTACATTCGGGATCTGTATTTTGATTTGACGAAACACACTGAAGAATATGTTGTTTCACAGCGACATGCTGAACCAAACTTGCACAGTAATTTGCATATTCTAAAAATGTTTAGGTTTTGATTTTAGAACAGATAACACCACCTCTCGAAGCTGGATGTACTGTAGTGAAGTCTCTTACACTTCCTTCCCCTACAACAGGATCCGTTATATGACTACATTTACCCTACCTTCATGTGTCAACGATTGACAGGTCCTAGATATGACCTTCTAAGGGACGAAGACTCTGCAAGAATAATAAATAAGTAAATAAAATGTCAGTTTCTTCTTCTTCTTCTTCGTTCACCCTCAGATGTCAACTTGAATAAGTTCAAAGAAAGCAGTGGTCAGCCTGAGGCTGTTGATATCTCCGTAGATTTTCTCCAGGAATGGTACTGGTGATGGCCATATGCGTTTTCTCTTTTCCTCATATGTTGGGCACCTTTGAAGCAGATGTTCGACAGTCATTTTATCGGCGCCACAGTCACACTCATCAGTAGTTCCTATCTTTAATTTGTTGAATAGATGGTATCTCAATCTGTTATGACCTGTGCAAAGTCTGAAGATTACCACTTGTTCACTTCTGCTGAGCTGGTAATACGGATCATTTTGTGAGTGGCCTGGATGCTCTTCTTCCCACTTGTGCCTGTACCTGCGCTTGATAAAACTCTTGGCCTCCTCATAAGTTATATTTGTGTCAAGATGAGGAAGCTTCCCCCCTTCCTTTGCCAATCTGTCAGCCTCTTTATTTCCAGGGATGTTGCTGTGAGAAGGGACCCACTGTATCACGACTCTTTTGTATTGCTGACATAGTCTGTGAAGTGTTATTCTTAGGTCATCCAGTTCAGAATTGCTTTGACTTTTCAGCGTTGTAATTACAGACATCGCATCTGAGAAGATAGCTACTGGTCTCTCTGAGCTTTCTTCTGTCATTAGAATTTCTGATGCAGTTTTTCCGGAAGACTCCTCCACCCCCATCTTCTGTTGCAGTAGTTGCTGATCTATCTGTGTATGCATGGATCCAGGTGTTGCTTGGGTAATGTGTTTCTATATATTTTGTGGTTAGGACTCTCCTTTCTGTTTTATTTTGGCTGTTCTTTCTCTCAATACCAGGAACGTTTTCTATCATTTCAGGGAAGCACTGTTGTTTCCAAATTGGTAGCTTGTGTGCAGTACACATTGGCATAGCTGTTGATATTGCTTTTATTGGGTGTGCTCTCATCTTTGTTTTCACTGTCTCTACAAAGTTGCTTCGCTTCAGTCTTCCCCTTCCAAGTCCATTTATTCGCTGGTGCATTGGGTGGTCTATCAGCCTCCTAAATTTCTCGGTTTGTTGCTGGGCTCTGCTATCTCTTCTATCCTCCATAGGCTGGAGGTGAGTAATATTTTCCAACTCTTCAATGGGTGTTGACTTCATGCCCCCTGTTACGATTCTCAATGCTTGGTTTTGGGTTCTATTTATTTTGTCAAAGTTCGACTTAGCTGCAGTTGACCATGCTGCAATGCCATATTCTAAGACTGGTCTCACTCGCTGTCGCATAGAGATTTATGATCAATACATTTTCTATATTCTTTTCTTTTCTACCCGTGTCCTCTACTTTAGTATCGCTCCTTTATCCTTTTCCTGTTTTTTCGCATTCGTTCGTTTGCGACAAAATATTACTTTCCCATTCAAACTTTTGCCTGTTTCTTTTCTCATTTAGAAACGCATTTTAATGCATAATATGCCAGTCCCTGGATTGTGAACGAAATAGTGTGAGAATACGTCTAGTCAGACATAGAGAGCAGATATTTGTCTACATTTTCAGCTGTCACGAGAGTTTTCTTCCGCTAAGTTCTCGGCGTGAGGTGTGAACGACGCCCTCATGCATAGCTCAGAAATGAGACATGTCGTGTGAGGTGGGGAGACGCGTTTTGGCAGTTATGGCCAGCGTCTAAGTTAAGTGTTAAGAGAGGGGGGGGGAGACCTGCGCTATTTCGGGTTTTCGTAATAGCGTGGGATCCTTTGTCCGTTTCGTATATCTACACGAGTAGCTTAGACTATTAATTCAGTTCTCCAAATTTTGCAGTAGACAGGTTGCTCGTGCTAAGGAAATAAGCTTGCATAGCGAAGTCTTAGTTTGTTCTCGACAATTTGTCGAGCTTCTAGACTACCAATAAATATAAGCGAATAAATTCTAAGTTTGTGCGATCGCCTGTAGTTCTGTCTGGAGGTAAATATATTACATATCTAGCAGTGTTGAGTGATTCAGTGATAACCGCTTATTTCATTTTACTAGTTAGATTTCTGTGCAGAAGAAATTAATTTATAAGTCTGTTATATTCTCTAGTCGACATGTTACATTTTAAACTAACTTATAACTGCATTGATTCATCATTGAGTATTGACTAAATACGTATGTATTTCTAATTCATGATGATTGATTTTATTAATATAACTTATAGCTCGGGAGATTTAAACGATAAGACCAGCTCTACGCTTGCAGTTTATAATGTAAGTTATAACCGAGGAATAGTATGTACAAGTATTTTATATGTTGTTTTCTCTTTATTCAGTGAAACTGGGGTAGCCCAACTTTGCCAGCGTTTTAATACATGAGAAATATCTGTGAAGAACATAAACATTTTTCCTTAAAGACTTGGGTGTACAAAGTAACATTGCACTGCTGGCACATTCACATCAACACATCCAGGAAAAAACGGATAGACTTAATAAGTTTAGCCAGCAGGTGGGCTTGAACATCAATTTAAAGAAGTCTGAGGTCATGACGCTCAATTTGAGCAACCCTGAGCCCATATCAGTAAGGAATCAGCAACTAGTACAGACAGATACCTTCACATACCTAGGAAGCATAGTAACACCAGACGGTGGGGCAGGCAAAGACATCAACATCAGAATGAATAAGGGAAGAACAGCCTTCTTTAGCCTAAATAACATCTGGAAGTCCTCCCAATACAGCACAAGCACAAAATTAAGATTATACCAGAGTTGCGTGCTTTCTGTGCTTCTCTATGGTGCGGAATGCTGGAGAGTCACAGAGAAGGAAATGTCAAAATTGTCATCTTTTCACACAACATGCCTAAGAAAAATTCACCGAATCTTTTGGCCGAATACCATCACCAACCAAGATCTGCTTACTCGTAACAAGCAAGAGGACATGCATACCATCATAGCTGGCAGACGCTGGAGCTGGGTTGGTCATGTCCTCAGAAGAGACCCTGATGCCATCATAAGAACAGCTATGCTTTGGACCCCTGAAGGAAAGCGAAAGAGAGGCCGACCAAAAACAACTTGGCGGAGGACTGTGGAGGCTGAGATGCAAAGAATGAACCAGAGTTGGGGCACTGTACGAAGGATGGCCACCGACCATGCAAAGTGGAATCAATTTGTTGTTGCCCTACAAGACGCCACTAGGCGTGATGGCCACTGACTGCTTTGACGGTCGGTGGTTAAGGATCGAAGAAGAAGAAGTATAAAGTAAAACCTGTCTGGCATTGCGTTGGCATCCAGAATGACAGAGTACCCATTACATAAACATTTAGGATTAAATGAAGTAACTGGCCTATCAAGCCAGACTTAATTCTTCCTGAGAAAAATCTCAAGTACATTTCAGCCCTTGTGGCAAGAAAAATATTACAATCAATAACTATTCCGACGGAGTTGTGACTAGTATGTGGTGTGACCAAATAAAGTCCAATACTGAGAGAAGGCACCGACCTGACATTCCTAACCACTAGAAATCTAAGCTATTGACACTTTGCTCGCTGTTAACGTTCGTGCCTGGACAATTTTAATGTGACAGAACCAGATATCCTAAAAATAAGAAATACCAAGGAAACGTTCCCTGAAGTACCGAATTCAACCTATCTTTGTGGAGCTGGGGTTCCCTTGGCCAATGTCTAACCCTGGAGATTCTGTATGTGCATGTCCTAAAAATTGCTTGTCCAGAAGTTGCTACCAAAGCTGTAAGTACGAACGAAAGCTAGTGATCACGGCTGACTGAATAGAATGAATGCAGGACTGAGCGATTCCTTTATTGTTGTATTTTGGCACCCATTTTGCTGTCTTAAATTTCTTTATGCAAGTTTTGTTTTGTTGCTAACAATATTTTTCCTTAGGATAGATCAGAGTATCCAAGTCTGTTCATATCTATAAAGGGAAATCTTAGACTAAATCATATGTATCCGTGACTCTTTGGGGCTATCACTTGTCTCCTAACAGGACTGTGGGCTATACATCGAGGGAAAAGATCATACCAACGGGTCTATCATTCTTGTGTCGGCCAGTTCGTTTTCAATTATCTATATTTCCATTGTCATAGTTTCACGTCTGTGTGTCTATTGTAGTCACTTATGTGTGTGTATGTGAGGGATATATATCTTAATATATATTATGCTAGACGGTCTGACAAATCTTAATCTGTTGTAGATGATAGGCTGACTGAGAGAAATCATCTCGAGGGTCAGAGACCGACTCTAATATATTTCCTCCATCTCACCCGTGAAATCTATTTCTATTTTATCATCTCACTGAGCTATCACCTGGTTCTATTGCTATTCAGAAGGGACCAAACCTAAGTCTTAATTCACCTATCGCAAATCTACGACACACGCCCAGTATATAGCTTCTTTAGTACTCTCTCGTCTGCTCACCAAGCCAGCAAGTTTTTTCATGATTGCCATTCTCTGCCTTGCTCTTGTCCTGTTTTTTTTTCAATCTGGGTTTTCCAAGTCAAGCGGCGATCAAAGGTAATGCCTAGGTAGTTTGGGTTTTCATCCAAATGTAGATTTTTCCCATTTAGCACCAATTTGGAGATCTGTGGTTTGTTTGAGAGAGAAAACACTGTATGATGTTTTCCCTTCATTTATCTTTACTAGCCATGCATTGGCCCACTCCTCAACGATGTTAGGGCTTGCTGCATCCGAATGCTTGCTGTAGTGATATTTTCCTCTGAGATCCACAGGGCTAAGTCGTCTGCAAAGGAGGCATTGTGAGTTCTTCTTGGAATATTCTCTGATATGTCATTAATATATGCGAGGAACAACGTGGGTGACAGGACTCCCCATTGGGGAACACCCTGCTCCAATACCATCTTCCTACTGGTCTGTCCTTGTAGTTGGACTCTGGCAGTTCTATTCTCAAGATAGTAGCTGATCCATTTGAACATTCTCCCATACACTTTACTTCTTTGCAGCTTGACTTTTAGTCCATCTTTCCACACTTTGTCAAATGCTTTTTCTAAGTCCTCCCAAACCACCAGTGTGTGCTTTTGTTTCTTGAAATGTCAGTTTCAAACCCACGGCTTCTTCAATGAGAGCAGGGATAAGTTCTTAAATCAAATTTTTAAAAGCGATTGAACTGTGCCCCTCTTAGGAGCCGAATTTCGCAGTACAATATTGCACATTATTCCCCGGCTTAGTTATTATCAGATTACTCATATTGGCATAATACACGATGTAAACAAATCCATATATTGCATATAAGACTTATAACATTCCAAAATATTCAACAATCAATTTACAACGATTTTATTTATATTAAGAGATATCTTAGCATTAACATGTTTGTTTACTAACTGTTACAAACATCACATGTAGACAAAAATTGACATTCATTTTGATGTTTGTGTAAAGCTAAAAACTGATTGGGACAGTAAGAGTTAAATGCAAAACAGGAAATGGATCTCTCTGTAACTGAAATATCAAACGAAAGGCAATGAGATGTGAGAGGCCCCCATTCTGATTCAAGCTTTTATTAATTTTTAGTGACAGGAGCTGCGAGCAATGCTAGCACTCAGATGACCAGCCCCAGCATAACAATTTGTTGGTTGTGTTTTTTTTTTTTAAACTTACGTGTAAGTTGCTCTGTTTTTTGGTTTTCATTACTTTATTTTGTTCATTGCAAAAGTTTTTTTAATTTAAAATTTTTTTTTTAAAAGCCTTTTATTTAATTGATTGCTGGTGTTTTTTTTTTTTCTTTTTAAATTCGCCACAATTGTAACAACAACTCGCTCCTTGCTTTAAAGTATAGTGGTGGTTCTTCTCCCCACACACCCTTTATCAAGAACTTCGTCTTACGACTTCTCATCTTGACCTGTGCGGCCTGATAAACTAATCTTCTCTCATACACATTAATTTAAAGGGCACATCACCGTTCACCATCCGTTCACCGCCATTTAAAATACGAAACACAATCTATATTCGCCACCGTTCACCATCCGTTCACCGCCATTTAAAATACGAAACACAATCTATATTCGCAGTTTATAATTTCCCTTACCATAAAACCCTTACATTCATGGAGTTATTTCCACCTTATTATTTTTCCAGTTGTTATATACAAATCTGCGGAGTCAATTCCGGTCAAAACTTGGAAGATTAAAATGTACCACGTAATGGAAGTGCACGCAAAGTTTTACCTCTCTACGTTGAGAGGAACATAAAGATTTTGAGCGTCAAAGATGTGAAACGCAACAAACATGCTATGCGATTTTGAAATTAAATAAAAGTGTTTACATTTTTTTTTAAAGTAAAAGACCTCTAGTTCTACGGTCATGGGTGACGCATTTTGTAAATACATATTTAACTTTAATAGCTTCTGTAAGGCCGCTAAGAGGGGCAGAAGGCCTGTTAAACTAAGGCATGATTCAAGGTCAATGTTTGGAAATGTTATGGGGGCATTCACCTTCTTAATGTCAGTTCAAATTCTCGCATAACTTCGGTACGATAGTTCAGCCAGGTCAATAAGTTCTCAGTATTAAATATCTTACTGAAATAAGTTCTGTTTTATTTGAGACGATATCTTCATTCATTCATTCATTCATTCATTCATTCATTCATTCATTCATTCATTCATTCATACATTCATTCATTCATTCATTCATTCATTCATTCATTCATACATACATACATTCATTCATTCATTCATTCATTCATTCATTCATTCATACATACATACATACATACATTCATTCATTCATACATACATTCATTCATTCATTCATTCATTCATTCATACATTCATTCATTCATTCATACATACATTCATACATTCATTCATTCATTCATTCATACATACATACATACATACATACATACATACATTCATTCATTCATTCATTCATTCATTCATTCATTCATTCATTCATTCATTCATTCATTCATTCATTCATTCATTCATTCATTCATTCATTCATTCATTCACTCATACATTCATTCATTCATTCATTCATTCACTCATACATTCATTAATTTATTCATTCATCCATACATATATTAATTAATTAATTCACTCATTACCCTTTAGTTGCCTAAGGAGCATAGGCCTTCAAGAAACAAAAGATGAGTCTTACATGTCACGTGCTATCAGCTCAAGATCTCTTCACGTCTTCCTCTCCATTTTTATTTCTATCTCCAGCTTTCTTCTCCGTATGTTTTTTGGTCTACTTCTTCTCCGTATGTTTTTTGGTCTACTTCTCCGTATGTTTTTTGGTCTACTTCTCCGTATGTTTTTTGGTTTACTTCTTCTCCGTATGTTTTTTTGGTCTACTTCTCCGTATGTTTTTTGGTTTACTTCTCCGTATGTTTTTTTTGGTCTACTTCTCCGTATGTTTTTTGGTCTACTTCTCCGTATGTTTTTTGGTTTACTTCTTCTCCGTATGTTTTTTGGTCTACTTCTTCTCCCGTTACCCTGGAGATTCCAGAACAAGGCCTGCATGGTAATACTACCAACAGGTTTCCTCAATACGTATCAAATCAAAAGCCAGAATCTTCTTATCGTTTTCACCAGTGGCACTTTTGTTGGAATAAGTGTAAAAAAAAGGTAGTCCCATAGCAGATACGGCCGTAGTGGAGTGAATTGTTAGAGACTTCACTATAATAGGTCCAGCATCGAGAGGTGGGGTGACCAATTCCCTTCCTCGCTGCTTTTTTCCTTCCCTAACTCAAGTGCAAAGTCAGGTTCCCATTTACTGCTGGGTAGACTGAAGTGTGTCGATACCGTGAATCGAACCTGGCACGTTTGCCGCGAGAGATCAGCACTCTAACCATTCTGTCAATCCCATTTGAATACGTGTGGGGGGAAAAAACTCCGAAAGAAGCAAAAGATTTAAAAAAATACACACACAAGTACTAGTAACTACGCCAGCCAATAAATAAATAAAATTAGCTTATAGAATAAGAAAATGTACATATCTACACTATGCGTAAGTTAATGCAAACTGAAGTTGATTCCTCCTCCCCTATCAACATGGTTTCAGACTGTATTACCCAAGTTACTTCGGTGCTGTTGTCGGATTCTCCAAGAAGCAATACCTGACTGTCAACGGCTGCTCTAACGTCTATTTCGGCTGGGGTGGCGAGGATGACGACCTTCTTTCTCGGTAAGATTGACATTTGTTTGTTTGTTTGTTTGTTGTGTTTTTCTAAATAAGAAAGATTTACATTTACTTCAGAAATTGATGCCAGAATGCTTTAAAACGTGTGAACGAAAATGATGACCTAACCGGCTGCGTTTTTCGTATTATTGTTCTTATTTTTTTACTTACTCGTATTTCACGCGTACTTTCCTTTCTAATTTAGTTATTTGTCCCAGAAGAAGGCACTGTGACCGTAATGTAGGTTATATCCTTGTCTTTTGTCATAGTAAGACGCATTTCTTCTTTCTTCTTTGATCCTTAGCCGCCGACCGTCAAAGCAGTCAGTGGCCATCACGCCTGGTGGGGTCTTGTAGAGCAACAACAAATTGATTCCACTTTTTTCGGTCGGTGGCCATCCTTCGTACAGTGCCCCAACTCTGGTTCATTCTTTGCATCTCAGCCTCCACAGTCCTCTGCCAAGTTGTTTTTGGTCGGCCTCTCTTTCGTTTTCCTTCAGGGGTCCATAGCATAGCTGTTCTTGTGATGGCATCGGGGTCTCTTCTGAGGACATGGCCAACCCAGCTCCAGCGTCTGCCAGCTATGATGGTGTGCATGTTCTCTTGCTTGCTCCGAGTAAGCAGATCTTGGTTGGTGATGGTATTCGGTCAAAAGATTCGGAGAATTTTTCTTAGGCATGTTGTGTGAAAAGAGGACAATTTCGACATTTCTGTAACTCCAGCATTCCGCACCATAGAGATGCACAGAAAGCACACATCTCTGATATAATCTTAATGTTGTGCTTGTGCTGTACTGAGAGGACTTCCAGATGTTGTTTAGACTAAAAAAGGCTGTTCTTGCTTTGTTCATTCTGTTGTTGATGACTTTGCTTGCTCCGCCGTCTGGTGTTACTATGCATCCTAGGTATGTGAAGGTGTCTGTCTGTTCCAATTGCTGATTCCTTACTGATATGGGCTTAGGGTTGCTCACACTGAGCGTCATGACCTCTGTCTTCTTTAGATTTATGTTCAAGCCCACCTGCTGGCTAAACTTATTAAGTCTATCCGTTTTTTCCTGGATGTGTTGACGTGAATGTGCTAGTAGTGCAATATCATCTGCATATTCCAGATCTTCCAATGTAGAAAATATAGTCCATCTTATTCCTCTTGGACTGCCCTCTGTTGTCTGGCGCATCACCCAGTCTATGACTGTTAAAAATAGAGTGGTTGATAAGGAGCATCCCTGTCGTACTCCTGTCTTCACCTCAAAGGTTAGGTTGCTCTGCCCAACGCTACACGTAAAGTTGGCATAGAGGCTTTTTATGATGGCACTATGTAGCTTGGAATTCCATAAGCCCTCAGTATTTTTCATAAACTGTCCCTGTGTATACTGTCTAAAGCCTTTTCAAAATCAACAAAATTAATGTACAGCTGTCTTTGACATTCTGAGCAAATAAATAATGAAGGAAACCTGAGTCCCGTGGATAGTAAATAAATAAGTAAATGAAGGTAATTAACAGGTACTCGTTGGACATAAAGGATGGCACTAGACAACAGAAAAGAAAATATAAGTGATAGGCTTACCGGGAATCGAACCTAGGACCAACCAGACGGCGCCGTCGCCTTGCTGTGACAGTACATCGTGAATGGACGCTGAGCCAATTTTGCACCCCAAAAAAGTGCATTATTGTCTGAGGTTATTCTCATGACACTCACAGAACTATGGTATAGGACCCGTGGACGACCCAGACAGATTTAAAGACGCAATCACTAATATAACTTTCCTATCAGCAAGTATAGACCAAATAAAGGCCGAAATACTTGTGTCCAGTAATGTGTAGTGGAAGACGAATAACACAGAATAGACGGGTAGGTTGAAGTCACGGATGGGTGAACTCTTAAATAAATAATGAAGGAAACCTGAGTCCTTAGCACTGCTCTATAATGTTCCTGAGGGTAAATATATGTTCTACACATCTTCTGTTCTTTCTAAATCCTGCTTGTTCTTTCCTCAATAATCATCATCACAATAATGATAATCATTATCACCATAATCACAACCATAATCATAATCACCATCACCATAATCATCATCAGTCACCATAATCACCGTCATGATCACAATTATCATCATAATCATCATCACCACCATCATCATCACCATAATCATCATCATCGCCATAATCATCATCACAATAAGCATCATGATCATCACATCATCATCTTTATCATCACCACAATCATCATCATCATTCACTATTATCATCATCACCATAATGATCATCATCATCAACATCACTGTTACCGGTGCGTTTCTGATATTGGTGACTTATGGGGCGAATGTTGTTGTGGGCCGTCGCTTCGTTATGGATAATGATGACGAGACAAACGTAACGGTAGTAGTAGAGAATGCGCAACTTGGTTAGTATTCAGGAGGAGCGCAGGAGGAGCGGCAGGAGGAGCATGACTTTTTATATAAGGAAAATCAGGAGGAGCGGCAGGAGGAGCAAGATGGCGGACTTGAGCTAACAAGGGGAGGTTATTTTTAGAGGTATTTTTAGATAACAAGAAGAGGCGGGGCAAGATGGCGGACTTGAGATAACAAGAAGACGATGTTTATATAGAGATAATAGTTAGATATTTAGATAACAAGAAGAGGTGTATATTTTTTTATATAAGGAAAATGTTGTAAGATGGTGGTTTTCTTATATAGTAATATATTATTGTTGTTGTTATTAGTATAGCCAACTTAGGTAGTGGCTGTGTTAGACAAACAAGAAGAGGATAATAGTTAGACTTTTAGATAATAGGAAGACAATAGGAAGACGATAGTTAGACGATATATATTTAGATAACAAGAAGACGATATGTATACGAACAGTTACACAAACAGTTATACAACAGTTAGACGAAATACAACGGACGATATAGGTAACAAAAAGGCGTTTTAGTTAATATAGTTTTTATTTTATATTCAATAGTGTTTGTGTAGTATCAAACAGGAGTATGGTAATATATATATAGTATTTTTTAACGTAATACATTGTACAGTAATTTTTTTAGCAAATGAATATACAATTATATATGAAAGACAGTTTGTATTTTTTAACATTATCAAACATTGATATTTTCACATATAAATGTACAATAACATATATATATATAGGAAGGATGTATGTTCAAAATACACAATAAAAATATCACAGCTGCAGGCCAGACCTTGAGGGGGGAGTCGTCACATTGTCGTAAGAAATAGAGGTGTGTGTTGTATATACCTGTAGGTATCTGTGTATTGTGTTTTGTGTGTACATAGTGGAAGACAGTTTAAATGTTGAGGGGTGATGTGGTGATGTTGTCGGGATGTACCTGTCGTTTTATGTAAAAGTAAGATAGGGCGTTGCGGTGTTGTTCATATGTGTAGATGGAGGATTTGTGTGCACGGAACCCGATATTTTTCCCACCCTGTGCTTGTTGTGTGTTGAGGACGTCTAAGAAAGTGTGTTTGTCAACTTTGTTGTGGTGTTTGTTCAAGCCTTTGGTGGTGGTTTTGTCGTAGTCGCCAAAACAGTGATACGTCTTGCTACAGAGGGAAACCATCCCTCTGCCTTCGTATTCTAATTTAAAAAGGCCCGGTGTCCGCTTGTCGAATAATATTTGTTCGCGGCATTTCCGACAAAGGGCGCGCGTTTTACCCTCGCTAGCTACAAAGTCGGGTCTATGGTCGGGGCATACTTCGGCGGGGAACCACTGGTGGTAGGAGCTATAAAATTCCTGTCGCAAAGCGGGCTTAACAACGTCCGCTAAGTTATTCGCGCTAAGGGCCAAGTAAAGGCTGTCTGTGTCCGTCTCGCACAACTGAAAGTCTGACCTATCTACAAATTTATCTAGACAGTCGTAGTAAAATTCTAACATGCGTAATTTAGCGTATTGATAGACAAAAAATCCTATCTGAACGGGGAGGTCCCAACATATAGTCTGTTTCAGTTTCTCTACTTCGAATATGTCGTCCGTCACTAACGTCATTTTCCTAAAGCGGGGTGAGTTTATTTGGTCAGAGGTACCCTCGCCCATCGTGTACGAGACATCCACATGCTTCGCCTTATTGGTTAATGTCTTGCCGTAGGCCGCGTTACCTAGCAGTTTCATGGTCTCGCTGGTAATGGCGTAGGCAGGATCAGTATCACCCTGTCGACGCGCGTTCGAAACAGTGTCCCCAAACCGTTTGAAACACGTCACGGGTGTATACTCAAGCACCTGGTAGATACAGGTGACTTCTAAACCTTTTGTCAGGTACCAGCGAAGCAGAGGTGTCGCCAACAGAATCTTTTTGCCCACATAACTACCGATCAATGTCCGTCTGGGGGTAGTCAGGAGTTTATGTTTTTCGGCGTATTCCCGCATGAAAGGCCCAATATCTTCCCTCGTGACGTCAACATTCTTAAAAATGGGCGTCATTTCAGAGAAATGTTCTTTTAAAGAGTCGGGGACATGGATGTCACACTCGACTAGGCCAAACAAGGTCTCGTCCAGCACCGAGGCGAGAATATTTTATTTTGTCAGGGGGTACCGACATTTGGTGTAAGATGGTTTCTGGGTAGCGAAGGTGGCTTTCAGAAAACGAAGGATTGATGGCTCGGTTTTCTTCAACGCCTGCCACTCGCATTCCCACATTTCGACAACGGTAACGTTGCAAGCGTCCCGTAAATAAAAACTTATTTCCACCGTATTTGCGTACAACTCAGCCAATGGTTTGTTGTTGACTGGGTTAACGTCACGACCGGCGGTTAGTGGGCAGTTAGGGTGGCCGTGGAATAGACACCCATGGAACTGGTAGGCGGTACGAGAGTATCTGTCCCAACCGTCTACCCTAATGCATATATCACCCAACGCCTTCTCACGTCCGTTAAACTGGGTTTTTAAGGTCCCTTTATTTTGGTGGGAGACCCAAGCCAAATAATCGCGGCACTGCACGGTATATTTGTGGAGTTTGTGGTGCTTGAAACCATCCTCCCTAGACCGTCTAACGGGAAAGTCAGTGGGAATTTTCTGCATTAACGCCCACAAATAAAGGGCGTTGCATCAAAACCTTTAATGGCTTGAACCGTTTTGCCACCTCTAATGCGGGTTTTGCCTTGCTCGTGGAACCTGTGAAAAATAATTGACGGTCCCCCGACGATATTTTGGCGCAAGATGTTATTCAAATCTGCCTCCTGCTTCGAGCATAAAGAAAACATGACGTTGGGCGGGAGGGTTTTGAAAAGGTACTTTAACGTGACACCGGGCACGGAGATCGCATCTTTAAACATGTCTACACCTAGGTGCGCGTAAAAACTAACTTGTCGGTCTAACGCTGCCAGGAAGGGGACCACGTCTTTATTGTTGTACCACGTCAGAAAATCGCGCAACGTGGTCATGTGGTTCTCGGCCCACACCTTCTGGCACTCGGCGTACTCATCGGCGGAAATGTTAGTGTTTTTAAGTTTGGAAAAAAATGCCGAGTGGGGTGGTAACGCCGTCTCGTCTAACTTTGCTAAATCTGTTATGTACTCGTAACAAAAATATCCTTTGGTTTCTTTAACGTTGTACGCCGCGAGATATTTGCTATAGCTAAAACCGGGGGCTAAGTAATTGACTATATCTAAAAACTTTAACTCGCTAGTGGCAATACACATAAAATTATTGTTTCGCTTGACTAAAAATTTGAAGTCTTCCCCCATGAAATATCGAATGAGGTACGGTTTTATTACGTTCACGTCGTACTTCCCCGAATTGAAACCTAATACGGGTAGCTGCCCCAAATAACCCTCTAATCTAGCAAGGAGTCCGTCTGAATTACCGATCGTCTCTAAAGCCTTGAGTTGCATGCAAACACCGTCAAAATACGCACGCAGAATCTCATAAGAGGCCGCGGCAATTTCGAGCAGATGGTCAGCCATCCTATTGACCAACTCTTGTGGATCACCCTTTGTGATAAAAAACACGGGGACTTCAAAACCGGGGACGTTAGAAGCCACCGAACACGACAGGGGCACGTGTTTGGCTGTGTAGGTAGTGGCATTACCACTGGGTACTACAGTGTTCTCAAAAAAACACTCATAGTCAAATGTGGCTCTATAAGGGAAGACGAATTTTGTGTCTACATTTATCCCCTCCTCCTCGATTAAGTCCCAAATGGTCTCTGGGGGGATTATACACACCACCTCTAAATGTTTCTCTTCGCTTAGAGCCGGTACAACGCTTTTCATGGCGCGCCATATCCCTATAAATCTTCCACAACTTACCGCAATCGGGACACGAAAAAGAGTTACTGGCCCTATCGATATCTGTAATGTACATAAAGTGATTCTTAAACATTAAAAGACGCAACGTATCTTTAAAAGTGTCACTACCTCTAAGTGTGGGGGTCAGGTTTTCCTCGTCGTCAAATTCAAAAACGTCAATATTTACGTTAAAACATATCTCTAATTGGGGCATATCGATTAAACTAACCCCGGGGAAATCGACGAGGGACCTAAGTCCCTGCTGTGTTTGCCTCTGTTCGACTAGTCGACGCGTGCTTTTTCTAACGTCTGTAACAGACCACCCCTAAAAACGGCTAGACATCTAAAAAAGCAAAAGTTATCACTGTATGGTTTGGAGTTTGAATCGTGTTGTAGTGTATGGATGTGGTTATTGTCCGTGATGAAAGAGGGAATGTCTTGTAAGCAGCAGCCGATGGGAAAGTCTTGGATATGGTACAGATAGAAAGAAGTCGCTGGAATGGCTTCGACAAAATATTTTGTGTTTGGTCTGTTTAACTGTGCTTGTGTGAAAATATCGCTATCGTGTAACTGTGAGAGAAAAGCTTTGAAATCTGTGATATTGTTGACTAGGTGTGGCTGATCTAAGACGACTGTATTGTTATGGGAAGAGTGAAAAAATCTTAATTCGTTTGTTTCTCTATGCCTCAAAACGATGTGAAAACTGTAGTTTATTTTGAATCTTGTTGTCTGTTGTGTGAAGACAGGGAGCAAGAGACGGTCCCAGTTCATATTTTCTGTTGGTCTGTGGAAAAAAGTGAATGTTGATAAATATTTATGTTTATTTGCGTGTGTTTTAATAGCTTGCCAGTTATCGATGTATATTTGTTTTATGTCATCCTGTAGGTCTTCTAAAGAGTCTTCTTCAGTGGGCAGACGGGTTTTTTTTTATGGGTTTGGATGCTGTTCATGGGGCGTTTTTTGGTCTGGCCTGCAGCATTTAAAGAGGAGAAGGTTGGGGTGGGGCTTGAAGTTGTTGCTGTTCTCGGCAAGTCTGTGGTGCCTGCTGCAGCAGGTGATGTCTTTGTGCCTGATGCTGAGTCTGTTGTGGCACCTGATGTTAGTGTCTGTTGGTGCGTTGAGGATGATGGTGTGGTCCCTACTGATGAAATCTGTTGGTGCGTAGATCTTGATGGTGTTGTTGTGACATCTGTTGTGGGAATATTTCGGCGCCTGGTGGGTTCTGTGTCGAAAGTTGGTTAGGGGTGGGGTGTATTTGTTTCATATGGGCCTGTAAATTATCACCCCGGGTGAATTTTTTGTCACACGGGGCACAATCCAATAGCAATGTTGCGTGTACTGTTTTTATGTGACGTGCTAAATTATCATGTCGGTTAAATGTCTTTCCACAGCGGGGACACGTCAGACTGTGCCCTGGTGCAGTGGTGGTCCCCGCTGGGGTGTCTATACCGAGTCTTCGTGCAGCACCCGCCGTTGCAGTGGTGGTCCCCACTGATTTGTCTATAACAACAGCGGCCGCCGGTGCAGTGGTGGTCCCAACTGAGGGGTTTATAGCGGCCCCCAGTGCAGTGGCTTCCGCTGTGGGGGATCTCGGGGCCGCAGGGCCATGAAAGACCTCTGGATGATATTGGACTACCTCAGGACTGTTAAATATTTGAGGACAGACACGACAGGGGTGATTCTTGTCTGTATGGACCGAGGAGATATGTCTTGTTAGGTTGCTTTGACGAGTAAAAGATTTATTACATTGTCCACAAGTGTAGCAACAGTTCTTGTTTTGAATTGCTGACATCTGTGAAGTAGAAACGAAAACACATTACTCACATATAAAATAAATACAACAACATATATGACACATATATATGTAACAATCAGTTAAATAGAGAGAGAGAGAGAGAGAGAGAGAGAGAAAGAAAGATAGAGAGAGAGAGAGAGAATAAACACAGTCTTATATGTAACAATCAGTTAAATAGAGAGAGAGAGAGAGAGAGAGAAAGAAAGAAAGATAGAGAGAGAGAGAGAGAATAAACACAGTCTTATATGTAACAATCAGTTAAAGAGAGAGAGAGAGAGAGAGAGAGAGAGAGAATAAAACACAGTCTTATTTTTAGGTTGTTATCAAAGGAAATAATTTTGAGAAACAGATCAGAAAGAGCGCGCGCTGAGAAAGATAGATTAAAAAACACCTTATTTTTAGGTTGTTATCAAAGGAAATAATTTTGTTTAACAGATGGCAGCGCGCGTCAGAAAGATCGACCCCTGGCGCTGACGGACCTGCTCTGTCATTTAAGAAATAAGTTTTATTAACGTGTTTCAATCAGGATGTAATATGTTGATTGTATTATATCTATATTTTTACATGTATAGTACTGTTAAAAAAAAAATGCTATTCTTTATTTTATTTCTTTATTATGTGAAAAAAATATTCCTCACACGCGAGTTTAGTTTGTAGAAATGTACCATCAGTTGAAATCCAGGCTGAGTAATCTCACATAAATAACAACACGGATAAGATTTAGTCTTTTTTCCTAGTACATAATCGGTTAAGTCTTATCAACCACTCTTTAAAAATGACGTGTAAGAATTTAACATAACACACAGATAAAAATTTAGTATCTGAGTTAACATCTTAACAGATAAAAATAACAAACAAATATTAACAGTTAGACTAATTTGAAACAGATATTTAGCAACACTGCCTAGTGAGAAAACGAATACACAGACATATCTTTAAATAGAAAAACAGATATTTTTAAAGTTATTTATGGTCTCCTAACGAAAACACTTATATTTTTAAAGATATACATCCTAACACAAAGTAACGAATACACAGACATATCTTTTTGTTTAAATATTTAATACAATACACAAACAACTAAAACCTTTTTATAATGTTATTAGAGATATTTAACACCCTAACACACGAAAAAACAGATATTTTTAAAGTTATTTATGGTGTCCTAACGAAAACACCTAACGAAAACAACAGCTATATAAAAAATTCTATATAACGGGTAAACTACTGCCTATTATAGGGAAAAAACGAATACACATATTTAGAACTTTGCGTAGCCCTCACAGTATCTGAAAATACTCCGAACAACAGATATTTAAATATACAGACATATATTTAACAAAAATAATACATACTATCAGTTATTGATATGACAAAACAAGTGGTTCTTTTCTTTCAGTGTTCTTTCAGAGATGTGTCCGCTTCGAGGGCTCTTAATTGAATGAGATGTCTAGAAACAATGTATCCCATTATATTACAAAAAAAGTGCGCGTACAGAGTTCAACGACCTTAAACACACCTGTTTACGCCCGTGTACAGTTGTAAATTGTCACGTACCGATAACGGAAAAGAGTAATTATTATTTTCGTTGTATAAGAAATAACTCGAGAATGTTTACTCACTGTGCAGGTGTTCTGAAACAGCCTGTTTCACCTGGTAATATAATACTTATACAAACAGTGCTGTTGCTCATTCGTCTTTCGTTTGACACGTACGATTATCGATCCACAGTGAAAACTCGTAGGAATTGTTTACCTAGCCACAGGTGTTTATAACTTGAATTACCTCGTGGAGTTTCCACATTACCAAACTTTATTTGTGACACGTCCCACCATAAAATTCCGAGCATTTTGTTTGTGATACTGGCAGATGTCTTGTTGCCGAGAAAGACAGAATGTTACGAATGTTTACAAAAAATATCTAAGTATTTTGAAATAAAGTGGGAAACATATTTTTCTTATCTAAAACATATATATATTAAAAGAGAAAGGCATTTGACACATTTTAACATCGGTTTAGTTGAATATATAAAAATATATCCAGAACTTAATAAGATACAAATGACAGCTTAAAAAGCAAGCTTTAAAATATCTGATAACTAAAAAAGAAATGTACCAAACAAAGAGAGAGAGAGAGAGAGAGAGAGAGAGAGAGAAAGAAAGAGAGAGAGACAGAGACAGAGAGATAGAGAGACACAGAGAGAGAGAGACAGAGAGAGATAGAGAGAGACAGAGAGAGACAGAGAGAGATAGAGAGAGAGAGAAAGAGAGAGAGAGAAAGAAAGAGAGAGAGAGAGACAGAGATAGAAAGACAGAGAGAGATAGAGAGAGAGACAGAGAGAGAGAAAGACAGAGAGATAGAAAGACAGAGAGAGATAGAGAGATAGAGAGAGAGACAGAGAGATAGAGAGAGAAAGACAGAGAGAGACAGAGATAGAGAGAGAGACAGAGAGAGAGCTGTTGGTTATATTCTTTTTCGTAGAGAGAGACATTTTTTCTTATCTAAAACATATACATTAAAATCAACCATCCTTTTAAAAGATGCTATATAAGAAAACAAAAAAGAGATATTCCGAATAACATATCCCAGTGATTCTCAAATTCTTGATCAGTGATTCTCACGTTTTTTTAATTCTCAATACATGTCGGTGTCTGGGGTTCTTGTATTGGTTGGTATCAGTGATTTTTATTCTCACAATGTTTTACACAGTGATTCTCAAATTCGTGACCAGTGATTCTCAAATTCTTGATCAGGGATTCTCAATACATGTTGGTGTCAGTGATTTTTATTCTCACAATGTTTGTACAGTGATTCTCAAATTCTTGATCAGGGATTCTCAATACATGTCGGTATCAGTGATTGTCACATTTTTTTTTGTTCTCACAATGTGTAGGGTTTTTGATATAAAATAACTGGTTGTAAGTGAAAGTTATCATTATTAAATATGGATCCGAGATTTGTACATCCTTTTACGTGTTTAATTAGTGGGCCGACTGGATCTGGGAAAACTGTTTTTGTCCAGCGTTTCCTAACACATATCAAAGATATGGTGACAGTCGTACCAGATGAGATTATTTGGTGTTACTCCGAGTGGCAACCTCTATACAATTCCATGACTGGTGTTCAGTTTATTGAAGGACTGCCCGATATTGAGCAGTGGACAGGTGATAAGAGACGGTTGGTAATTATCGATGATCTCATGAACGAAACAGACGAACGTGTAACTAGTTTATTTACAAAAAAGTCTCATCATAAAAATATAAGCGTATTTTATCTGGTGCAAAATTTATTTGGCAAGAACAAAGAACACAGAACCATTAGTTTGAATTCTCATTACATTGTGCTTTTCAAAAATCCACGCGATGGATCGCAGATTGTTAATCTAGCCAAACAGATGTACACAGGTCAAACTACCTATGTTCAGGAGAGTTTTAAGGACGCAACATCGGTTGCACACGGCTATTTGCTAATCGGTCTCCGTCAAGACACACCAGATAATCTAAGGCTTCGTTCAAGCATCTTCCCAGAGGAGCAACATATTGTTTACGTACCCAAGTAACATGGGAGAAAAAGTAAAAAAAACATGCTGATATGTTAAAATGTCTACGTACAGCCAAACCACCAGTCATCAAGGCTGTTATGAAAACAGCATCACCCGAGCTGGTAGGAACACTCTGTGAATGTTGTCACAACGTTTTAAAAGGTAACGTTACACTGACACCTCCTCAGAAGAGACGCATGCGTCGTTACAAAAACATCCTGCGAGCGCTTACCAAGAAGAAAGTCTCGCTCAAAAGACGGAAACAATTTTTACAATCTGGAGGTTTCTTATCTGCTCTGCTTGGACCAATACTATCTGTACTAAAAGGACTCTTTTAGATGGCTAAAAAATGGTTTTGATGGATCCTCGTTTGTTAGAAAAACCTTATAGACCACCCGATGCTCTAAGAGATAACTTGGGAGAATTGGACACTCAAATCGACGAGATCTACCAATCGGTGACAAGGCTAGACTCTACCAACAAACATTACAGCGTTATTTGACTCGACTAGAACAGTACAGACACGTACCTCTAGGTCTCGTAGATATTAAACCACCAACACAAACCAACGAACAACCCACTGTACTTAAAGAGGAGATCGTGGACAAAACGCCTCAGTCGCCACCCGTCACACCCACTAATCGAAAAAAGGTGGTGGCCAGTAAATTGCGAGAATCATCGTCGTATTCGCACAGAAGAAGGAAAAAGACGCCAAAGTGGGAAGCATGGCCAAAGAAGTGATTTTAAAACAACATTACTACTATCCAAAACGACCTGGAGCTTATGGTGGAATCGCCCCCTTACAACGTAGCACCAAACTTAGTCGTAAAAAAATTGAAGAGTGGTTAGGCCATCAGGACAGCTACACCCTACATAAACCGGTGCGCAGAAAATTTAAACGACGTACGACCATTGCAGGTGGTATCGATCAACAGTTCCAGGCTGATTTAATTGACTTGCGTGGTTTAAAAAGATTCAACGATGGGTATTCGTATCTAGTAACGTGTATTGACGTGTTTAGTAAATTCGCTTGGGCTGTTCCATTGAAAAACAAGACTGGGACAGCGTTAGTAGCAGCGGTAAAGACAATTTTTAACAGTCGCAAACCGATAAATTTTCAAACAGACAAAGGCAGTGAGTTTGTCAACAAAACATACTTAAAGTTTCTTAAAAACGAGAAAGTCCATTTCTTCACTACGGAGAATGAGGATACCAAAGCAGCTATCGTCGAACGGTTTAATCGAACCCTGAAAGAAAAAAACGTGGCGTTACTTTACCAAAACCAACAGTCTTCGCTACGTCGATGTGATACAACAACTGGTCCACAACTACAACAATTCGTATCATCGGAGTATTAAGATGGCACCGGTGGAAGTTACCCCGAGCAATCAAGAAGAAGTGTGGCGTACTTTGTATTCGACCCCTGACGTCATCGGGAGAAAAGTCTATTTTAAACCTGGTGATCGCGTGCGGATCGCCCAAGCCAGACAAACTTTTAAAAAGGGTTATACGCCGGCGTGGACAGAAGAGTTGTTTACGATCAGCCGACAAAACCAAACAAGACCGGTTACGTACGTCCTTAAAGATGATTCGGGTGAGGAATTGAAAGGTTCTTTTTACCAAGAAGAGCTGCAACGAGTCGACGACAAGATAGTTTATCGAATCGAGTCCATTTTGGAGGAACGCCGTGGTGGCAGGGGTGTAAAAGAATATTTAGTCAAATGGTTCGGTTATAACTCGTCATTCAACAGCTGGATTTCGTCCAAACAACTAGCGAGATATCGAGACTGATGGATATTGAAGAAGACGTGAGCACCCCAGTATTGCGGCCACCCCCTCCCAAGACCGCGAGAACCTCGTTCTGGCCTTTTTTTGGGAAACTAGTTCCGCGACTATATATCGTTTTCCTCTGTCAGATGATTGTTATATATGTCGTCATCGGTGTCTCATTATTCAATCTGAGTCGGAGCAACGCAGAGGGACCAGACGGGAAGTTTTGGATCGCTTTAATGAGCAGTTGTCTGGGTTACATGTTACCTAACCCCAAGATAGGATGAGTTTTTACGTGACTTTACCCAGCAATGCCTCGATGAAAATATACCCAAACAATAACGCCGGTCACTTTTTCGTCAAATTGCCACAGACTATAGACTTGAGTTCGCGTTACGAGGTTGGCTTGGTTGAGATTCAATTTCCCAAAAGTTATTTTAACGTGCTAGAGGATGATGTATGGCTACATTACTTTCCCAACAAAGAAGATGAGTCTATACTACTCACGTTACCCGCTGGTCTATACACCTCACCTGACACGCTGATCGACGAGTTGAATCGTTTGCTTTTAGCCACGGATGTGGATGAAAAAGCCTGAGTTAGATTCCATTTTAACAATAATAAGGCCACCTTGAATCTGTATGATCCGGAGGTTGAAGTTAGAATTAGCGAGACGTTGAAACACATGTTAGGTTTTCCTGCCTCACTCGCCACAGACATTGACCCAATACTACGAAGTGAGACTGAAGTACAAATGGATAGCGACATGAAAAATGTATACGTGTACTGCGATCTCGTAGCGGCGAGACCGGTTCGAGATGCCTCTGTCCCTTTGTTACGGATTGTTCCTATTTTGGATAGGACTAATGCTTCTGTTTTCAGGATTTACGACAAACCCCACTACGTACCCCTGAGCCGTTTTTCGTTTGACGCGGTGGAAATCCTTTTAACTAACGATCAGGGTAAGACTATCCCATTCACTAGCGGAGCTTCGGTGTTGACACTACACTTCCGAACTCACAGACGGTTTGATTTTGACTAGAAAAATGGTCAGACACGTACCCATCCGACGAAACCCCAAGATGTATGAGGAGTTTTACTGCAACCAAGCTGGCCACGGGATGCCAGTGTTTATCGGAGGCAGAAGTCAAAGAGGACATGGTTTGGGTAGTTTTTTCGGCGGGCTCGGTCGTATGGTTCTACCGTGGTTAAAAACTGGAGGCAAAGCTTTACTCAGAGAAGGGCTTGGGACCGGTCTACAGGTCGCGAGCGATGCGTTAGCCGGCAGAAATGTTGGCGAGGCATTTCGCGAACGAGCCAAGGAATCGGGTCAACGTTTATTACAGGGAGCCGTTGAACACCTCACCACTAACCAATCGGGTAGTGGGCTTAGAAGAAAAAGAAAAACGAGATCTGCCCCACCTGGCGAGCCGAAACGCATAAAACGCAGTAACCGAGCTCGACCTTCTCATTCTCACCAGAAGAAGCGAAGGTACTCTGATATATTTGAATGATGGCGCTTATTCACCCCAACTCGTGCGAGTGTCTTCACAGTGGTCTAGATTTGTTTAGCGTACCACCAACGCAGACAGCCGTGGAAGAGGGACAATTTGTGGAGATACATCCGTTGGCCGCCTTAGCCCCCGGAGCCCCGGTGGAATTTGTAATTTCGGGAAACGGTGAAGAATATCTAGATTTGTTCAATACTTTTCTACACGTGCGCGCCAAAGTTACGTTAGCTAATGGCGGCGCATTACCCGCTGACGCAGAGGTGGCCCCGATCAACTATTACCTGCACAGTTTATTCTCCCAAGTCGATGTTTCACTGAACGACACGCTGATTACACCCAGCGAGAACACCTACCCTTATAAAGCTTACATCGAAGCCACGTTGAATTACGGGGAGGAACCCAAACGAGGTCATCTGACATCGGCTCTGTTTTACAAAGACACGTCAAATTTTATTACGGACACAATTGGTGACAATAACAATGGGTTAAGACTGCGTCGACATATAGCGGCTGGTTCTCAGGAGATTGATATGATGGGTCGTTTACATTCAGATATCTTTGCTCAAGATCGTTACCTGTTAAATGGTGTGACAGTTAAAGTAAAACTCACCCCGTCTAAAGATGCCTTCAACGTGCTGGGACACGACCCCACCGCTGGTTATAAATCTATTATAACTTATGCGGCCTTGGTTGTCCGGAAAGCCAAATTAAACCCCGCCGTCTCGCTAGCCCACGAGAAAGCCTTGGTGCGAGGTAATGCCAAGTACCCCTTGAAACGAGTTGTGCTAAAAACTTTCTCTATCCCTAGAGGTATGCTATCGCACATGCAGGATAATCTGTTTCTCAGTCAAACACCTACACGGATCGTGATAGGACTAGTCACTTCGTCCGCTTTTAACGGGTCATACACGGCTAATCCGTTCAATTTCGCTACTTTTGGTCTGATATATTTAAACGTCAGCGCGGACGGCAGAACCGTCAGTGGCAAGCCTTTGTCCATGGATTTTGAACACAACCAGTACGTGAGAGCCTTCTTCGCGACGAATCTAGCTATGGGACTGGTTGGTAAAGACGCCGGCAACGATCTCGAGTATAGACATTTTAAGCACGGTTACGCCTTATACGCCTTTGACCTCACCCCCAGTATACTAGACGGTGACCAGTTTGAGATGGCCAAGTCGGGCCCAGTCTCAGTAGAACTTAAATTCGCCGAGGTCACACCCGAACCATTACAGGTTCTCGTCTACGCCGAGCAAGACTCGATCTTGGAGATCTCGAAATCGCGCCAAGTTTTGACAGACTACACAACTTAGACAATGAATACAGACGAGATACGCACCATCCTCCTGTCAGACATATTTGTTAAACGAACTGGGCTCGTTAAAGTGTTAGCTCGTGACCAATTACCTCTACGCATCGATCCGACCAAGACGGCTGCTTTCGTCATCAACACTGACCCTAGCTATCACCCCGGTGACCACTGGGTCGCCCTATATTATAATGGACTTGGTACTTTTGAATATTTTGATTATTTTGGCCTACCACCTACACACTCGGACCTGGTTAATTTTATAGCCAGAAACTCTACTCGACCTGTTAACTACAACGCCAGACATTTACAAGATGTAGTCACCAACGTTTGCGGGCTCTACGCCATTTATTTCATCTTGATCAAAACACGAGGTGGTACTATGCAGCGGGTCCTACTACCATTTTCGGCTAGACAACACGCCAACGATCGATTAATTACGCGCTTAGTCAGACCCTGGCTAGTGAAACTCAACCCCACTTTCGTAAACAAAGGACGAAATCAATAGACAGGTGTATTTTTTCCCTCACGACAATACGGCCATGTGTCATTGTTCCCACGCAATACATCGACGAATCACGTCCTGCCTAACACACGATCGATGTTCGACGAATCAAATCCTAGCTAGGGCACGCCTAAAAAAACCAGATTGAACTGGTGATAATAGAGCTTTTTTTTATGGGTGGTCGGTATGGGGATAAATCATTTAATGCTTGTGCATTGAGTGTGGGTCATTGGTATTGAGGAATGTTATTATCACCACTGTTGCAAACGTGATTGTTGAATACTGTGTGCACTGTCACTCACCACACAGCTCACGTACGAGTCATGGATGTCAATAAAGGTTGTAAACGCCTGGAACAGTTCGATACTGTTTATTACGTTACAACACACAACGAAGTCACGATGACATCAACAAAGACACAATTCATGATAACTCAAATGCATCTGGCATACAAATTCTCCACCTGTCTCAAACTCCTCAAAGACTGCACAACACGGCAGTTATGTTAATTATGGCCTTACAAATCTCTACATGTCTCAAACTCCTCAAAGACTGCACAACACGGCAGTTATATTAATTATGGCCTTACAAATCTCTACATGTCTCAAACTCCTCAAAGACTGCACAACACGGCAGTTATATTAATTATGGCCTTACAAATCTCTACATGTCTCAAACTCCTCAAAGACTGCACAACACGGCAGTTATATTAATTATGGCCTTACAAATCTCTACATGTCTCAAACTCCTCAAAGACTGCACAACACGGCAGTTATATTAATTATGGCCTTACAAATCTCTACATGTCTCAAACTCCTCAAAGACTGCACAACACGGCAGTTATATTAATTATGGCCTTACAAATCTCTACATGTCTCAAACTCCTCAAAGACTGCACAACACGGCAGTTATATTAATTATGGCCTTACAAATCTCTACATGTCTCAAACTCCTCAAAGACTGCACAACACGGCAGTTATATTAATTATGGCCTTATAAATCTCTACATGTCTCAAACTCCTCAAAGACTGCACAACACGGCAGTTATATTAATTATGGCCTTACAAATCTCTACATGTCTCAAACTCCTCAAAGACTGCACAACACGGCAGTTATATTAATTATGGCCTTACACATCTCTACATGTCTCAAACTCCTCAAAGACTGCACAACACGGCAGTTATATTAATTATGGCCTTACACATCTCTACATGTCTCAAACTCCTCAAAGACTGCACAACACGGCAGTTATATTAATTATGGCCTTACACATCTCTACATGTCTCAAACTCCTCAAAGACTGCACAACACGGCAGTTATATTAATTATGGCCTTACACATTTCTATAGCCCTGATCAGGCATTCCCTTAGGAAAACACTGCCATACACTTAGAAAACACAGGGCTTGCGACCACACCGGTCTACGCCCAAAAACACACTCTTCTGACAGCACACTCACAGGGCACACCCTGTGAACCCCTGTCATGAGACTCAGTTGTTTTTAGAACACCACTCACAATACATGCCGCTTAGCCGCGAGAGCTAATCACCCCCGGCTCAAAACACTACAAGATAAATATATCTCAACACTAGAGATAAACAGCGTTCTTCACGCTTTTTCTTGTACTCTGTCTCATGACTCTAGGAGAAGATATTTTTAACAAATCGATTCCTAATCGGCAAGCAAGTACCATAATTCAAAAATTCAATCTGTCCCACAACATACTAAGATTTTCTTCCCTTTGACCTTAACATTTACACCGCCCCTGGGGAAAAAAAATGATTCTATCATTTTTTCTAAAACAGTTACATCAACAAAAAATCAAGGGAGAGCAAAACTCTAATACATACCTACAAAAATTAACTTATGTTAAGGGAAAAGAATATACCTACATAAAATATCAACATTAAATGGAAAAATAGAAAATGGAGCATCCAACGTAATCGTCTAAGTACATCAGAATTAATCTAATACAAAACCAAGTTACGTATATTGGACCCAAATGAAAACAGGAAACAATCAATAGCAAGAGAAAGGACAAGATCAAGCAAAAGAAGAATGATCTATAATGCAGTAAAGTAAGAAATCAGAATATGAGTGGGGGAAAAAAAAATACCACGTGTTAACAATTAAGTCAAACAACTCTACACATATAAAATAAATACCACCATTACATCTGGATACATTATATCACACCATGTAATTAACTTAACAATACAAAGAATAAAAGTATAAGTGTCGAAAGAAGAAGAAGTGCACAAATAGAAACAAGTGAAGCGAATATGACACATGGGAGCATAAACAAGACATTAACCAATACCGAAAAGATAACAGAAAAGATGGAACGAAATGAAGAATAACCGGCAAAGGCAGACAGAAAGCAAAGACACGAATGAAGAGAAAGTCAATAACAATACATACTAATAACAGTCTCAATCAAACAAGGTATTGTAATCAATAAATACAATCATAACAGAAAAGCATCGAAGAAAGAAAAAAAAATTAATGTATATATGTATACAAAACATAGAAGAAAGCTATAACTAAATACAGCATAATAAGTAATTTAACTAAGTTAAAATTATTCATAACTAACAATAAATTGATCTAGACATCACGCAAACAAAAAATGTTAACGCTATCAAAAAGTTTTGGCTGACGTATAGTCACGCGATAGATAAAGAATACATCATAATATCAACAAACAACAAAAAAAAACTTATTAGAGAACCAATGTCAATGCACACAATCAACCATAACGCACAGTCAAGCGTTGGGACCAGAAAAATTATTAAATGTTTGAAAACAAAAAAATCAATTTTTCCCAAAAAAGTACAATGTAAAAATATTTCGCAACGATAAGTTACACCGAATAGCATTTCATATTTAAGTAAATTAGAGCTATAATTAATAAACTAATAAAGAAATTATTTCCAACAAAATTAATTGACATTTTTAAAAAAAAATCTCTATCTCTATGTAAACACCAATCAATACACGTACGTTCTTTTTTTTTTCTCTTTTTTTTTCTTCTAAAAAATACGTCATAGAAAAATCACATGGACAACATACTGTTAACTACATACAAAGTTATAAATATATAAGTACAACATAATTTAAATAGAGTATGTGATATAATTATTTGTCTAGATTCAGGTATCGTGGTCTAGAAAAATCAGTGTTTCGGACTACATTATCAAATTCAAATACAAAATTTTCAATAATACAATCAAGTTACGTTTCCAAAATTACATTTAACTGTAATGTTTACTGTTTATTATCAGAGTGTACTAATATATTAACCAATTATGGGATCAACTCTCGAGAAAAAAATTTAAATAAAGTGAGTAAAGTTAATCAAAAACTTTTCTGAAGGTGACTACCGCACCATATTAACTAATGAGTTTGTGCATTGGCTGGCAATCTCATCATGCATTAAAAAAAATTATCTCAAAAAACACAGCTGCAAAAATTCCAAGTTCAACACAGTAGTACAAAAATAAATAATATGGACCAAATATACATAGTCTTATGACTTAAATGTGGAGATATCATAATCCACCGCTTACATCATCAGGTTAAGAATAAGTCGGTACAAACTGTTATGTTACACATTATTTCAATCATAACACGTACAATATTCATCAAAATACAATAATATAAGAATCACAAGAAAAATCTAATAATAAGACATCAGAACATCTTCATAAGAAAACACATGATATTCGAATACAATCGCATAAAATACTATGCTATACAATACAATAATATTTACTGTTCTAAAAAAAAAAAAAAAACTTAAACAAAAAAAAAAAAAAAAAATCTCCAGCGGACTTGTAAACATGTCATCACGCCAACAAGTAACATCTCCCTTGCGTAGTTAGCACGGCGACAGGTTCCGCTTGAACAGCTACACCTGAGCGCGAAGGCGACCTACTTTCTTGACAGCTACCGTAAACATGGGGAGCGCTGAGTTTTACCGTAAAGCTGTGAATAAATACAAATGAAAATATCCCTTTTAATCACTTGTGAGATTTAATTAGGGTAAACGGAAATTCAATCACACGATTACCCAACTCTGTGGCTGTGAACCTCTGGTTTCTTCACGACACCATCAACTCTTCCATCATCACTGGTACTCAACATGGGATGCTTAGGAACAACCTGACAATAACTGGAGGTCGTCCCTGCTGTATTCTGTAATAAACTTTTACACTTAACACAACGAGATGCTATCTCGACATCAAAATTAGAATAAGCAGTACCATTCAATAGACGATTATTATTCTTATTACCCTGCTTATAAAACATCTTAAGCTTCCGCTGAGGAAAGTCACTCTGGCGATGTGAAGTGAAATTTGGGACTTCATTCTGTTTATAAAAAACATTGCCATTTCCTCTATTGTGATCATTGTTATTTTTATGAATCAAGTTAGCATTGTTTTTTTATTACTCTTTTTCCTTTGACATATATATCTATCAAATGGGCCTTGTTTTCTTCCAGAAAAATTACTGTAAGACTCTTTAGTTTTTCCAAAATTCTTACATTCAAAATTGTTTGATCTGTTAAATTGCCTCTTATATCTTTGAGGACAAAAATTATTATTTGCTGAATTCCCTTTGTACTTTTCGACCTCAGGGTTATTTCTCTTATGAAGACTGTTTTTATTTTTCTCTGTTGGAATATGCTTACTAATTGCGTCAAACTGACTGAGCTGAGTTTGACAAGTAGTAGGACTGACAGTATCTTTATTGCTCTGCACATTATGGTCCTCCTTTTTAGGACGGGTGTTAATAGTTTTATTTTCTGCTGTCAACCTATGAAAATTTCCATCAGCAGATAAATGTTTGCTCTTAAGAGTTTTGACCCGAATTTTATGACCTTTCTTTTCATGATCAACTGTTTCTGTAGACTTATCTTGGTTATTCTGACGCCAAGAATCAGCATTAACAGCAATGTTGTCATAAATTCGTGTGAAATTATATTTCCCACGAAAGGATCGTTGTCCATTTTGTCTGACCTGTCTGTCAGCAAAAAGTGTATGTGGCGGACTTTTTGCAGTAGTGGCTTGTTGAAAAACAATTTTCTGTCTATCGCTGTCAACATGCACAGTAGAACACCTGTTCTTGTCTAAGAAAAAATCAAGAAGACCATCTACTCTCCTTCTAAGATTTGTTATTTCAACCTGTTTATGTGAAATTTCTTCACTAAGCTTCTTATTCAAATTCTCAATTCTAGCCATCTTCTCTTTCTCAGCCTTTAACTCTTTTAATCTCTTTTCCTCATTGACTTCTTTATTTGTTCTCCTCTGTGTCAACTCTATCTGTAGTGCCTTGGTTTCACTATCCTGGCTATTTATAAGCTCAATAACCCTTTCTGGTAATACCGCATTCTTTTCTTTAAGTTGGCGACCGAGGACAATGTTATAGTTTAATAGACCAACAAGTGTTTTATTATAGGACTTTTCAAGTTGCCTCTTATCTTCCAACTGAGTTTTCAACTCTTTGATTTCGCTTACTGCAGACTTCAAACTTGCGTGCACCCCAGCAAGTTCCGAGTTTGATTTATCCAAATCATCTGTGAGCTTAGCCAATTTTTTCTGAAGTTTACTCTCTTCAGCAATATTCTTTGAACACTTTTTTCTTTCCTGTCTGTTGACTCTTACTTCCTCATCTTCTAACTTTTTTCCCTGATTGTCAGAGATGCCGTAGAAAATTAACGTGTGTATATTTCTTACTATATGATCATGTTTAACATTCATATAGTGGTATGCAAATGAACGAAGGTAAGTTAATAACCATGCCAAATCCTCTGCCATTCTTAAATGAGGATGAGACTGAAAATTGTCCCTAGCAAAATATCTTAGGGCTCTTGACACATTAATCAAAAATTTGTCCATTACTTCGGCTTCAAGGGCTGGGCCTGTAAAATTATCATCATCTCTAGCTTTCTTCAATAAAATATTCCAATATAGGCATCATATCATCAGGATCCCTATCAATATCTAGATCCATAGTGACTTATCTATCGAGTTCACTGTATATGTAATCACCTATACATATTATTGAGGTTGGACAATTACCTTTCCAGCTCACAAAGCTAACTATTTGTCAAGAAATGAGATTATTTCTCAATTCTGTATCACCAATTCCTTTTTCTTATTGTACCTTTTTTCAAGTCATATCATTATCAGGAAAGTCTATATATGTCGTAAAGCCATAAATTACTCATGCATCAAATCCTATAATCTATCGATATAGATATCGACAATAACAACAACATATATCAATAGAATAGGTAATGTGAAATTCAGGAAGACTCGACGGCATACATGAAGCAACACAATTCACACAATATAAACCACTTATCTTCTGAAATGACCCTGATCCTTTCCGCCAAGACACTGGATATCACAAAGATTTCAGATAAAACACTCCACTGCGGGAAGGCACAGGAACTTCTTTTCCCTCCAGGTACTCGCTTCAATATGATGTGTGCTCAACAATGCACAACATGACAGGAACCGATATACAGCATACACCGCAAGTCTTGACTCCTCTGTAGTCGTAGATGTACACGGCACACCGTGTATCATGACATCTTGAACTTGAGATCGTGATAACTGGCACAGGTAAGCCGATTATCGCAGGAATCAGTCACAACTCGTACAAATGTTGGTAGAAATAGTGTTACAGTGTACTTGAACTTTCGTGACCACTGCAGACGTTGTTTTGGTCTACAGGCATGAAATACTAGCACGGATGAGGCGTGCGTGCTTTCTTAACTGCGCCACTCAGGCAAAACGCTAACCAGGTCAAGATTTCTGAAGCACATGATATTTAGGCCACGCCTACACAAGGCTATTTTATGAATTCGTTGAGTTCTCGTAGTAATAATTTTCAACGCGAATGTTCCGTGGATGTTACGACCCGTTGGTTTGGTCCACCAACTGATAATAGGATAATATTCCTGTATATAAACGGAAGACACTTTATTAACGACAGATACACCTCGTTGAAAATGACTGCTCCCACCAACTGGGTCTACATCAAGAGAAGTGATGAAATGCTTAAACCTTTGGCTAGTGGTCTGAAGGCTGCATCTGTAAGTGTTTACCGAGGCCAACCTTTACTGCACGTGCGAAGATATTTTGGTGAATCCTACCTCAAATTTCCTACCAAACACGGCATTACGTTAACTCGACCCGAGTTTGATCATTTATTGACATTACAGAGCGAAATCCTCGCCGAATTTGACTGATTACAGCCACCAAGCACGGATACCTATCCTACTACCACTACCACGTTTGACCAGTACATCAACTCCAGCTGTTACCAACCAACAGAACCGAGTTTGTTTCCTACCACAGACCTGACCGATGTCCTACCCCCGAAGAAACCTACCACCTTCACTAACCTGTTTGACGAATACATGAAGTCTAGCTGTCCAGTATCCCCAGACCCGAGTTGGTTTCCCACCACAGACCTGGCCGATGTCCCTAATCTACCACAGAAGAAGAAGAAACCTACCAAGCGATTGAGAGTTGCCCTTTAGTATTTGAAAAAATAAAAACTATATTAACTAAAACGCTTTTTTGTTACCTATGTATCGTCTAATTGTTTGTCTAAATGTTCGTCTAACTGTTGTAAAATAACTGTTGTAAAATATATATGTCTAAATATAACGTATATATATCGTCTTCTTGTTATCTCAAGTCCGCCATCTTGCCCCGCCTCTTCTTGTTATCTAAAAGTCTAAAAATAACCTCCCCTTGTTAGCTCAAGTCCGCCATCTTGCTCCTCCTGCCGCTCCTCCTGATTTTCCTTATATAAAAAGTCTTGCTCCTTCTGCCGCTCCTCTTGCGCTCCTCCTGAATACTAACCAAGTTGCGCATTCTCTACTACTAACGGTAACGATTGGGTCATAAGACTGACCAACTGGTAAGTAAGGCATACTGGACCCATTATTGAACGTGAATGACGATACGATTTATTACAGAAAAAGACGTTGACATCATGTGCAAGTACAGTTCATCGATATGGTTCTGACAGCATATACATTGGTATACATAATAATCAACATTGACGTTGATTGACAGCACTCGCCGTTACGACGTCAAGGTTAACGGCTTGGTACTATTCATGGTTCTGTCGAATTGACCGTTCATATTCTTTACGTAGTTATATATTCCTTTACGCTTCAATCAGCTCCTAGCGTTAGATGGGACGCACTAGCACTTTGACATATCTGGTCAAATTGAAGCTCTGCCATAACGTTTACAGGAGACGAAGTATCGGAGGCAAGATACTTAAAAAATAAGTCGTTTTCTGGCTAAATATTCAAATCTAGCAAGTCTTTGTATTTTCTCATCAAGAACGACATCTTCATCTTATAGATGATTATAATTACTTTATGACCGTGTCTTTCCTGAACTAAGGATAAGCAAACGAAAAATTCACGTCTATACAAGACGGAGGATATCGGGATCTGCCTCACGTACGTTTGCTGGATAGCAACAGATCACCGCGACAAACCGCGCCATACCCGTTTAAGAATGGTGCACGGTCGTACGCAAATAATACAATGAAACTTAAATGAGCTCAAATGTGCGTCTACAAAATACTAGACTCACATGTGAGGATCTCAAACATTTAACTCCCCCTCTATGAATATAAAATAACTTAACAATCACCATAATAATTATCACCATAATCACCATCATCATCACCACCATAATCATCATCACCCCCATCATCAGAATCACCATAATCAGCATCATCGTCATCATCATCGTCATCACCACCATCATTATCACCATAATCATCGTCATCATCACCATTATTATCATTCCTATAATCATCATCACCATAATCATCATCATTACCATAATAATCATAACCATAATCATCATCACTAAAATCATCATACCATAATCATCAACACTATAATCACCATCACATAATCATCATCATCATCACCATCATCATCATCATCATCGCCATAATCATCATTATCATCATCACCATAATGGTCATCATCCCCATAATCATAATCACCATCATCATCATAATCAAGGGCTATGCCGTTGGAAAAGCAATCACATCTTGCCATAAACCTCAATCCTGAATGCTTTCCATTATTTCTATGTCATCACAACTTTCCTTGTCAAATTGTCCATTATTTGTTTTCTCTGTATGTTACGCTATCTTTGAAGCTCTCAGTATTTCAGTATGTTACGATGGTATTCAAATGTTTCTCTTTCTCTGTTGTTGTTGTTGTTGTTTTTTTTCTTTTCAAAAGCTCTTTTTAAGCACTCTTCATCTGCTACTTCAGCGTCTATGGAATTCGCTCACTCTTCTGAAAAACCACTTATGCTGCCTCCACTGATTGTCTCATTTGTTTGCTCAATGTCCAGGATCCACTTCCATTCAATAAATGTGGGTTCATGTAACATTTAGCCCTCATTTTCATATGTTCATTGACAAATTTTTATTGCAAAGTTTAAAGTCTTTTTTTGTGGAATGCTGTTTTTTTTGTAACTGACATATTCTGTTGTTTAGAGTGGTACCGGGTTCGAATCATGGTACCGACACGCTCCAGTCTACCCAGCTGTTAGTGGGTTCCTGACTCTGCTCTATGAATAAGGGTAGGAAAAGGCAGCGAGGAAGGGAACTGGTCACCCCCACCTTTCGATGCTTTCATTCTGTTTTTAATTTCATTACTTCATTGTCCATCAGATTTGTCAGTGTTATTATTTGGGTTACAATTTGAATTGTGTTTGTTTAATATATAACGCTACAAATTCATCTGACCGTCCGATTGGCAAAATGGTTAGAGTGTAGGCTTCTCGCGTCAAAAATGCCGGGTTTAAAACACAGTGGCGTCACACTCTAGTCTTTCCAGCTGTAAATGGGTACCTTGAGTTAGAAAAGACAAAGATAGCGAGGAAGAGAACTGCTCACCCCAAAACTCGAAGCTAGTGAAGTCTCTAACACTTCTCTCCCCTACGACAGTATCCGATATGCGCCTTTTCTCTTGTTACAAATTCACCCATCTATCACATTGGGGGTGAAGTGTATGTGTCCAGAGACAACCATTGTTTCTGTTTTCTGTCGGTCTCGAATCCTTGCTCTGCGCATTCTGGTATTACTACAGCTTTCATTTTCTGTAGAAGTCTTTTTCATGTTCGGTTTTCATGACTTGTCGCCAGCATCAGTAACTCGAATTCCTGGGTTGTCTTTGACTGACTTCATAAGGTTTTTACTGTTGAGTGAGATAAGGTATTGTGCTATACAAGGGTTTCTTAACCTTTTTGTGTTTCTTGGACTTCTTTGATTGGCTGATGATAGCCGTGGACCCCTCTGATTATCTGATGAAGCCTATGGACCGATCCGTGGAAAAATAAATGCACATAAAAGCATTATTAAAAACTTTTGTACGTGGACACCCTAGAATCCATTCAGGGACCCACAAGGGATGCGTGGACCACAGGTAAAAAACCCTGTGCTATAGGAAGATCTTTTTTTAAAAGGTAGATTGTGAAGTTATCGTACCACTGTATTGTAAATATGTGGTCAATAACACTGGACAACAAATTTTGACTTTTTGTGTGCATCTGAGATTAAACCAAGTTACCTTTATGTTGTTTGGGCTGCTGAATATGAAAATGGCCGTTAAAACACCAGATTATCTCTAGTTTTTTAAATATCTATAAAACAAGTTTTACACATTTGCATATGATAATAGTGCTCATAGCGGAAATGATTCACAGCGACGCCTTTTTGCCTGTCGCTTGTAATACGTTTCTGGAGCATCTCTCCAACAATAGTCTGCGAGCATTGCTGCATTCAATTTCCCTTGGTACCTTTTTTCGAGGGTAGTAATGTCCTGATGAAATCGTTCCCCATGCTCGTCACTGACAGCACCGCAGTTAGCAGGGAAGAAATCCAGATGAGAGTATTATAATAAGAGAATACATTATTTTCATGACAATACACTAAGGGATATACACTATATAATAGTATATGCTCTAATGATAGAAAATACAATACACTAAGGGATATACATTATATAATAGCCTATCCTCTAATGATAGAAAATACAATACAGTGCAGTCCAGATATGGAAAAGTCGCTGTGACCATCTAAAGTACTCCTACTAATCTTCTTGTCTGACAAACTGTTTATCTCATCTGTCTTCTTGTCTGACAACCTGTTTATCTCATCTGTCTTCTTGTCTGACAACCTGTTTATCTCATCTGTCTTCTTGTCTGACAACCTGTTTATCTCATCTGTCTTCTTGTCTGACAACCTGTTTATCTCATCTGTCTTCTTGTCTGACAACCTGTTTATCTCATCTGTCTTCTTGTCTGACAGCCTGTTTATCTCATCTGTCTTGTTTATGACAACCTGTTTATCTCATCCATCTCCTTGTCTGACAACCTGTTTATCTCATCTGTCTTCTTTTCTGACAAAGTGCTTATCTCATCTGTCTTCTTGTCTGACAACCTGTTTATCTTATGTCTTCTTGTCTGACAACCTGTTTATCTCAAATTTCTCCTTGTCTGTCAAATTGTTTATTTCATCTGACTGATGGCCTGACAGCCTATTTAGTCATTTACATATTACACCAATTCTGTTAACAGGTTAAGGAATAAAAATTATACCATGGCGAGATATGATCCTATTACAGCACGCTACGACATGATCAAACACAAGCGAGACGAGGGAAACGAGGAAAACCCTCTCAGGTAAGTCAGGAGATGTTTGGACGTTGACAGTTGGTCTTCGGGTGAGTACTAGTTGCTGAACAACATCCTTTGATAATTGATACTCTCCAGATCTCAAAAGGAGCATAAACGTTCAACAAATTCACGCCAAGCAATTCTGTTCTGTGCCATCCTATGTCATCTTTTCCCCCCTTTCATGTCTGTTTTTAATTCCTTTCTTCGTGTGTTTTAGGCTCCCTCTTGCTTTCTTACCCTGTGGATTCCAGAACATGGACTGTTGATAAGGTGTTGTTTTACTTCTGTGTTGTTGTAATACAGTTCACCCTATCTTCGGACACCCGAATCAAGGTAGACACCGACAGATGGTGAAGGTGATGAAGAGGTAGGATGTCTCTGGTCTGGTTTGCGTGGGTGGTGTGTTGACATTAGGTGTGCAGAACGTAGATGGATGTCCACACCGGACCACAGTACAAGTTACAGCAATGTCACACAGACTTACGATGATGAGTCAATAAAGGGACAGCTAGTAACGTTTTTCTCATTTATTATACTCACAGCAACAAGACGTAGACAAATCCATGTAAGCATGACACAGGAACATGGCGGATATGAAGACAGTTCACTACAGTTGCATGTACATAAGTTCCAATAAATATATGATTATCAAAGTGTTGCAGACTCCAATTTATCTCTCATTCCACAACTAGTAGAAAAACCCCCGCATTACAGAACGGGTAAATAACTGTATAAATATCCAACAGTTTCATTCTGACTTTTCTTAAATCGCTCTTCTTAAGTCAACCCCAAACATGGCGGGCGACGAAAATAGCATAGTTCATCCCTCTAATCGGACGTATCGAAGATAGGCTGTCCTTTCGAAGATAGTCTTATATAACTCCCTCGTACATCAGGCGAGTTTTCACTTTCAAAGTTATAATAGCAATAACTTGTAATTCATCTGGTCTTCCACTCCAGATAATTATATATTAGGCCTCTATAAACAGTAAACACTGTGGATTCCTCATGTGTTGACATAAGTGTCAAAGTTCAAAATATACCGCTAATCATGCGGGTTTTAGAATAACATCTATTCTCCTGGGTCTCTGTGTGTAAATCTAAACCTAACGGTCTTAGATGGCTCCAACGAGCATAACAAGTAGAATACTCTGCCTTCCAACCATTCGTGAGCTCTCGTCACCGGTTGACTCAAAATATGATCCTTACAAAGGAAGTGTGAAAGTTTTCGTTTTTTTACCTTGCTTCGAATTCCTAACACAACTGAGAAGCAACTGTCGTCTTCCTGACGAACAGAAATAACACAGGGAACTCAGCTTGTCTAACCGTTTTCGGGGGAGTAAAACTACATAGAAAAAAAAATGAGTATTCACCCTTAGATTAGGGTTCTAACGAAAAATACATTAAACCCAAAATGTTATACAAAATATTTTCAAACATAACAAGTATACAGACCGAATACATTACCAGTTATGAAAACTGCACGTAACAGTCTTACCACACCTCCCGGGGAAAAAAAATGAAACTTTTTTTTTTGAAATACATCTAGGAGCAACATACAATAGGCTCACAACGCATGAATAATGCGCAGATGAAAAGTATAAATAATAAATATAACGCCAAATGTGAGGCTAAGTCGACATATGGAGCGACTGGTGAGAATATATCTCATAATCTCAGAGAAAGCGTTTCTCTAAGTATAAATGTTTCCAGAGCGGTGTCACCAACTTATACTACAATACTGGCAATGACACAATGCATACAATAATTTCAATCACAATTTCACATTAAGTATATTAAGTTCATTATTAACAAAGAAGAAAAATCATCAAAGAACAGCGGTGAATATACATCAATGAACCCGTAAGTAGTGATACAATCACTATATTACAAATTACAAATGTGTACCTAACTTGATATAGAAAGAAACTATTATAGACTTAGACGTATTAGGAAGTCCAAGACATAAAAGTTAGGTGGAATCATGTGGGCATCTAGACAAAATGTCTGCCATCACATTATCTGATCCACGGATAGCTCGCACCGAGAAATGAAAAGGTTGAAGAGCAATTGCATATCGAGTAGACCTCGAGCTCTTCAAATTCTTACTCCGTATAGCCGTAAGAGCTTTCTGGTCGGTTTCTACTATGAAATGTGCGCCTAGAAGGAATATTTGTAGTTTGAGAATTGAGCAGACCATAGCCACGAGTTCACGGTCTAAAACCGAGTAATTCCTTTCTGCCGCATTAAGTTTTCTTGAGGTATACATTACAGGATGCAGAGTTCCAGAGTACTCTTGCATTAGTGCCGCTCCAATCCCAGTGGATGAAGCGTCACTACGAAGAAAAAATGTCTTATCTTTAGTAGGTAACACTAAAATAGGTGGTGTTGAAAAGATAGTTTTGATCTTATCCAGCGAGGATTGGCATTCCTGAGACCAGTGAACCATATTAGGAGACCCTTTCTTTAGTAGTGTAGAAAGAGGTGCCATGATAGAGGATAGATTCGGAATGAATCGTCCATAAAATTGTATAAGACCTAAGAGACTTCGCACTTGCTTTTTAGTCTTAGGAATAGAGATGTTAAGTATCTTAGTGATATTATGGTCCTCTGTCTTTAGGAAACCATGACCGACTCGATGGCCTAGGAAAGAAATTTCGCTAAAACCAATGCAGGCTTTAGAGGGTTTCGCTGTCAGGTTATGCTCGCGTAAAGTAGACAGTAATTCAGCTAACCCCGAATAGTGATCTTCCCAAGTATCGCTGAAAAGACAGATGTCGTCTAGGTGTGCAATGACATCTGACCGATAAGATAGGATTCGACGCATCATGTGTACGAATGCAGCTGGGGCGTTCATAAGGCCGAAAGGCATGAAATTCCATTGGAAAAGGCCCCTAGGTGTAGAAAAAGCCGTAAGAGGTTTGGCGCGTTCAGATAAAGGAACTTGCCAATATCCTTTAGACTAATCAAGTTTAGTGAAAAAATGAGATTTAGAAAGCCTAGTAAGTAGCTCTTCTAGTAAAGGCATAGGTTCAGCGTCGAACTTCGTAACTTGATTCAATTTGCGATAGTCAACGCAAAGACGTATGTTATTGCCTTTTTTTTCCGAACAATAACCATCGGCGAAGAATATGCAGAAGTCCATAGTTCAATTATTTCTAAATCTATATCTCATCCAACTCCTTCTCAACCTGTGCTTGAAAATGTATAGGGATAGGATAAGGTCTGACCCTAATAGGATTATGGTCAGTTAGAATAATGTCATGTTCAATGACATGAGTTTGTCCAGGGATGTCAGTAAGGACATCCTGAAATGTTTGTAACATAGCCGAAACTTGTCGCTGTTCTCCTAGAGATAAATCAGGAGAGACAGTAACATTTTTCCATGATTCACTAGAATGAAGTGGAATCATCGGAAGAGGAAGATTTACATCTGAAAAACTTGTTTCTGTGACGGGTCGGTGGTTGTGGTGGTGTGGGTGTTGCGATTCCTTGGTTATGGTATTATTTATTGAATAGTAAAGTCACTCTTTAGACGTATCAATGTTGGTTATAAATGGTTAGCTCTGGGCATCAGAACATCCCTTCGACGTTCTGATTTGCATAGTATATAGTATTTGATTTCCCTTGTGGGAGAGTTATCGTGCTGACAAAGGTAAACACCAACAGCTGTAGAACCGAACCCGAAACGTAAATAAAGGATCAAGCCTTCTGCTTTGAGTCCACATGTATTGAGATTCATACAAAAACGATAATCGACATTCACAAAGGTTTTATGTACAATTCAGCGTAACAATTGAATTCCAAATAATATCAGTAAGTATCCGTCCGTGTCAAAACAATATGTCAGATGAACATCGTGGCTATATACGTGCGCTGTTGTAGTCAACAGCCAGAAATGAGCACATGAGTTCTTGACATCTACAATTTGAATCATAATACGATTCTCCTTCCATTATTAGTTTAATTTAATTAATCTCATGCTTAGATTAATTTCCGAACTGACCCTGAAGTCTACAGCGATTCATCTATATAATATAGGCTATATACTCAGCCTTATTTCCTTGGAAGAAATACAAGACACGACCTTCTTGCTTGACGGATAGCGTAACAAAGGCCCTGTAACCAAGTCACCCGGCGTGACCTTCCCAACGCGAATGCGTCATAATCTCCGCATATATTTCGCGTTCACTATACCGTAAAATATCGACATATTCTATAAATATTAATGACCCCTAAACGTTGCGCATGGGTAAACCCCAGCAGACGCCATCATTTAAAAATAACACCGTAACAGATTTCCTGTCAGACGGGGGCAAAAAAAAATCTATTAAATAGATTTTTTTTGAACAATATTAATCAAATTATCAAAAATTTAACAAAACCCGACGTATGACCTACGATGTTCTATCTAGAACAGTGTCGCGGTCATGTCAGTAATATATTATAATAAAATCAACGTCATATCATACATATACCTTATATTAAACAAGGAAATGTCACTGTCACTAACTAATTAACTAATTAATTTGTTGTATGTATAGACTAACTAATAATGTGAGGTGTTATTAAAATTATTCTAACTAACTAAAATTAAAATAATTAATTATAGTATGTACGTATGGTACTAGCTAATTAATATCTAATAGAAGAAAATGAGAAATAGTATAAGAGAGTAAAAGAAATAAAAATTGAGAAGTACGGACAATTGAAACCAAATATTAAAGTATACATTAAATTAGCATGCGTGTGAAAATGAAGTGTAAGGATAGATACCTAATTAAATTAACGCAATCAGAAGAAAAGAGCAGAAAAAATTCATACATTTTAACTATATATATGAAATGTCATAATGTAATATCTATTACCTTAATAATTACACTAATTAAAAGGTTTAATTGGTGTGATATTCTTTTGTTTCATCTTTTCTTAGTATATTTTATTTTTTTATTTCATCACACTTTGACTTTATTATATATTATATACTAATTTAATAACTAGAAAATTTAATAATATTGGACATGAAGATCCAATCGTTGTTACCTCCTGTTGAATTGTATGAAAGTTCATTAAGACACAAGGTTCATATTATCAAATTATGATTTGATTATCCATTCATCGTTAGTTCCTTTATTAAACTTTGAAAGTAAATTGACTAAGTCATCAACGTATCTGTCCTTTCTACATCAGAGATTGTTCCTTTTTAACAGTTTTCAATCGAAATGAGTGATACTCAAAGTGGAATTGAAGTTCAAATTTTCAAACGATCCGTAAAACTTGATATTTTGATCACAATAGTTTATTTCGAAATGTCCTTATTTAGGTAGGAAGTCCAACTGAATTGTTGTATATTCTGACTTGATATCAATACCGTTCATTGCAAATGTAATGCTTGACTAGTCAGAAAATTTTCTTGAAATTGTAATATTCATTCAGAATCCGTAGGATGTCTGGACAACGTGTCGGCTATGACGTTTTCAGTTCCAGGTATCGACTGTATCTCGAACTCGTAGGGTTGCAACGTAATAGCAAATCGTGCAAGTTTAGCACTTTTATGGTTTGAGCGACGTAATGCTGCCACTGATTTCTGATCAGTCTGGATCAGGAATGGAGATCCCAGCAAAAATTTTTCTAACTTGGTAATTGCCCAGATTACGGAGAGCAATTCTCGGTCCACAGTGGAATATTTCGTCTCCGGAGGTTTCAGTTTGCGTGAGATATACATTACGGGGTGAAGGACATCATCATGATATTGCAGTAGACATGCCCCGAGTCCGTAATTACTCGCATCTGTACGTAGAACAAACTTTTTAGAAGCATCTGGTAATCTTAAAACAGGTGGGCATGAAAATATTTTTAAGATAGTGCGAAAAGTTTTGTCACATTCGTCGGTCCAATTTATCCTTAAAGGCATGTTCTTCTTTAGTAACGAAGACAGGACAGCCGTGATGGATGATAGGTGAGGTACAAATCTGCTATAGTATTGGATTAAACCTAACAGACTCCTAATCTGTTTTCTTCGTTTGAGGAACAGATAAATTTAATATTTTAGAAACCGTACTGGGAATTGTTTGGATACGTCCCGATCCAATAATGTGCCCCAGGAATGTTATCTCATTACACGCTATTTGAATTTTAGTTGGTTTAGCGGTTAAATGGTTATCCCGCAATATTTCCAAAACTGATTTAAGACCCAAAAAATGTTCCTCAAATGATGAACTAAACAAACATATGTCGTCAATGTAGGTAATTATATCTGATCTACCTGCTAAAATTTTTCGCATCATGCGAATAAAGGTAGCTGGAGCATTCATTAGCCCAAAAGGCATCACGTTCCACTGGTAAAGACCTTGTGGAGTTGAGAATGCTGTGTAGTATTTGGCTCTTTCGGTTAGTGGAATCTGCCAATAACCTTTAGTTAAGTCAATTTTAGTGAAAAGTGTAGCATTGGATAGACGAGGAAGTAAATCGTCAAGGATAGGATGTGGTTCGCTATCCGGTACTGTCTGCGCATTAAGTTTCCTATAGTCAACACATAAACGTATGTTGTTGTCCTTTTTCCGGACAATGACTACAGGAGAAGAAAATGGAGATGTACTAGTCTCAATAATACCTAATGATATCATCTGTTCGAGTTCCTGAGATGTCTTACTCAGAAAATGTAGAGGTACAGAATAAGGATGAACACGAATTGGTGTATCATCGTTAAGAATAATATCGTGACTAATTACAGATGTGCAACCCGGTACATCAGTTAACACATCTGGGAAAGATTGTAGAAGATCAGCAACGCGTTGATGCTGTTGTGGTGTAACCGTAGAAGAAATGGTCACATCACGCCAAGATTCAGTAGATTGGACAGTAAGTACAGGTAAAGGCATCTGCACTTCAGGAAAAGAAGATTCTTCCTCCTTGATGCGTGATGCCATATGATGATGGATGGTATCCGCATGTCTGGTTTTGTGTAGTGTGTAGATGTGTTCAGTCAAAACAATGTTCATACAACAATAACAGGGCAATCCACATAGGACGTCAGTAAACTCACGACGTATAAAGTCAATGATTCTTGAAACAGCCGTTGACGTTTTTCTTCATTATTTATTGTGGACGCCACAGTGACAAAATGGTTACGCAAATGTGTAGGCACATCAAACAGTCATTATCACAGCAACATTCAATACAGCAATAGACGGTAGACAGCATTACAATGATGAGTCAGATGCATGTTATATTTCATAGTGCTGTAAATGTAGTCAGGTGGAAAACTCCATCCTTTTCTATAACAGCCAGGAGATAACCAGATGTATGAGATCAGTTCACTCTCCTTAGTTTGACTTCAGCAAGACAGACACGTCTGCCGAAGTATAAATAATGTCCACAAAAATATCCTCTAGATAATAAAGGTTTTCCAAACCTAATTCATTTAACAAAGTAGCAAGTAATGGTCCTTGGTACCTGCATCAACCGATGCAGTACAATGCAGCGACATGTGAGCTAGGAAAACATCTCGTGACGACGACTTTCGCAGACAGGCTATGAATCGAAATCGCTCACGACCCAAAATCAATAGAGTTAATGAAAGAGTCAATTTACCTTGCTTTCATGAAATACACAGAAATATCACGCCTCCCGACATGTGGGAAAACACTAGAGGTATTATCTCGAATAAACGAAATATCCATTAAGAGGACTACACATCCCTGACAGAACAAAAAATAGCGGAGATCCCCTCTTCAACGAGGCATCTCTTTCGCCATTCCAAATCGCTCACTCCACTAGTCGTGGGCGGAAACCGATCGACCAAACAACAAGACAAGTCATGCGCAGTCCAGCGCAAAAATGACCACAGCTCAAACTTAACTGCATTCGATACCAACGCGAGAAGACAAATGCTTACCGAGAAAAGTGACTATAAATTCCAAGCAGTTGTTGCCCTTGCGTTATAAAACAGACATTGAAACAAAACGATGTTGCGAGAATTTATCACGCAACACTCCTGTATAACAGATAGATTAGAATAATGACAAGTAGATACAGTATTGTCATCTAATTCATGAAAAATTGACTGTAAGTGTATAGGACGTGTATGAAATTGTTTGAGCATATTAATATGGAATATCTTTCTGTGTCCCTTGATATCTAAGACGTAATCAACGTCTGAAATTTTATCAGTAACCTTATAAGGACCAGTAAGGAAAAGAAATGATGAATGACAATGCTGAGTCATCAATGATATGAGACAATTGTATTACCATAGCATGTTATCTGCGTGACGCAGCATTAGGTACTAATTGTAACCGTAGACAATGATGGTTAAAGTAAGCACCATTATCATGCTCGATGACCATTCGAGCATCTCTATTGTTACGAAATGTAACTATAGCTTCCCCATACCTGTCATTGGTAGGTGACAACAACCGTACAAACATAACGTCTGCCGTGTCATTAAAGAAATTGCTAAGTGCCTGCCATCTGGTACCTTGTGGCAGATTGCGCACTAACACGGTGCGAGAATATGCACCCTTCCCAATGTAAGTGGGATCAGTGTCACTAACGTGATAAATAGTTCTTCTATTTAATCTTTTGGATATGGTAGTCTTATGAGATGATGTCTCATAATGATTGACATATTTATTTGTCCTAATTTTATTAGTTAAGTTCATAAGAACTTCACCATCATTACCCTTGTTCGGGACATCCCTTCTTTTCCAATTTTCAACAATTTTATTCAGATCACTGTTAATATGATCCTGTCGCCAACATCTATCTTTCGACTTGGCGGCATTCTCTTGAGAAAAGGTATATCTGCCTCGAAATGATTTTCTAATCTTCCTAGGATGGGCTGGTAGTTTAGTATACTTTTTATCCTGTAGGAGAGTCTTATCCTTCTCCTTATCGATTTCCAGAATGGTACTGAGACTGAAATTGGAGAAAACTGTGCCACATGTATTTATTTTGTTGGCCCGTAATGTAGCTGTTGCAATGACAGCGTTAGCATTGCAATAAGATTGCACATTCTTTAATTCCCATTCCTCAATTTCCTGTGGGGAACAATCCTTACTACCATGGATGCGTCCCAACATCAGATCTGCAATTGGATTCTGAAGCATGCATACCTTAACTTGTCCTGAAAAGAAAGGTGTATTAACATGGACAAGAGCTGTGGGGTAAAACTCAATAGTTCCCCCAAAAGTCATGCAACGGACATATTCTCCCGTTGCACAGCAAGGATGTACTAGCGACTGTCGCACTCCAATGGTTGTGGACCCCGAGTCTCTCAATACAGAAACTACAGAACCGTTTACTATCCCTCTGTTAAAAATCAGAGAGCCTGTTCCATCATTGGCTGCAAGACCTACTTCTGGTGTAATGTGTCCGCAGTTTAGCACTGTCTCCTTTGCCTTCTGAAAAATAAGATTGCATTGTGGGCAACTATTTGCCACGTTATAATTTATAGCAAAGCATGCAGCAGAAGAATTCATTGTATTATCGTTAGGTGGAACCTGAACCTTAGGGGTAATATCATTTGTCACTGCTGCCCCGGTATTATGGTTATAATGTGAAGATCCACGAGAATGAGAACGATTACGAGAATAATTAGTTGAATTATCTCGTTGACGTCTATTATAATTGTTATCTCGATGTCTCGAGTTATAATTATCGCTATTCTTCCAATTGTTACCATTATTATATTGATATGACCGATTATAACTTGAGTTACGAGGATTACTGTTGTATCTTGACTGAGGTGAATAATTTCTGGTTTGTTGTCTTCCTCTATTAAAGTTATTGTTAAAGTTATTCTGTCCCTTATGAAAATTAATGTCATAGTTTCCTTTGAACCTACCTCTGTCCACACTGTGTGTTCTAGGTTTGTTATGATTATGATATGCCATATTGGAGGCTACAGGAAGTGGTTCTCTTATCAACGAGCCAAAAATATTAGCATTCGGATGTGCTGTGCAATAATTTAAAGAAATTTTTTCTAAATCATCAATAGTTTCTGGTTTTCTTTCTTGCAGATAAGCAAAGAATGGTGAGCTGACAGAAGATAATACTTTATCCCTCAATAATAAATCAACTAATTTGTCGTAAGATTTGTTGACACCTGCCAGTTCAACCCATCTGTTAAAAGTATTGCGTATGTTAGCAATAAATCCTGTGAAATCTTTATTGTTATCTGGCAACAAACTTTTGAAACGTAGTCTACATGCCTCTTCGTTCAAGTGGAAACGACGTAATAACAACGTCTTAATGGCCTCATAATCTGTGGCTAATGTAGGATCAATGTTTTGTGCTGCACTTGCAGGTTCGCCATTGTAACTGTCTTTTTTTTCTTGTTGAGGTGATCACTGGCCCAAGACAGTTTACATGTTGTTAGATGTGTAGTGCGAGCGTATGATGAGTTGAGTGTGGGTGCGAATGAAGACGCGAATGTGTTTAGGCTCGTATAGATGTAGATCCTGCAACCCATACTCTCACATGCAGTAATCAAGGATGCTTTGACACTGCAGGCATGTTTCAAGACATTTATTGACGGGAACACACATAATATCAACAGGAACAGTCAGTGTAACAAGGTCATGCTGACCTGACATCGATAGGTATACATTTGGCATTCAAAAAGGTAAACATCAGAATAGACGTGCATGGTCAATAGCAAAGTTCTTCAATAATGACAGTTCGTAGCGTCGCCCTTGGCGTCTCTGACTAAACGCGTCAGATGCCTTAGTTACCTTGACACACAGGTGCAACTTGGCACTCCCTGCCAATTGCACATATCAGGCTGTAGTATAATAGCCGGAAGCACAGGCCTCGTCCTAACGTCGGCCGTGTACTTCTGTTAAATAGGTTATCATCATCAACCCTGCAGTAATACTTATTGTAGATAGAAGTTCCGCCAATCTGCGGCTCCCACAATATATCCTCGTCACTGGATTTCTGGACAATATAAGACTAACAGTCTTGGATGGCTACCTCGAGCACAAATATATAAGTTCTGAAATGGCGGATCCGTGAACTGCTGTTCACCCTAGGTAATCCTTTACATGTTCTGCCACCGAAAAGCGTAATAATGCATAAAGGTCGGTATTACCTGGTAAATGAATCCTCAGAACTACACAAGGAATTCTGTCGTCATCCCGACGCACAGAGATTCACTGGGGAAAACTGCCATAGCAGTTACTTCGAAGATTCTCCCCGAAAAACAATGGACTCTTGGTCCCTTCAGAAAAACAGGACCTCCCGGCTTCCCGGAAGTATATCTCACTCCCGCTTAAAAAACCTTCCCATAGGCCCACGCCGAACTGTCAACCTCTGACCCTAAAGGTCAAACACAATGAATGAATAAACAAGGGAAGACAACCCCTAATCAACCTGACATCGCAGGTAAAGACACAATTATACTTATGATACAAACATAAGCAAATAACTTGACAGATGACTCCGTCGAAAATGACAGCAACATTACTACCACCCCCCTGTAAAAAAAAAAATGCAATTTTTTTTTTTTTTTAATATGTTCATGAGCAAGATAGCACCAGTATCACTTCTGTGCTCATGCAAACAATGAACCTAATATCAGGTACAATAGAAGAGGGTACAAATCATCTCCCAACATAGGAGAAAATATTTCCTTTAAGCCAAACAAACTAAGGGATACCATTCAAGAAACCTAAGTTGCTGGCAATACCAATCATATATCAAACATTACTAAATAATATAATCATAGCAATATACAAATGTCAATGCTATTTTAGCAACATATCACTGATGGATGGACAAAATGAAATTTGTTAAATTATCTAAACATCATCCAAATACATTTGTATTACAACATATTATGATATTAAGGACAGACCTAAGTCTGAAAATATATCAGGAAAAACTAGGACACAAGATTTAACTGGAATCATGTGGGCATCTAGACAATATGTCCGCCATCACATTATCCGAACCACGGATAGCTCGCACCGTGAAATGGAAAGGCTGAAGAGCAATAGCATAACGAGTAGATCTCGAGCTCTTCAAATCCTTACTTTGCATAGCCGTAAGAGCTTTTTGGTCGGTTTCCATAAAGAAATGCGCGCCCAGAAGGAACCTTTGTAGCTTAAGAATGGACCAAACCATAGCCAACAATTCACGGTCCAAAACCGAGTAATTCCTTTCTGCCGCATTCAGCTTCCTAGAAATATACATTACAGGATGCAGAGTTCCTGAATATTCCTGCATTAGTGCCGCTCCAATGCCAGTGGAAGAGGCATCACTACGAAGGACAAAAGTCTTATCAATCGTCGGTAGTCTTAAGATAGGATGAGATGAGAACAAATTCTTAACCTGATCCAATGAAGATTGGCATTCTTGGGACCAACGCACCATATTAGGAGAACCTTTTTTCAATAACGTTGAAAGTGGTGCCATAATGGAGGACAGATTCTCAATGAATCTTCCATAGAATTGTATCAATCCCAAGAGACTACGCACTTGCTTTTTTGTCTTCGGAACCGAGATATTTAATATCTTTGAAATGTTTTGGTCCTCTGTCTTCAACAGACCATGACCAACTCGATGACCTAGGAAGGAAATTTCACTAAACCCAACAAAAGCTTTAGAGGGTTTAGCAGTCAAACTATGCTCACGTAGAGTAGATAGCAATTCCTTCAGACCCACATAGTGTTCTTCCCAAGTATCGCTGAAAAGACAGATGTCGTCTAAATATGCAATGACATCTGCACGATCTGATAGAATTCGTCGCATCATGCGCACGAAAGTCGCTGGGGCGTTCATAAGCCCGAAAGGCATAAAATTCCATTGAAACAGACCCCTAGGTGTCGAAAAAGCAGTGAGAGGTTTGGCGTGTTCCGTCAATGGGACTTGCCAATAACCTTTCGACAAGTCTAGTTTAGTAAAGAATTTAGCTTTAGAAAGTCTAATAAGTAGATCATCTAATAACGGCATAGGTTCAGCATCGAACTTCGTAACTTGATTTAATTTGCGATAATCAACGCAAAGACGTATGTTATTGTCTTTCTTTCGAACAATAACTATCGACGAAGAATAAGCTGAAGTGGATGGTTCAATTATTTGTAGTTGAATCATTTCATCCAATTCTTTCTCGACTTGTGCTTGAAAATGAATAGGTATTGGGTATGGTCTTACTCTGATCGGATTACGATCAGTAAGTATGATGTCATGTTCTATGACATCTGTGTGTCCAGGAATGTCGGTAAGGACATCCTGATATGATTGTAACGTAGAGGATACTTGACGTTGTTCCTCAAAAGACAAGTTAGAAGAGACTGTAACGTCTCTCCACGATTCCGTTGAAATAAGTGGAATCGTAGGAAGAGGTAAGTTCACGTCAGAAAAAATAGTTTCCTCATCCTGTATAACGGACAGGGATGAGATGTGACCATGTTGAACTGGAGAGTCGTCCGTCGCCTGGAAAATAGGCTGTAAATAGTCTGGACGTTCAATAAACTCTGTTAACATATTTATATGGAAGGTTTTATGCCTTCCATCCACATCGACAATATAGTCGACATCAGAAATTTTCGAGACTATAGTGTATGGACCCTTCCAAGAAATGAGAAGTCTATTCTCTCTTGAGGGCAGTAAGACATATGCTTTGTCTCCAGGACAAAGTTGACGTAGGCGTCTTTTCTTATTAGCAAATCGCCTAGCTTTTCTTTCGCAAATTCGGAAGATGAAGTTGCTAACCTGCACGATTCGATAATCTTTTCTCTAAGAGCTATAACATATTCATATGACGATTGTGTATCATCGTCAATATTATCGGAAGTTATCAAATCGTGTAACAAGGACATTGGCCCGCGCGGTTGCGCGCCAAAGACAAGTTCGAAAGGAGAAAACCCTGTATGCTCGTTGGGAACCTCTCTATAGGCAAAGAGGACTGCAGGTAAAACCCTGTCCCAATCTTCAGGATGATCCTCCGTTATCTTGCCAAGTAAGTTCTTTAGTGTCCTGTTAAGACGTTCTACCAATCCATTGGACATTGGATGATAAATACTACTGAGAGACCTTTTAATGTCTAGCGTAGCCATTACCTGAGACATAACGTCCGAAATTAACTGAGTGCCGTGATCCGACAGTATTTCTCCGGGGAATCCCAGACGAGAAAATACGAGCCAAAGAGCATCAGCGATATCGACAGTTGATATGCTCTTCAGAGGAATAGCCTCTGGCCAACGCGTGCACATGTCCACGCAAGTGAGGATAAATTGGTGTCCTCTGGCTGACTTAATTTTGAACGGACCAATGATGTCTATAGCCATTTTCTGAAACGGCCGAATCGGAATATCTGCAGCCTGAATAGGAGCAGCATGTCTCGGACCCCTAGACTTGACCTCTTGACAAATTTTGCAAGATCGGCAATAAATTCGGATGTCTTTATTCACGAATGGCCAAAAGAATGACGCAAGGACTCTAGTTTTAGTTCTGGAAAAACCCATGTGTCCCGCACACTGAGAATCGTGTGCATGCCGAAGAATTAAGGCTCTCATACACTTAGGCACAAGAATTTGCGAGTGCATAGACTTGTCCGAGTGTTGTACCATTCGTACCAATATACCATTCTTCATAGTGATATACGATTTGTGATTCGTATTTTGATTGGGATCCCCTTTCTTTGCAAGAAGGAAGTATTTCTTCAAAGAAGGATCCTCTTCTTGACGTTTAACAAACGAGTCATGGGAAATCACCAAGTGCTCGTCTTGGCTATCAACTTCATTACTATTATCAGATGAAGTTGGGGGATTAAGAGCTTGAGCTCTTGTCACCACTGCATTGACCGTTTGAATGTTTTTTTCTTCCCAACTAGAAATTTGTTGCGGGGTGCATTCCTTAACCCCATGAATACGACCGATTATAAGATCCGCAATAGGATTAGGAAGAAGACATGCATGGACATCTCCTGTGAAGAAAGGAGTGTCAATCCTAATAATAGCAGTAGGATAGCTTTCCATAGTACCACCAAATGTAACACATTTGATTGTTTTTCCCGTGGCACAGCAAGGATCTATCAGAGACTCCTTAACCCCGACGGTAGTACATCCCGAATCGAAAAGTACTGAGACTAGCCTATCATTTATTAGACCTTTATGTAAGATGAGAGATCCTCTCCCATCATGCGCAACTGTAGCAGGTAGAGCAGGAAGAGGGTGACCACAACTTAGCGTAGATACAGTTGATGAGTCAAACAATGTTAAGCATTGGGGGCATTCAGTTGCTCTCCCAAAATCGAAAGCACAACCAGTGATAGCCCTAGAGTTACCACTATCATTTACTGTATTACAAGCTCCATCAAACTCTTGTTGCGCAGAGTTTGCCTGTTGGTAAGGTCTTTTTTTGTTAAACCTAGGTCTACCTCGATTATCATTTCCCCTGTAATTATTTCGACTATCATTTCCCCTGTAATTGTTATCATATTGCCTATTGTAATCATCATTCCGGTTTGAATCCCGGTTTCTAAATTCACCATCGTCATAATCTTGACGTCGAGAATGATTACCTCGAAAATTTGAATAGTTATTATTTGGATAGCCTTTACGAAAGTGTCTCAAATTATTACCACTAAAATTACGAGAACTACCATCTTGTCTCCACTGCATAGACGAAGAACCATCATGTGTTGGATTACTCCGCTTCTGAGTGTAATTTTGATTACTTCCCCTATTCCAATTTTGTTGAGCACCCTGAAATTTTTTTCTGAAATTAGGGCCATATGGTGTTGCCGAAGCAGCTGGCAACCCTTCTTTCACTTTAGAATTGCTAACTGTAGCATGGGGATGTGCTGTGGCATACTGACAACAGTATTCCTCCATTTCTTTTAAGTTTTTAGGCTTACGCTCATGAAGGAATGCAAGAAAAGAATCATTAACAGATGACAAAACCTTATCTCGCAATAATAAGTCCATTAGACCTTCATATGTTTTCTCAATCTGAGACAACTCAACCCATCGTGTAAATGTACGACGTATCTTTGTAACAAAATCAGAGAAATCTACTCCATTTTCTGGCAACATTGTCCTAAAACGAAGACGATAGTCTTCTTGTTTTAATTGGTATTTCTTTAGTAATGCTGCCCTGACAACATCATAATTAGTCCTCTCATGTTCGTCTATTGTCATAAGAGTAGTCACTGTGTCACCTGTAAAAAAATGGCATCAGTTGTTCAACATATTTTTCCTTTTTTATGTTATGCGTATCGCACAAAAATTGGAATCTATCTAGATAATCTGCTACGTCATCCTTTAAAGGATTGAAATGAGGCAATTTAATCCTACTAACAAACTCCTTTGTCGTACTCGAAGTTGTTTGCTGAGCACCCGTACTCGCCAATTTCAATTTCTCTAACTCCAAAATTGCGAGTTTTTCATCAAGTTCCATCTTCTGTTTTCTTTCCTCATGTTCCATTTTTCTAATTTCAGCCTCAGCAGCAGCTTGAAGTTTTTTTTCCTCTGCAGCAGCTTGAAGTTTTTTCCCCTCTGCAGCAGCTTGAAGTTTTTTGTCTTCCATTTCCATCTGGAATTTTCTTTCATCAGCTGCAGCTTGAGCTTTCCTCTCCTCAGCAGCAGCTTGAGCTTTTCTCTCCTCAGCCTCTCTTTGATACCTTCTTTCTTCAAGTTCTAATCTTCTATTCTCAGCTTCTAGCTTCTTTAGTTCAGCTTCTGCTTTCAATTTAATTTCCTCTTTTTGTTTCTTTTCTTCTGACTTTAATGCAATGGCGAATTGAGCAGATGAATATTCTTCCAATTCTTTACCAGACTTACCAAGGGTCAACCCTTGCTGGATGAAGAAATCCAATGTAGACATTCTGTCTAATGAGATCAGAAACCTGAAAAAAAAATTAAATAAATTACCTTATCCCACTTCAATGGGAGACAAGTCTGAAATGCTAGACTTGTATACTCACTTCACTTTATTTTACTGTCTCAATCTTTGTAGATAACAAGTCTTTTATCAAAGAACTTGTATAAATATCTTATATAATATTATTTAACAAACTCTATATGAAGAGTCTACCTTATCAATAATATCAAAACATGACCAAGTATGTGTATGTAGACTGTGCATGACAGTAATGTAGTACAACCAAAAAAAAAAAATACAAAGACAAAAATACAAAACAATACAAATGGCAACACTGTTTTAACCAAAAATGTGTAGAGAAATACACAAGAAAGGAGAGACCTACAGAATACAAACAAAACAAATCGACAATCAAAACTGAAAAACAGACAAAATATTACAAAAACAACGTTAAGTACAATTACATCACAGCTAACATCAATAGCGACCAATTGTCACTAGCAAATTTCCAAATTAAGAAAATTTGCACCTACAGACCGCTTACAGTAAGCCTCGATCAAGTGGCATATTTACCGTAAGACCCACCAACCGAAAAACCCGCAGAAAAATACACAAAACAGTAGAAGTGACATAAACATATAGCAATCAATTTCAATGTGTTGCAGAACAAGTTCAGTCACAGCTGAAACTAAAATAAATTTCTTGCTCCTTGCGAACACAGAAACGAAATGTCAAACGCGCACTGAACGTCAAATCCACTGTAACATAAAGTGGTATTCACGAACCAAAGTTACTATGACCTTCTCAAATTAGGGCTTGCACATTGAATGTTTACAATTTCACGTACTGTTTACAGACACTTGACCTCCAACAATGTAGCTTGAATACTCTGACCTAGAAAAGTCTGTTGTTGAATGAAACGTGTAACAACCCGCAGTACTGTTTACAATAGGAACCCGCCTTCTATGCAGTTATGGTCCACGTAGCAAATGCCTAGTAGTTCACTTCAGTACTTGTCTTGTTATGCTTTATGTAGCATTATAATATAAATGCTCGTACTGTTTATTTGTGTCAACCGTTGATGACCTATATCTGTCCTGTTGTAGCCAAAACTTGCAAGTGTAGAATTAGCGCTGTGTTACGGCTGTCCCGTGTGTAGCTTAGACCCACAGATCAGAAGTGTAATGTGTACTTGTCCTTCTTGTAACTTTCTCGACAAAACTGGAGACATCATACATGTAACAGCCAACCAGGAATGTAAATTTCTGGATCCATAAATGTCAACAATAATGTCAAATGCTCGCTCTGTTCTTTTTAAACCCACAGATCTGGTCCATCAGAAATGTAAGTTTCTAGGCCACATTGGCGACAAGAAATGTATCATAAGAGCCCACGTAACTGGTCCACCAGAAATGTAACTGTCTTTTTTTTCTTGTTGAGGTGATCACTGGCCCAAGACAGTTTACATGTTGTTAGATGTGTAGTGCGAGCGTATGATGAGTTGAGTGTGGGTGCGAATGAAGACGCGAATGTGTTTAGGCTCGTATAGATGTAGATCCTGCAACCCATACTCTCACATGCAGTAATCAAGGATGCTTTGACACTGCAGGCATGTTTCAAGACATTTATTGACGGGAACACACATAATATCAACAGGAACAGTCAGTGTAACAAGGTCATGCTGACCTGACATCGATAGGTATACATTTGGCATTCAAAAAGGTAAACATCAGAATAGACGTGCATGGTCAATAGCAAAGTTCTTCAATAATGACAGTTCGTAGCGTCGCCCTTGGCGTCTCTGACTAAACGCGTCAGATGCCTTAGTTACCTTGACACACAGGTGCAACTTGGCACTCCCTGCCAATTGCACATATCAGGCTGTAGTATAATAGCCGGAAGCACAGGCCTCGTCCTAACGTCGGCCGTGTACTTCTGTTAAATAGGTTATCACCAACCCTGCAGTAATACTTATTGTAGATAGAAGTTCCGCCAATCTGCGGCTCCCACAATATATCTTCGTCACTGGATTTCTGGACAATATAAGACTAACAGTCTTGGATGGCTACCTCGAGCACAAATATATAAGTTCTGAAATGGCGGATCCGTGAACTGCTGTTCACCCTAGGTAATCCTTTACATGTTCTGCCACCGAAAAGCGTAATAATGCATAAAGGTCGGTATTACCTGGTAAATGAATCCTCAGAACTACACAAGGAATTCTGTCGTCATCCCGACGCACAGAGATTCACTGGGGAAAACTGCCATAGCAGTTACTTCGAAGATTCTCCCCGAAAAACAATGGACTCTTGGTCCCTTCAGAAAAACAGGACCTCCCGGCTTCCCGGAAGTATATCTCACTCCCGCTTAAAAAAACCTTCCCATAGGCCCACGCCGAACTGTCAACCTCTGACCCTAAAGGTCAAACACAATGAATGAATAAACAAGGGAAGACAACCCCTAATCAACCTGACATCGCAGGTAAAGACACAATTATACTTATGATACAAACATAAGCAAATAACTTGATAGATGACTCCGTCGAAAATGACAGCAACAGCCATCCAGAAATTCCTTAAGTTTAAGTGCCCATGCAGTTTTGTCAAGGTTATTGACCTTACATATATCCTCAAAGCGCGCCAGCCACGATGAAAGGTCGTCCACGTGTAATTTGAATGGTGGTAATTTAAAGTAATAATTGCCTTTAAGTCGGGTGGATGAAGATCCAGATTGAGCATTATCATTTTGGCTTGATGCAGCACTCTGCGAATTAAGTTTTGCTGTTTCCAATTTAAGCCGTTGCAATTCCATTTCTTGCTGTAATATGATTTCTTTTCGTTTCAATTTATTCTCTTCTTCAATCCGTAGGATTTCATCTCTTGCCACCTTTCTTTCTTCTTCTTGTCTTAATTCTGCTTTCTTTTCCGCCTGTTTTCTTTCAAGTTCTTCCATCTCTGCTTTATATCTTGCCAGTTGTTGCTCAGCAAATTCAAGGAGTGCCTCTCCCTTTTTATTACAATCTTTTCCAATTTTAATGAAATGGTCCAAGGTAAGCATTCTTGGAGTTTAATTATTTAAGTATTCAATTACTTATGTATTGTAATCAACAATATAATCTATGTCGATAATTATAATTACTCAACGAATGAATAATTATTATAAGAAATTGTAATATTACTGTATTGTTATGTATAAGTTCCACAATCTATAATATATTGTAAAAATATTATATATATACTCACTGATATCTATCATAAATAGTTATGATAGTTAGTTATATAAGCTGCTGAAATTATATCAAGCGCTTAATATTACTATTTAATAATTATGTGTATTATCCCCAAATAATTAGTCTTAATTGTCACTAAGTTCACAATATAGTACTGAGAAAGTGTACTAATTTATATTAAATATGTATTAATATGTTATAAAGTTTTAATAATTAATCATTATATATTATGACATAATCATGAGGCATAAAGTGCATTGCCCATTTCTAGGACCACTACTGCAAATATGTGCAAAGTCCCTAATTCCTCATCAAAGCTGATAAAAATTTAATCATATTCATCTACACTATTATTAATGAAGAAATTATAGCATTAATATTAAATTATAGAAGGATGAAATGAATACAAACAATACAATGGGTTAACCAAGGATTACGAAACAGTATTACCATACGACAAGACATTTTCACAATAAAAAATGCATTAATAACTAAGTGGTATAAAACGGAAGTGAGAGATTAAGAATGAACTGAATAGAAAGTTAAGCTGTGTACGTAACAAATAGTGACGTCACAGGACTCATTTGACGTTAATACAATACATTTAATTAAAATTAAAGATAGCTAGATCAGAATAAACAAGATAGATTACGAACATAAGACTGTAAATGAATAAAAATAAGAACCAAATACACCAGAAAACACCAGTTATAACATGACTATACACCTAACATGCAAAGTGAATTAATGCAAGTCCGAACGAACCGATCACCGATAATGATAATTCGACGCTTTCTTCGCGAGGTGCTATTAATTCACAGCCTTAGGAACATTCAGAATGGATATCGGCATCCTGAGAGCCATTTTATTCATTCCGAACCGCCGCCCAACCATACCCGACACATGAAAAGGACAGGAACAATATTTAACATGGATACAACGAAAAAAGAACATGGAATTATTTAGACAAACAGGACGAAATATTTTAACCTTTAAAATTAGTGACTTATCTTGTTTTGGCGGTAATATCGTACATTATATGCTTCGCCGACAGACTCGAAAGCTTGTTTGTATCATTGAGAAAGTCAGCAATAGGTTTCATTTGATGTTTGAAAGCTGCAAATAAATTTGTTTGAAGGACATTGTCAGCTGCTGGCTTTTCCAACCGTTCATACTGTCGTCAAGGGCATGACGTCACCTGTGTTTTTGAAAATAATGTCCATTTTGGCTCGAAAGGAAAAATGTCTTATTTTTTTGTGGTTCGTTCTTTTGAAAAATTTCAAAACCACTAATGGCCACCAGTTGTGACGGGTCGGTGGTTGTGGTGGTGTGGGTGTTGCGATTCCTTGGTTATGGTATTATTTATTGAATAGTAAAGTCACTCTTTAGACGTATCAATGTTGGTTATAAATGGTTAGCTCTGGGCATCAGAACATCCCTTCGACGTTCTGATTTGCATAGTATATAGTATTTGATTTCCCTTGTGGGAGAGTTATCGTGCTGACAAAGGTAAACACCAACAGCTGTAGAACCGAACCCGAAACGTAAATAAAGGATCAAGCCTTCTGCTTTGAGTCCACATGTATTGAGATTCATACAAAAACGATAATCGACATTCACAAAGGTTTCATGTACAATTCAGCGTAACAATTGAATTCCAAATAATATCAGTAAGTATCCGTCCGTGTCAAAACAATATGTCAGATGAACATCGTGGCTATATACGTGCGCTGTTGTAGTAAACAGCCAGAAATGAGCACATGAGTTCTTGACATCTACAATTTGAATCATAATACGATTCTCCTTCCATTATTAGATTAATTTAATTAATCTCATGCTTAGATTAATTTCCGAACTGACCCTGAAGTCTACATCGATTCATCTATATAATATAGGCTATATACTCAGCCTTATTTCCTTGGAAGAAATACAAGACACGACCTTCTTGCTTGACGGATAGCGTAACAAAGGCCCTGTAACCAAGTCACCCGGCGTGACCTTCCCAACGCGAATGCGTCATAATCTCCGCATATATTTCGCGTTCACTATACCGTAAAATATCGACATATTCTATAAATATTAATGACCCCTAAACTTTGCGCATGGGTAAACCCCAGCAGACGCCATCATTTAAAATAACACCGTAACAGTTTCCTCATCCTGTATTACGGACAGTGATGAGTAATGACCATGTTGGACTGGAGAATCGTCCGTTGCCTGGAAAATAGGCTGTAAATAATCCGGAAGTTCATGGAATTCCGTAAGCATGTTGATGTGAAAGGTTTTATGCTTCCCGTCAATATCGACAATATAGTCAACATCTGAAATTTTCGATATTATATCGTACGGACCTTTCCAAGAAATAAGAAGTCTGTTTTCCCTATGTGGCCGGGGGAGTGGACGGGAACGGCACCAAATCAAGTTAGATGTGACCGGGCTTGGTCACGGTGACAAATCAAGTCTAGTGTGACAGGGTGAGAATGGGATGGAATCTTTTATCAATGTTCATCTGTTGTTTTACTGGCGACTGCCAGAGATGGTGATTACAGAATAGGAACATAACCCAGGTGATTCTTTTGGAGACTCGTAACTGTGTTTATGTTTTAGGCTGCATGATTATCGAAAATATGGTAATATTCTTTTCTCTATTACCTGATGTAAACAAACGACACTTCCTACTGACGTTCAGGAAATAAGTTCAAGCTGGATTAAATATGAATGAACACCTTTATTAAGTGTCTGTAACCTCTGACAACTTCATAATAGTTCATAAATACATGTGCTTCTGTGGTACACAAACCAGTCATCCCAAGAAATATTACACAGCCCTCCAACTTACAAGATGGTCCAAACCCAAAAATCACTGAGTCGCTCGTCTCGTGCCTAAAACCAACTCACTTAACCCCCTTCTCTCTAACCATCACTTCCGTCCTAGCTACTGAGCAATTCTACCCCAAGTTCGATGACGTCATTCCTGAACACTTTAATTAAATCACTCATAGGATTTGTGACTAGTGTTATTACACTAACTAGACACGCTCAAATACTTAGTGTTTAATCTTGCTAAGTATTCTTACCCTAACTATAATTAAGTGGCAGCACCTTAGTGTTAATCCGACGCAACAGTCCGTACTGTCACATACGCCCGGGGCCACTAAAGTGTATCCCGTAGGGAGACACTTTATTCCCTGGAAAAAAAATTTACTAACTCTAAAACAAAATTATTGGGATTCATGTATCCCACCATAAATCATGTCAGAAGGACTACAATAAACAATAGATGGAAATAATGGATGAAATAACACCATTAACATTTCACACACAAAAAAATCGATCATGAAGTGGTTTCCCTGATTCATTAGGGGTGCAGGACGGGACTGTCCACGTAAAAAGGAACGCGGAGAACCTTGGGGGGAGGGCACAGGATTGGTAGGAAGCCAAGAAGGTTGGCGTGGTCGCTGCTGTCTGTTCTGATAATGTAATGGTAGTGGCACGGGATTACTGTGAGGCTGTGGACTGCTTTGTAGCCGCTGAAAACAGCTGCGCGAGACGTGTCCCCTTTGCCCACAAGTGTAACATATTATTGAAGCTATTTGATGGACCTGTGGTGCTGGTGGATGGTGAAGACGTCGAGGCTGGTACTGATAATTGGAAGCATTATTACAAGGCATTGGTGACCTTGAAGGTTGCTGCCAAGTGTGGCGACAATGGCTAACGTCCATCGGTTCGTCATCATATTGGTGTTCAAGACGAGGCTCGCGACTAAGACGGTTGGTAAAGCGTTTCTTCACGTTGTCCTCTGTGATGGCCTGTTGTATTGCATCTGTGACTGTCTGAGGATCCTTGCGGATCAGATGCAACTTAAGTGCGTCGGATGACAAACCATCAATGAAAATACCAACAAGCTGCCGATCAATATCTGCAGATGTGGAAGACGAATCAATGAAGGCATCTTCAGCCAAGTTTAAGAGTCTGTCTGCATAAAACTGTACAGGTTCCTGTCTGTCCTGGTGTACCCTACGAAGAAGAGTCCACGCGTGCTGACAATCCGTTATGGATGAATAGCGACTGACCATTGCCTTCTTCAGTGAAGCATAAGTTTCTGTAGGGAAAAGTTGTGCACGACGGCGTAAGAAATCAGTTACCAATGACTGGGAGGAGAAGAATGCAACACGCTTTCGGTCCTCATCGGTTGCCGAGGGGATCAAAGACACAAACTTGTCAATATCAACAAGCCATTGTCTAAAGTGAGAAGCATCACCGTGAAACGGCTTGACAATGTTATTAATGTTTTGGTAATTGGCACTGTGTTACGGAGCTGAGCGTATTTGCAATGGACTGTAATGTGTTGGATGAAGTATCCGGAGAATCAGGTAAAGTTTTACTCGCTGCCTGTTGTTGTGACAATTGCTGTTGAAGCAGTTGATTTTGCTGTTGTAACAAGTATACCTGATGCTCTAGCTGTTGAATGGGTGAATCCATCATAAAAAAACAGTTACGAGCTGGTCACGGGCATCAAATAAAGTCTAGTGTGACAGGGTGAGAATGGGGTGGAATCTTTTATCAATGTTCATCTGTTGTTTTACTGGCGACTGCCAGAGATGGTGATTACAGAATAGGAACATAACCCAGGTGATTCTTTTGGAGACTCGTAACTGTGTTTATGTTTTAGGCTGCATGATCGTCGAAAATATGGTAATATTCTTTTCTCTATTACCTGATGTAAACAAACGACACTTCCTACTGACGTTCAGGAAATAAGTTCAAGCTGGATTAAATATGAATGAACACCTTTATTAAGTGTCTGTAACCTCTGACAACTTCATAATAGTTCATAAATACATGTGCTTCTGTGGTATACAAACCAGTCATCCCAAGAAATATTACACAGCCCTCCAACTTACAAGATGGTCCAAACCCAAAAATCACTGCCTCGCTCGTCTCGTGCCTAAAACCAACTCACTTAACCCCCTTCTCTCAAACCATCACTTCCGTCCTAGCTACTGAGCAATTCTACCCCAAGTTCGATGACGTCATTCCTGAACACTTTAATTAAATCACTCATAGGATTTGTGACTAGTGTTATTACACTAACTAGACACGCTCAAATACTTAGTGTTTAATCTTGCTAAGTATTCTTACCCTAACTATAATTAAGTGGCAGCACCTTAGTGTTAATCCGACGTAACAGTCCGTACTGTCACACCTACAAGGTAGCAAAACAAATGCTTTGTCACCAGGACAAAGTTGTCGTAAGGTTCTTTTCTTATTGGCAAATTGCCTTGCCTTCTGTTTAGCAAATTCAGAAGAAGAAGTTGCTAATTTGCATGCTTCGATAATCTTTTGTCTAAGCGCGATGACATATTCGTAAGAGGATTTTGTGTCATCGTTAATATTATCAGCGGTTATGAGATCATGAAGCAAAGACATAGGGCCGCGCGGTCGCGCGCCAAAGACAAGTTCAAAGGGAGAAAACCCTGTATGTTCATTGGGGACCTCTCTGTAGGCGAAGAGGGCCGCAGGTAAAACCCTGTCCCAATCTTGAGGATGATCCTCAGTTATCTTTCCAAGTAAGTTTTTGAGTGTTCTATTTAGGCGTTCGACCATCCCATTAGACATTGGGTGATAGATACTACTCAAAGATCTCTCTATCTGCAGAGTAGACATTACTTGAGACATGGTATTCGATATTAGTTGGGTGCCATGGTCTGATAATATTTCTCCGGGGAATCCCAGACGAGAAAATATAAGCCAAAGAGCATCTGCAATGTCAGCAGTAGTAATGCTCTTCAGAGGAATAGCCTCTGGCCAACGTGAGCACATATCAACACATGTCAGGATAAACTGATGTCCTCTGGCAGACTTGATCTTAAACGGACCAATAATGTCTATTGCCATTTTCTGAAACGGCTGAATAGGAATGTCTGCAGCCTGAATAGGTGCAGCATGGCGTGGACCTTTAGATTTGACTTCTTGACATACTTTGCAAGATCGACAATATATCCGTATGTCATTGTTTACTAATGGCCAAAAGAAAGCCGCAAGAACTCTTGACTTAGTACGGGAAAAACCCATATGTCCAGCACACTGAGAGTCGTGAGCGTGCTGCAAAATTTTAACTCTCAAATTCTTGGGCACAAGAATCTGAGAATGACTTGACTTAGTGGAGTCTTGAACCATACGTACAAGTACGCCATTCTTCATTGTAATCCAAGATTTACGATTTGTATCCTTATTTGGATCACCTTTTGTTGCAAGAGTGAAGAATTTCTTTAGAGTGGGATCATCTTCTTGCTGTTTTATAAATGAGTCACGAGAAATCACCAAGGGATCATCTTGGTTATGCACTTCCTTATCTTCAGTAGATGAAGTTTGAGGCATATGAAGAGCTTGAGCTCTAGTGACTACAGCATTAGCAGTTTGCATATTTTGTTTTTCCCAAAAGGAAATTTGTTGCGGAGTACATTCTTTGACTCTGTGAATACGACCGATGATAAGATCAGCGATCGGATTCGGCAGAAGACATGCGTGTACATCTCCTGTAAAGAAAGGAGTAGCAATCTTAATGATAGCAGTAGAGTATTTCTCTAAGGTGCCGCCAAATGTTACACATTTGACTACTTTTCCTGTGGCACGAGAAGGATCTACGAGTGACTGCCTAACACCAATTGTGGTGCATCCAGAATTAAAAAGAACTGAGACTGGATTATCATTTACTAGACCTTTATGCAAGACAAGAGAACCTCTTCCATCATGCGCGACTGATGCAGGAAGAGTGGGAAGAGGATGGCCGCAACTTAAAGTAGACACAGTAGTTGGTTCAAATAATGTTTTGCATTGGGGGCACTGAGATGCTCTCCCAAAATCAAAAGCAGAACATGCCATATTATTAGCATCATTATTATCTTTAGTCTGTTTATAGGCTTCATTGGACTCTTGCTGTGCAGAGTTTGCCAGATAATGTGATTTATGTTTTTTTGTATTGTGATCTACCTCGATTATTATTGCCTCTGTAATCATTATTGTTTCCTCTATTGTAACCCCTATTTGGGTTTGAGTCATAGTTCTCATGGTTACCATTATCATGTTCATTATAATGAGTATCTCTGTAATTATGATCTTGTTGTCTCCATGACGGATAACTTGGATAGTTTCTATAATGACTTCCTCTGCGGAAATTCCTATAATTGTGATAACCCCTGAATCGAGGGCTGTCAGCTCGTTTCCAGTTCTTCGAAGAAGAAGCCTGAAATGATTGGTTACCTTGGTTTTGATAACTATTATGGTTACCATTTTTATCATACCTATTTTGTGGTACCTGAAATTTGTGTGAATAATTAGGATTGTATGGTGTTGCTGAAGCAACTGGCATACTCTCCTTAATCTTAATGTTGCCAAAAGTCACGTCAGGATGTGCAGTGACATATTGGGAACAATATTCTTCCATTTGTTTTAGTGTTTTGGGTTTACGCTCATGTATAAATTCAAGGAATGGTTTATTTACACATGACATAATCTTATCTCTGAGCAACAAATCCATAAGTGCTTCATATGTTTTTTCTGTTTTGGATAGCTCAATCCATCGTGTAAATGTAAGACGTGCCTTTGCAATGAATTCTGAGAATTCTACTCCTGGCTCAGGCACCATCGTCTTAAACAAAAGACGATAACCTTCTTCTGTCAATTGATATTTTTTTATCAAGGCTGCTCTAATAACATCATAATTATCTTTATCAGCCTCTTCTACCAGACTTAAACTAGTCAGAGAATCACCTCTCAAATTCTCTGATAACTGATTTGCATATTGTGATCTATCCACATTATGAGTACGACAAGAACATTCAAATCTATCCAGCCAGAATGTAATATCGTCACTGGAAGGATTGAACGGTGGCAGCTTAACCTTAAAAGTAGAAGGTTTACCATCATTACCAGATGACTGATTAACCTTACTCATATTTGTCAACTTTAATTTTTCTATCTCATAAGCTAAAAGTTTCTCTTGATGTTCCATCTTTGCCTTTTCTTTTCTTTCTTCAGCCTCTATTTCTAGTCTCTTTTGTTCTGCTTCTCTGTCTAATCTCTTTTGTTCTCTTGCCCAGGGATTTCCCTTGCTCAATAAAGTAATCTAAAGTCGACATAATGTCTAACAATATGTGACTAATATCCCTGAAATAACAAATTAATTTATTTCAACCAAACAGGAGCAAGTTTTTAACAAAAACCTGTATAATCAGCTCCCTTAATTTCAATGTCTTTTGAAGACAAGTCTTTTGTAAGAACTTGTATGATTATTTTACAATAATAATACCATCAGACATTTATATCATAAGTTCAATCAAAATGTTAATAGTGTATGTCTAAGTATGTATACCAATAGCAAACAAAACAATAACAATAATACGAAGACAAATATTCAAAACACTACGATAACATTCGCAGAAGTCAACTAAAAACCTAAACTGAAGGAAATCTCACAAAGGATGTGGTGATAACTGCGAAAATGTAAACAAAACAAATGACGTCACAGTGTATAAACATAAAGGTGTATAGAACTAAATGACAGGAAAGAGTAGACCTACAAATACAAACAAATTTAATCCAAACTAAAGAATAGAAAAAATGTTACAAAAACAACGAAAAAAAGCACACCTCGTCACAAATAACACAAATAGCAACAAATTGTCGCTGGCAGATTTTCAATGAAGAAAATTGCACCTATAGAACACTAATATAAGACCTCTATCACGTGGTATATCTTATATTAGTCACACGCTCAACCTCCCACTGAAAATATATACTAATATAATACATAAACAAATGACATGTAACATGTAAACATAAATACATATATTATGAATGAAGAGTGTTGTAAAGAAGGCTTAATAGTAGTATATAAACTATAGTTTCCACCACAAACTATGTCACTTTATATATAACATATTCTTGGCCTAAACTATTACAATGTTCAATACAGAGCAGTGTAAGAAGATCCACCGTTGATATGTAATAAGTAGGACTTCTCGATTCGACTGCACTGTCCTTGTTGCCAAAAAGTTAAATATATATTTGAAAATTTGATGTGTACTTGACCTTCTCCAAAGACTGCAACATTTCGGGCAATACCTGGTAGTTTGCAAATATAGCTAACTTGCTATATCTCGTAGTAGATGGTGATGAGGGTACTTCACGGCTTGAATGTTGATGTCTGTTGAATGTCGAATGGGTAAGGAACCCCGAATGTGCTGGTGCCAGACAAAACCAGCATTTGGCCACCAAAGATGATAAGGTGTTGTTTTACTTCTGTGTTGTTGTAATACAGTTCACCCTATCTTCGGACACCCGAATCAAGGTAGACACCGACAGATGGTGAAGGTGATGAAGAGGTAGGATGTCTCTGGTCTGGTTTGCGTGGGTGGTGTGTTGACATTAGGTGTGCAGAACGTAGATGGATGTCCACACCGGACCACAGTACAAGTTACAGCAATGTCACACAGACTTACGATGATGAGTCAATAAAGGGACAGCTAGTAACGTTTTTCTCATTTATTATACTCACAGCAACAAGACGTAGACAAATCCATGTAAGCATGACGTAGGAACATGGCGGATATGAAGACAGTTCACTACAGTTGCATGTACATAAGTTCCAATAAATATATGATTATCAAAGTGTTGCAGACTCCAATTTATCTCTCATTCCACAACTAGTAGAAAAACCCCCGCATTACAGAACGGGTAAATAACTGTATAAATATCCAACAGTTTCATTCTGACTTTTCTTAAATCGCTCTTCTTAAGTCAACCCCAAACATGGCGGGCGACGAAAATAGCATAGTCCATCCCTCTAATCGGACGTATCGAAGATAGGCTGTCCTTTCGAAGATAGTCTTATATAACTCCCTCGTACATCAGGCGAGTTTTCACTTTCAAAGTTATAATAGCAATAACTTGTAATTCATCTGGTCTTCCACTCCAGATAATTATATATTGTTAGTTGCTTATCCTTTACAGGACGTGGCAATCAACCCCTGCTTTTATTGGCTGTTTTGTGATTTTTCTAGGCAATGTTTTTCATTCAGTAGTTTGCCGTTGCTTTCTGAACGGTACCTCTTGGGTCTCTGTGTGTAAATCTAAACCTAACGGTCTTAGATGGATCCAACGAGCATAACAAGTAGAATACTCTGCCTTCCAACCATTCGTGAGCTCTCGTCACCGGTTGACTCAAAATATGATCCTTACAAAGGAAGTGTGAAAGTTTTCGTTTTTTTACCTTGCTTCGAATTCCTAACACAACTTAGAAGCAACTGTCGTCTTCCTGACGAACAGAAATAACACAGGAGACTTTAAATAACAGTGGAAGAGTTTCCATCCCCAGAGGCAATGCAGAGACGTAACCAGACATTCCGTCTGACAGACCCAGTTCAACAAAACGGCCTCCCGCACCGGAAATCTTCTTCAAGCTCTATCTAGTTCGGGCATGCGCTGTTCGCATCACCTCTGACCTAAGCAGTCAGCTGGTATAACCTTTTAGGGGAGTAACTACATATTTACTTTCCCTCAAAGCAAAAAATGAGTATTCGCCCTTAGATTAGGGTTCTAACGAAAAATACATTAAACCCAAAATCTTATTCAAAATATTTTCAAACATAACAAGTATACAGACCGACTACATTACCAGTTATGAAAACTGCACGTAACAACTGTCTTGTGGTGCCTTGTAATACTCTCAACAGGTTCATTAATGTGAGTCGTATCCAATGCTAGCATCTTCGTATCATCATTTGTTCCGCTTGCACGTGTCTAGTTCTTGTTATCAGTTTCACATTTGAGAACTTGTAATACCATTCCAATCCTGTTACACAAACACCCATTGATGAAAGTTGGTAAATTCTCAAAATACACAACATACTTACACAGATTCTTCTTCTTCGTTCGCCCTCAGACTTCCACATTAATGACTCTAATAAAGGTAGTAGTCAACTCAAGATTCCTGACATCGCCAAACAGTTTTTCGTGGAGAGAAGTGTGTTGTTGCTATACGCTACTTCTTTCTCTGCTATACGTTACTTACCCAGATAACCACGTATACTATGTCACGATAAACTGCACAACAAACAAAAGAACTCAAACACGCAAACCCAATAAACGAAGCAAAAACTACAACAACAAACACATCAACAGGAACAAAACTACTAACGGACACACCAAACCAAACATCCGAAACTGACTACACACACACAAAATTGAACCATACTACCAAAAGGCCAAAACTAATGTGCTATAAGGGCATCAAATTACACGTTATTGATAATAAAATGTATTATATGCAGCATTGTTAGGCAGGGCCGGATTAAGCCAATAAGAGAATCTAGGCTTTTTTGTTTTATATACTAGTACTATTAATAGACCGGTATGTTAGTTTGTTAGCATTGCTTACTTCTGTTATTTGTTATTATTATTTTTTATTAATTGTTATTAGTATAGCAAATAGCTGATGCGCCGTTGTGATTTTGTTATGGGTGCACATTATGACTTGAAGCTATTTTTGTTTTTATTGTCTTTTTACAACCTTATAATCATTTTCTTTCTGTACATGAATCTATACATTTTTTTATTTTTTTAACTTATGCACGGAACCCAAGAGCTCCAGGCCCCTAAGCTTCATCCTACTTAGCCTAATGGATAATCCAGGCCCCTAAGCTTCATCCTACTTAGCCTAATGGATAACCACACCCTGTTGCTAGGGTTGTATCATGACGGCACATTAAAAAAAAAAAAACAGTCTGGTTATTTTCGGTACTTTTAGGAAAACATGACTTCAATAAATAAATTACTTACTTAGTCGTTCCCCTTCTACCGTGAGGTGTAGAGGTTTGGAAGAGAGAGCGCCAGACTATCCTATCGGCTGTCTTCCTCCTGGCCTGGTTCCATTCTAGTCCTCGGTCCTTCAAAGATGGTCTAATGTTGTCCTCCCAGCGGACTCTGGGTCGTCCTGGGGGTCTGGATCCCTGGCTCTTTGTTTCCCATGCTTGTCGTGGTAGCCGATAATATAAATAAATTACAATCTACGTTAATCTTTCCTAGTGGACAGCAAAGTCATGAACGGGGTAGTAATTACAAGCTACCTCAATGTGTCTAAGTGTACAGCTAAGTAAACTACTATACAACTGTCGGGAACGAGGCAGTAATTACAAAGAACGTCAATGATTCTAAATTGACAGCTAAGTAAATTACTATACAGTTGTCACAAACGGCACAGTAATTACAGTATTATTTGCTGTTGTAAATTCAACAGCAGCAGAAACAAAAAATCGAAACTATGCTAGCAGAAACATCAGATAATTAAGCAGCAATAATTCCTTTACACAACAGATATAGAGGAAACAATGACAGCACGGGATTAGTAGCAGGACAAGTAACAGAAAAATCAACAATGGCAGAACTTTTATAGAAAAATCAACAGTAACGATAATATATCAGAAGAATCAGCAGTAGAGGGACCATAATAGAAAAATCAACATTGGATTGTAACATTGATAGAAAAATCAGCATTGATAGAATAGTCCATGAAAAATCAGCAGTAGTTGAAAAATTAAAGAAAAATCAACAGTTGCTGAAACATGTAATAGAAAAATCATAAGCAGCAGTTGTGGTAATAATATTGCGAGCAGCACGAAACGAACAAACGATATTTGATAGCCTACATTCCATAAAACTGCTCAATAATAGTGTTCTATAAGGCTTGGTTGTTGATAAAGCCCCATTGATAAGTGTGTAATATATATTTCTCTTATCATTGAAGTATGCTGTATACATGAAGACACCACACTGCTAAATGTAGAATGTAAACTGTAAATGCAAAGGCGTCACACTGGCACATTACATTGACAAGGGTGACTGTGGTGCATGTAGTTTGTGTGTACTGGTCATCTTGATGAAGGTTGATGGTCAACTCGAACCGACACAGTGTTGGATATCCCGGTCACCTTGTCCATAAAGCATTGAGGCCCTGGCAAGGGACAGGTTTATATTGAGTGAGAGTACATGTGTGAGTTACGCGAATGGGTGTACTGTTCTGTAGAGTTGATAGGTAACAATGCACTCATACACTTGTATCTAGAAGTCAATGACGGCTGGAACTAATGTTAACAGTTTCATACAGTTTAATGGGACGCACACTCTGACAACACAGCTACAGCCACTGGAATAGGTTGGCAACAACATCACATGCTTGAAAATGGTTTACGACATCAAATATACATTCGTAAAGAATGTGAATACAACAGAACGTTAGTAGCTAGTCCCTCTGGGTTCTAGTTGTATTTACTTTCAAGCCTAACTGACTGATCGCGTCAGTTAATATTCTCAAATATTTATCAACAATGGCTCCCTGACAGAACCTCTTCTGACGAAGAATTACAAGCCGTAAATTAGTAGGCTTTTATGACGACAATCTCAAAACCACCAGTAGTGGCTTACAATAGTAGACATCTCTGTATCATCATCAGATAGTAAGGTATCCCTGTTCTCCGAACGATGATCCGCTTAGGCAAAGGCGAGGTCCAAAAATGGCTCCTAACTTCGATGAGCTTCGCTCACTCCGAAGCTGCATAATAAAGCATAAGTAAAGGGCGCTGTCCATCATATCAATAATGCTGTGTAGATTATATGCATAATAATGCAATGTATATCATACGAATAATGGTGCTGCTGGCAAAATGTCGTCTCGAAAATAGTCAATCATATACATGTGCAGACCATAACATGGCTGCAGATCTAGGCATTTGAAAAGGTACAGTAACTGTCTCTCTTTACCTTATCATCCTAGAAAAACACTAGAAAAATAGCACCCGCCTTCCTTTGGCGCTAAGAATATATTCTGGGGAGGAACATAGACATAATAGTCACACAGACGATGTCGCCTTCCCCCAGAATGTCAAAGCAACGAACAAATCTTCGGACTTCTGTCCGGACAGCGATCAGGATCCGCCCATCATCACGGAAGTCTCTCTCGACAACCACAATTCGACACATGCGCAGAAACGCGTGACCCCCAGAGTTCAACTCAAGATGGGCCGCCGTAAATCTAAGTATTCATATAAGACCCAAGAGAAGTAACAGACATAATAAAATGTGGCATCCAAAAAATCAAAGGTTATGTACCTATGACTCTCAACAAAAAGTGTTAACAGATAAATAAATATCTTTCTATATATATATACATCTCTATATTCATTGCCTACAAAAGAATCTGTGCGTAATAGACTACCACACCCCCCGGGAAAAAAATGAAAATCTTTTTTTTTTCATCTAAGAGCAACATACAATAGGCTCACAACGCACGAATAATGCGCAGATGAGAAATATCAGTAATTTATATAATGCCAAATAGGCTAAGTCGACGAATAGATCGACAAGCGAGAATATATCTCAACATCTCAGAGAAAGTATTTCTCTAAGTATAAATATTTCCAGAGAGGTGTCACCAACTTATACTACAATACTGGCAATATCAAAATTCATACAATAATTCATACAATAATTCCATATTAGGTACTATGAGTTCATGATTAACAAGGAAGAAAAAATCATCAAAGGACCAGCGGTAAATATACATTAATGAACCGCTAAGTGGTGATACAATCAATATATCATATATTACAAATGTGTACATATTTTGATATAAAAAGAACTGTTGTAGAGTTAGACGTATTAGAAAGTCCAAGACATAACAGTTAGGTGGAATCATGTGGGCATCTAGACAAAATGTCTGCCATCACATTTTCTGAGCCACGGATAGCTCGCACCGAAAAATGAAAAGGTTGAAGAGCAATCGCGTATCCAGTTGATCTCGAGCTCTTCAAATTTTTACCTTGAATAGCTGTAAGAGCTTTCTGGTCAGTTTCCACAATGAAATGCGCGCCAAGAAGGAATCTTTGAAGTTTGAGAATTGACCAAACCATAGCCAATAATTCACGGTCTAAAACCGAGTAATTCCTTTCTGCCGCATTAAGTTTTCGAGAGATATACATTACAGGATGCAGAGTTTCTGAGTACTCTTGCATTAGTGCCGCTCCGATCCCAGTGGATGAAGCGTCACTACGAAGAACAAATGTCTTATCTGTAGTAGGTAACATTAAGATAGGTGGAGTTGAAAACAAAGTTTTAATCTTATCCAAAGAGGATTGGCATTCCTGAGACCAGTGGACCATATTAGGAGACCCTTTCTTTAGTAACGAAGAAAGAGGTGCCATGATAGAGGATAGATTCTGAATGAATCGTCCATAAAATTGTATTAGACCTAAGAGACTTCTCACTTGCTTTTTAGTCTTAGGAATAGAGATGTTAAGTATTTTACTGGTATTATGGTCCTCTGTCTTTAGGAAACCATGACCGACACGGTGACCTAGGAAAAAAATTTCGCTGAAACCAATACAGGCTTTAGAGGGTTTCGCTGTCAACTTATGCTTGCGTAAAGTAGACAGTAATTCATATAACCCCAAATAGTGATCTTCCCAAGTATCACTGAAAAGACAGATGTCGTCTAGGTATGCAATGACATCTGATCGATAAGATAGGATTCGACGCATCATGCGTACGAATGTAGCTGGGGCGTTCATAAGGCCGAAAGGCATGAAATTCCACTGAAACAAACTCCTAGGTGTAGAAAAAGCAGTAAGAGGTTTTGCGTGTTCAGATAAAGGAACTTGCCAATATCCCTTAGACAAGTCAAGTTTAGTGAAGAAATGCGATTTAGAAAGCCTAGTAAGTAGCTCTTCTAGTAAAGGCATAGGTTCAGCATCGAACTTCGTCACTTGATTCAATTTGCGATAATCAACGCAAAGACGTATGTTACTGTCTTTTTTCCGAACAATAACCATCGACGAAGAATATGCTGAAGTGGATGGTTCGACTATTTTTAATTCTATCATCTAATCCACCTCTTTCTCGACCTGTGCTTGAAAATGTATAAGGATAGGATAAGGTCTGACCCTAATAGGATTATGGTCAGTTAGAATAATGTCATGTTCAATGACATGGGTATGTCCAGGAATGTCAGTAAGGACATCCTGAAATTTTTGTAACATTGACGAGACTTGTCGCTGTTCCGCCATAGATAAATTAGGAGAAACAGTGACATTTTTCCATGATTCACTAGAATGAAGTGGAATCATCGGAAGAGGAAGATTCACATCCGAGAAACTTGTTTCCTCATCCTGTATTACGGACAGGGATGAGTAATGACCATGAGGGACTTGAGAATCGTCCGTCGCCTGGAAAATAGGCTGCAAATAATCTGGACGTTCATGGAATTCCGTAAGCATGTTGATGTGGAAGGTTTTATGCTTCCCGTCAATATCGACAATATAGTCAACATCGGAAATTTTCGATATTATATCGTACGGACCTTTCCAAGAGATAAGAAGTCTGTTTTCCCTACAAGGTAGCAAAACAAATGCTTTGTCACCAGAACAAAGCTGTCGTAAGCATCTCTTCTTATTGGCAAATTGCCTTGCCTTCTGTTTAGCAAATTCAGAAGAAGAAGTTGCTAATTTGCATGCTTCGATAATCTTGTGTCTAAGCGCGATGACATATTCGTAAGAAGATTTTGTGTCATCGTTAATATTATCAGCGGTTATAAGATCATGAAGCAAAGACATAGGGCCGCGCGGTCGCGCGCCAAAGACAAGTTCAAAGGGAGAAAATCCTGTATGTTCATTGGGGACCTCTCTGTAAGCAAAGAGGGCCGCGGGTAAAACCCTGTCCCAATCTTGAGGATGATCCTCAGTTATCTTTCCAAGTAAGTTTTTGAGTGTTCTATTTAGGCGTTCGACCATCCCATTAGACATTGGGTGATAGATACTACTCAAAGATCTTTCTATCTGCAGAGTAGACATTACTTGAGACATGGTATCCGATACTAGTTGGGTGCCATGGTCTGATAATATTTCTCCGGGGAATCCCAGACGAGAAAATATGAGCCAAAGAGCGTCTGCAATATCAGCAGTAGAAATGCTCTTCAGAGGAATAGCCTCTGGCCAACGTGTGCACATGTCAACACACGTTAAGATAAACTGATGTCCTCTGGCAGACTTGATCTTAAACGGACCAATAATGTCTATTGCCATTTTCTGAAACGGCCGAATAGGAATATCTGCAGCCTGAATAGGTGCAGCATGGCGTGGACCTTTAGATTTGACTTCTTGACATACTTTGCAAGATCGACAATAAATCCGTATGTCTTTGTTTACGAAAGGCCAAAAGAAAGCCGCAAGAACTCTTGACTTAGTACGGGAAAAACCCATATGTCCAGCACACTGAGAGTCATGAGCGTGCTGCAAAATTTTAACTCTCATATTCTTGGGGACAAGAATCTGAGAATGCATGGACTTAGTGGAGTCTTGAACCATACGTACAAGTACGCCATTCTTCATTGTAATCCAAGATTTACGGTTTGTATCTTTATTTGGATCACCTTTTGTTGCAAGAGTGAAGAATTTCTTTAAGGAGGGATCATCTTCTTGCTGTTTTATAAACGAGTCACGAGAAATTACCAAGGGATCATCTTGGTTATGCGCTTAATTATCTTAAGTAGATGAAGTTTGAGGCATATTAAGAGCTTGAGCTCTTGTGACTACTGCATTAGCAGTTTGCATATTTTGATTTTCCCAAACAGCAATTTGTTGCGGAGTGCATTCTTTGACTCCGTGAATACGACCGATGATAAGATCAGCGATCGGATTCGGCAGAAGACATGCGTGCACATCTCCCGTAAAGAAAGGAGTAGCAATCTTAATGATAGCAGTAGAGTACTTCTCCAAAGTGCCGCCGAATGTTACACATTTGACTACTTTGCCTGTGGCACGGAAAGGATCTACGAGTGACTGCCTAATACCAATGGTGGTGCATCCAGAATGAAAAAGAACTGAGACTGGAGTATCATTTACTAGACCTTTATGCAAGACAAGAGAACCTCTTCCATCATGCGCGACTGACGCAGGAAGAGCGGGAAGAGGGTGACCACAACTTAAAGTAGACACCGTAGTTGGTTCAAATAATGTTTTGCATTGGGGGCACTGAGATGCTCTCCCAAAATCAAAAGCAGAACATGCCATATTATTAGAGTTTTTATTATCATTAGTCTGATTACAGGCTTCATGGGACTCTTGCTGTGCAGAGTTTGCCTTATAATGTGATTTATGTCTTTTGTATTGTGATCTACCTCGATTATTATTGCCTCTGCAATTATTATTGTTTGCTCTATTGTAACCCCTACTTGGGTTTGAGTCATAGTTTTCATGGTTACAATTATCATGCTCATTATAATGAGAATCTCTGTAAGTTTGGTTTTGTTGTCTCCATGTTGGATGACTTGGATAGTTCCTATTATGACTTCCCTTGCGGAAATGTCTATAGTTGTGACAACCACTGTATCGAGGGCTGTCAGCTCGTCTCCAGTTCTTCGAAGAAGAACCCTGATATGATTAATTACCTTGGTTTTGATAACTATTCCAGTTACCCTTTTTATCAAACCTATTTTGAGCTCCTTGAAATTTGTGTGAGTAATTAGGATTGTAAGGTGTTGCCGAAGCAACTGGCATACTCTCCTTAATCTTAGTGTTGCCAAAAGTTACGTCAGGATGTGCAGTGACATATTGGCAACAATATTCTTCCATTTGTTTTAGTGTTTTGGGTTTACGCTCATGTAGGAATTCAAAGAATGGTTTATTTACACAAGACATGATCTTGTCTCTAAGCAACAAGTCCATAAGTGCTTCATATGTTTTTTCTGTTTTGGATAGCTCAATCCATCGTGTAAATGTAAGACGTGCTTTTGCAATGAATTCTGAGAATTCTACCCCTGTTTCAGGTACCATTGTCTTAAACAAAAGACGGTAACCTTCCTCTGTCAATTGATATTTTTTTATCAAGGCTGCTCTAATAACATCATAATTATCCCTATCAGCCTCTTCTACCAAGCTTAAACTAGTAAGAGAATCACCTTTCAAATTCTCTGATAACTGATTAGCATATTGTGATTTATCCACATTATGAGTTCGACAAGAACGTTCAAATCTATCCAGGCAGAATGTTATGTCGTCACTGGAAGGATTGAACGGTGGTAGCTTGACCTTTTAAGTAGAAGGTTTTCCATTAGTACTAGATGACTGATTAACACCACTCACATTTGTCAATTTCAATTTCTCTATCTCAAAAGCTAAGAGTTTCAGTTCATGTTCCATCTTTGCTTTTTCTTTTCTTTCTTCAGATTCTCTGTCTAATCTCTTTTGTTCAGCCTCAGCTTCTCTGTTTAGCTGCATTTGCATTTTTTTTCTTCTGATTCACTGTCTAGTTGCATTTGAATCTTTTTTCTTCTGATTCTCTGTCTAATCTCTTTTGTTCAGCTACAGCTTCTCTTTCCTGTTGTAACTTTTTCTCTTCAGCCTCCCTTTCCTGTTGTAACTTTTTCTCTTCAGCCTTCTGTGCTTTGGCATATTGAATAAGTGCAAACTCTTCTAATCTCTCCTCAGTTTTACCCAAAGGTTATCCCTTGCTTGATAAAGTAGTCTAAAGTCGCCATAATGTTTAATAATATGTGACTAGTTACCTGAAATAATAATGCAAACTATTTCGAAGTAAATGGAAACAAGTTCTTAATAAACTTGATTAATCAGCTCACTTTATCCCAATCTCTGTGGGAGACAAGCCTTTATTAAGGTCTTGTATATTCAACTGTATAATAATAATAATAATCCACCACCAGTTGATTTTATACCACAAGTGCACTACACAGCTAATAGTGCATCATAAATATATTCATAAATAGCATATGTCAACTAACAACATAATAGCATATGTCAACCAACAACATAAAAAAGGACAATCATAAAAGACCATATGCAAACATTCGCAGGAATCAAATAAATCAAATAGGAAACTAAAGAAAATTATCACAGAACCTGTGATGACAACTGCGCGGAAATAAACAAAACAAATGACGTCACAGTGTATAAATATAAAGGGTGTATACTTACTTACTTACTTACTTAGTCGTTCCCCTTCTACCGTGAGGTGTAGAGGTTTGGAAGAGAGAGCGCCAGACCATTCTATCATCTGTCTTCTTCCTGGCCTGGTTCCACTCTAGTCCTCGGTCCTTCAAAGATTGTCTAATGTTGTCCTCCCAGCGGACTCTGGGTCGTCCTGGAGGTCTGAAGGTCTGGCTCTTTGTTTCCCATGCTTGTCGTGGTAGCCGATCTTCTCCCATTCTGCAGACATGGCCAAACCATCTTAGTTGGGACTGTTCTATTTGGGTCTGCAGCGGATGGGATTTTAGGCCTTGACGGATCGTCTGGTTGCGGACCATGTCTCTTCTTGTTACTTCAACCACTTTCCTCAGATACCTCATTTCTGAGGTTTGGATCTGGCTTTTGTGGGTTGTAGTCTATGCCCACGACTCGCATCCATATGTCAAGACTGGGACATAAGTGGAGCGGTATACAGCCATCTTCGTTTTCTTACCAACCTCTTTCTTGCTGAGGAATCCACGATTTATGGCCTGAAAAAGTCTCCCAGCCGCTGCTTTTCGAGTGGCCAACTCCTCTTTGATGCCTCCCTTTCGGTCTATAATAGCTCCGAGATATTTAAAGTGGTCGACCTGCTCCAGGACCTGTTCTCCCAACTTAATCTGATGTTTTCTTTCTTCTCGTGATATCACCATGGATTTTGTTTTAGAGCTGCTTATGACCATCCCTCTCTTCTCCAGCTCTTCCTTCCAGACTTGCAGGTTGGATTGGAGATGTGCCTCTGATTTAGCAATCAGGGCAACATCATCAGCAAATGCCAGCTCCGAAATATAGACCTGTCTCATCTTCCAGTACCCCACTGAATACTTTCTTGTTCTCTCCTTACATGCCTTGATGACATCGTCCATAAGGAGTATGAAGAGGTAAGGTGATAGGATATCACCTTGTCTTACACCAGTGGTGGTCCTGAACTCTTCTGACTTATGGTTTGCTGTCCTCACATAATTTCTGCAAGACTTGTAGAAGCTCTGTATAGCATGAATCAGAGGTGCTGGAATATTCTTCCTTGCCAAACAGTCCCAAAGTTTGCTCCAGGGGACCCTGTCAAACGCCTTTTCCAGATCTATGAAACAAAGATGGATCTCACTCTTATACTCAACAGCCTTTTCACTCAGCTGTCTGAGTGTGAAGATTAGGTCTTGAGTACTTCGGTTTGCTCGGAATCCGCACTGGACCTCATCCAATTGTGGCTCAGCTAGGCGTCGGAGTCTCTGCTCTAGGATTCTAGAGTAGATTTTACCAGGGACACTGAGAAGGGATATGCCTCTATGGTTTCCACATTGTCGATTGTTACCCTTTTTGAAAATTGGTGTTATGATGGCAATCTCCCAATCCTTTGGTATGGTCTTGTTGCACCATGCTGCCTGTAGGACCTTTAAGAGTAATAGGTCGCCTGATGCTCCCATGTACTTAACCATTTCTGGTGTTATACCATCATGCCCTGCTGCTTTGCCCATCTTGATTTTCTCTAGTGCTGCCCTCAGTTCTTCCATCTTTATGTCATCTTCACCATCATTGGTTTTCTCTTCTGTGCTAGTGGTTATCATTTCTGATGCTTCACCACGCTCACCATCCAGGAGTTCTGAGAAATATTCTTTCCATCTTTCCATTACTTCCTTCGGGGCAGTAAGCAATTTGCCTTGCTTGTCCTTTATAAATTTGAGAGGGCATTGTTTTTCTTTCCTCGTGTTCTTTAGGGTCTTATAGAACAATTTCTGGTTTTCTTGTGCATCTTTTTCTAGCTGTTCTCCAAATTCTTCCCAGGACTTCTGTTTTGCTGCTAGCACTTTGTTCTTTGCTTCTGTTCTGAGTGTCACATATTCTCTATATTTTTCCATTTGTCCTGTTGTGTTTTTAGCTCCTAAGTATTGTTTCCATGCCATTTTTCTTCTCTCTTATTTTCTCTTTGACTTCCTCTGTCCACCAAGGTGTCCTCTTTCTCTGGTTCCCAAGTCGGACTTCACCGCATGCTTCTGCAGCAGCTGTCTTTATGATATCCTTGAATTTATTCCAGAGGGTTTCCAAATCATCAGGTCGTTCTTCTGTGTTGCTCACTGCTGTAGCAATAAGCCCCTGATATCTGGTCTTAATTTCTGGCTCTCTCAGCTTGTAGGTCCTAATGCTCATTTCTCCTGCTCGTTTACTTGGTTTCTTGCGTGATGTTGGGCAGTTCCTAGGCTGAGCAACTCTTTCAGTTGTTCGTTTGATTGTTAGCAGGTAGTGATCACTTCCAATCTCTGGCCCCCTCCAGACTCTTGCATCTCGGACATATCTGAATGAGCTTCTCCGAACAATGGCATAGTCGATCACTGACTTCTCATTCTTGGTTGGTTCACATCTAGTGTATGCATGTATGCGCTTATGGGGGAACTTTGTGTTTGTAATGATCAGATTCTGCTCACTGCAGAATCTAAGGAGTCGCTTTCCATTGTCATTGAGAGTATCTTCTCCATATCTTCCGATAACTCCACCCCATCTAGCATGGTCATTTCCAACTCTGGCATTAAAATCTCCGAGCATAATAACTTCATCTAGGCAGTCATCCACTGTCCTTTGAAGCAGCTCGAAGAATTCCTCCTTGACCTCTGCTCTCTCATCCTCATTTGGCCCAAGGGTGTATACAACTAAATGAAAGTAAAGATTAGATCTACAAATACAAACAAATCAAAACAAAACTGAAAAACAGAAAAATATTACAAAAACAACGATAGGTACAGCTCGTCACAGCTAACAAAAATAGCAACAAATGTTGCCAGCAAATTTTCAATCAAGAAAATTGCTCCTACAGAACACTAATATAGGACCTCTATGACGTGGTATACCTATATTAGTCACCTGCCCAACCTACCCGCAGAAATATACACAACAATATCACATGTAAACATATAAACATAAATATATATAGCATACAATAGAATGTGTTGCAAAGAAGGCTCAGTTGTTACAATATAATGGTACAGTTTTCAATATCATGAACTGCCACTTAATAAATAATTAATTCTTAATATTGTAAAGTTCAACACAACCTAGAGCAGTGCAGAAAAATCCACCGTTGACAGTTTCTATAACTATAACATATAGGAATTCTCACTTCAGTTGCACTGTACTTCTTGCTAACACAGTTAAATATGTGATTAAATACTGATGTGTAGACTGTCTGTTCGATGTAAACAACGTCTGACCTAATTATAGCATTCGCTTGACAGGACAGGTCACGTGACAAAAAATGCTGACATCGACTGAAGACTTGTACTGCTGGTGTTCGTGTGTCATATCAGGCGTCAGGAAACAATCAGTAGTTGACTTCTAACTGGCTACACTGCGAAGGTTAGACCCAGAAATCTGGCCGCCACATTGATGAGTGTTAAATGTTGGAGTAGGAGTATGATCGGTTGATATGGTATAATTCTGGTTACCACATTGATACAGCCCCATTGATAAGTGTGTAATATATATTTCTCTTATCATTGAAGAATGCTGTATACATGAAGACACCACACTGCTAAATGTAGAATGTAAACTGTAAATGCAAAGGCGTCACACTGGCACATTACATTGACAAGGGTGACTGTGGTGCATGTAGTTTGTGTGTACTGGTCATCTTGATGAAGGTTGATGGTCAACTCGAACCGACACAGTGTTGGATATCCCGGTCACCTTGTCCATAAAGCATTGAGGCCCTGGCAAGGGACAGTGTTTATATTGAGTGAGAGTACATGTGTGAGTTACGCGAATGGGTGTACTGTTCTGTAGAGTTGATAGGTAACAATGCACTCATACACTCGTATCTAGAAGTCAATGACGGCTGGAACTACTGTTAACAGTTTCATACAGTTTAATGGGACGCACACTCTGACAACACAGCTACAGCCACTGGAACAGGTTGGCAACAACATCACATGCTTGAAAATGGTTTACGACATCAAAGATACATTCGTAAAGAATGTGAATATAATAGAACGTTAAAAGCTAGTCCCTCTGGGTTCTAGTTGTATTTACTTTCAAGCCTAACTGACTGATCGCGTCAGTTAATGTTCTCAAATATTTATCAACAATGGCTCCCTGACAGAACCTCTTCTGACGAAGAATTACAAGCCGTAAATTAGTAGGCTTTTATGACGACAATCTCAAAACCACCAGTAGTGGCTTACAATAGTAGACATCTCTGTATCATCATCAGATAGTAAGGTATCCCTGTTCTCCGAACGATGATCCGCTTAGGCAAAGGCGAGGTCCAAAAATGGCTCCTAACTTCGATGAGCTTCGCTCACTCCGAAGCTGCATAATAAAGCATAAGTAAAGGGCGCTGTCCATCATATCAATAATGCTGTGTAGATTATATGCATAATAATGCAATGTATATCATACGAATAATGGTGCTGCTGGCAAAATGTCGTCTCGAAAATAGTCAATCATATACATGTGCAGACCATAACATGGCTGCAGATCTAGGCATTTGAAAAGGTACAGTAACTGTCTCTCTTTACCTTATCATCCTAGAAAAACACTAGAAAAATAGCATCCGCCTTCCTTTGGCGCTAAGAATATATTCTGGTGAGGAACATAGACTTAATAGTCACACAGACGATGTCGCCTTCCCCCAGAATGTCACAGCAACGAACAAATCTTCGGACTTCTGTCCGGACAGCGATCATGATCCGCCCATCATCACGGAAGTCTCTCTCGACAACCACAATTCGACACATGCGCAGAAACGCGTGACCCCCAGAGTTCACCTCAAGATAGGCCGCCGTAAATCTAAGTATTTATATAAGACCCAAGAGAAGTAACAGACATAATAAAATGTGGCATCCAAAAAATCAAAGGTTATGTACCTATGACTCTCAACAAAAAGTGTTAACAGATAAATAAATATATTTCTATATATATATATATCTCTATATTCATTGCCTACAAAAGAATCTGTGCGTAACAGTTGTGTTGTTAATTTTTTGGAAATAACAACGTGAAACTAATGACTCAGTCGAGGGCTGACACCTGTGGTTTTGTTTTAATCCTTGAAAATGTAAGAAAACTAACTATACAAATTTTGTATGGTAATCTCGAGTTTTGCAGCCGTGAAATTCATACTTCTCATGTTATTGACTCTCTCTCTCTCTCTCTCTCTCTCTCTCTCTCTCTCTCTCTCTCTCTCTCTCTCTCTCTCTCTCTCTCTCTCTCTCTCTCTCTCTCTCTCTCTCTAACTCTCTCTCTCTCTCTCTCAATCGTAGAATTGTCGAATTCTTTATGAGTTCTGATTACATGCCCCCCCTCCCCACTCAATCGGGGATTATCTTTTCTTACAATATCAACTGTAGATTCTAATGACGATGTTTGTACTATTCAACATATGTTATGTCATGTTTATAAATAATCAATGTTAATAGAGTGTGCTATTTTATTTTACTTTACAACGTTGAATTCTTTGAAATTGATATGTAAAACGCATGTGAGAAGGAATGAATTCAGTATGAAAGGTGAGAGAGAGGAAGGGCAGAATGTCAGACGGGCCTGCGTGTCCAATTCTCAACCCTTTGAAAATAAAGTTCGCTCGTTCTCTCTCTCTTTCCCTCTCTCTTTCTCCTTCTATTCTCTCTCTCTCTCTCTCTCTCTCTCTCTCTTTCTTTATTTGTTTCGCTCCTTATGGAGCATGGAACAACACCAAAAGCTGTATCTGCACCAAGCACTTCACACGCTCTTGCAGAGGTTGTTTCTGTAGCAAGGTGTTTGACACGATGAGGTTGCCAGGCTCATTGACAACCTCATATTACTACGACATGCATGACAGACACAGCGGCCTGATCACCCGCTTGCCAGTCACTCTGATTACGGAAACAACAATTAATTTTTTGTTGTACCAATAAACGCCACTGTGCGTAACGGAACAACAGTTAATTTCTTGTTGCCCGAAGGCGCCACTAGGCGTATTGGCCACGGACTGCTTTGTCGGTCAGCGGCTAAGGACGGAAGAAGAAGAAGAAGATGCATGACAGAGCAGAAGGTCTAATCTCGCTCTCATGAGAGGCTCCCCGGGAACTACACGGGGTAAGGTAAAGGCAGTTCTATAGCAGACACTGCGGGAAAGGGGGGGGGGCTGAAGTATTAGAGACTTTACCATATTAGGTCAAGCGTCATGAGGTGACTCAGTTCTGTTCCTCGCTGCCTTTGTCTTCCCTAATTCAAGAGCAGAATCAGGTACTCATTTACAGTTGGGTAGACTGGAGCGTGACGTTACGATCCCGGAACCCAGTAACAGTGTCGCGAGAGATAAGCGCTCTAACCACTGAGCCAGTGAAACCCATTTACTATAGTAGAGTGTCGATTATCCGAACTAATTAGGACCAAGGTTGGTTTGGTTAATGAAATAGTTCAGATAATGTAGCATACGAGGGGCGTTCAGAAAGTAATGCACCACATCGTTTTTCTCAGCTAATAATAAAGATAGAAGCATGACATTTTGCACACTTCAAATATGGCATGTGCCAATTGTGTGCACCAAATTGCACCGCAACCGGCCAAATAATACGGCTGCCCTAAACCGTTGAAATGGAGCGTGTTAGCAACTGGCGTTATAAGCAGCGAATTGTGATAGAATTTCTCGTTGCAGAGAAGGAAACTGTTGTGAACATTCACAAGCGTCTATGTGTTGTGTATGGAAGTTTTGCAGTCGACAGGAGTACAGTCAGTCGCTGGGTTCAGAGAATCAAAGAATCAGGAAGTGGAGATACGGAGCTGCTTGATCAGCCGCGCTGTGGACGTCCTGCCACAGCCACCAACGCAGAAATGTTGAAATGCGCTGAGGGCATTATTCTTACTGATAGGCGAATCACTACTCAACAATTGGCCTTACAGCTGTCAGTCAGCATTGGTAGTGCAAATGCAGTTATAAAAACTCTCGGATTTTCTAAGGTTTGCGCAAGATGGGTTCCTCGAAGTTTCACAAATGACCACCGATTGCGAAGGAAAGGAATTTCTTCTGAATTGTTGGAGCGTTTCAATGCTGATGGAGAGAACGTTTTGGCTAAGATCGTTACAGGTGACGAAACCTGGGCACATCATTTTGAACCTGAGACAAAAAGACAGTCAGTAGAGTGGCATCATCCGCAATCACCACGAAGAAAGAAATTCAAGACAATTCCTTCCGCTGGAAAGGTCATGATCACTGTCTTTTGGGACATTGAAGGTGTGATTCTTGTAGACGTTATGCCAAGAGGAGAGACAATCAATTCGCAAGCTTACATTAAGACATTGAAAAAACTCAATCAAAGTTTTCGCAGAGTTCGGCGCACAAGAATCCAGCAGACCTGCTTCTCCTTCACGACAATGCGCGACCTCACACAAGTCTGGCAACACGGGAAGCAATCACAAAATTGGGTTGGACTGTACTACCCCATCCACCCTATAGTCCCGATTTGGCACCCTCTAATTTTCATCTATTTGGTCCACTTAAAGATGCACTCCGTGGGACAAGGTTTGAAGATGATGAAGGAGTGATTCATGCAGCGAAGAAATGGCTACATGATCAAGACAAAATCTGGTACGGGCTAGGAATACATGCACTTGTTTCGCGCTGGCATAAAGCCGTACAAGTTGATGGGGATTATGTTGAATAATACCGATGTTTACACGACATATCCATGTATATTGTGTATAAATTTCATGCTTTTTTAATAAACAGCTCCAGAGAAAAACGATGTGGTGCATTACTTTCTGAACGCCCCTCGTAGATGAGAATACCCAGTTTATGCGAAACAAAGAGTAATTAGGCCTACATTTAAATTACTGCACGCAAGGTTGTTACTCCTGAGTTTTTAAATAAGAAGTATTTTTTTTTTAAATAAGTGATTTAAAAATGGTTTGTAAACACTAACCAAAAGTTTTTAAGAAACACTGTTTATTATAGCTACATTGGGACCTCAAGACGCGTCAACAGTGAGAAATGCAGTTAGCGACCCATAGCTAGACTGCTTGCGTCAGGGTCAGCGAACCTGAGCTAACCAAGACCCTACTTCACCTCCAAGTGGTGGTCCTGGAAACAGGCTGCATAACTGCAGTCTGGCTGAGTGAGTCGGGATCGAAGAGGGAAGGCTAACCCGGTCCCAAAAATGCTGTGCTGAAGTCGGATGTGTAGGCCAAAAGGCGCAAATATCGCAGCTTCGCTGTAAACGAACACAACGCAACCAACGTCCTTTTCAGGACGAATGAGGAAGAAGAAAGAAGATGTCTACATTGATTAATTATTGTACTAAAAATAGATACTGTATGTTGTTTTTAGGGTCACGGCCGTTCGGATAATTGACGTTCGAATAATCGACGCTCTAATGTATTAATATTTTGTTTATATTCTATGAATAATGGTGTTATTGCAAGCAGTACAAGAAAGTGAGATTATAAAAACATGATGTTCTTTTCCAGACGGGCTCTCCGTAAAGACGCCTTGAGACGCCAGGACGTTGAAGGGTTAAACACAATCAAGTATAAAGTAAACGGCATTCGCTTGGAACATCTGTACACTTGGATCAATGTATCTTTGAATGAGACAGAAATTTTACAAGTAAATGGGCATAGCTCCTTGTTTAAAAGTAACGCTTGTGTTGTCTATTACTTCCCTTATCTGGATGTTTAATATGGACGCCAATCCACTTTTACAGCGCTTATCTACCTACCTGCATTCCTTTCTACCTACCTAGCTAGCTAGCTACCTGCCTAGCTACCTACCTACTTAGCTACATACCTACTCGCCAACCTATATATCTACCTCTCCACCAACTGACTCACCTACCTAGTTACCTACCAACCTAACTACATACCTACCTGCCTGCCTACCTATCTATCTTTATCTCTGTTTGTCCCTTTACGTGTCTGGCCGTCTCCTTAACTGCTTGTATGTCTGTCTATACCAACTTACCTACCCACCCACCTATCTGTCTGTCTCTCTAGTTAGCTAACTAGCTGTCTGTCTGCCTGTCTATTTATCTATTGATCTGTTTCTCCGTCTGCCTATCTATATATCTATCTATCTGCCTGTCATAGCCCTCTGTCCGAATGTCTGTCTGTTTATCTACATCTGTCTGACTGTCTATCATTTGCCTACCTGTCTACTTACCTAATACCTGCGTATATATCTGCCTGTCTGTTGGTCTATCTATCCATCTGGGTGTCTGTCTATACATCTGTGCATTTACCTGTTTTTTTTCTCTCTCTCTCTTTCAGGCTGCACCAGCGTTCACCGTAGACGCCATGAGAATTGAGATGAACAAACTTAAAGCACACAAACAAGTCAAAACACACAAGAACGTAACAAAACATTGACCAAACAGGACAACACTTATCTACACCAGAAACGTCTTTTGGATTTTCTAAAATCCAACCACAGTAGACTATTCCAACAACGAGAAAATAGAATACGCTAAAGCCAAATGGATTCTCAGCTTTTGGAAACTGAAACCAGTTATTCTGTGTGGGATCATACTAGTGAAGGTTCACACAAAAAGTGGACTATGACCTATCAACTTTTAGCCTTACGTGGCAATGTATTAATTAAAGAAACGATCTCTAAACGATACAATTAGTAAAAACTGAAAATAAGCCTATCAGGCAGAAAGAAGTCTGAAAATACATCGGAGATGAAAAAAGGCTAGAAGAACTAATAAAGAAATATTTATAAATGAATTAGGAAGACTAATGTTGAACACGAGTTGAATATCTTGACAATATACTCATCACATACAAAAAAATAGGACAGATGCCAAAAACTGAGAACTGGAAAAGCAAATAATGTGTCTAGCTGTGCTGCTCTGAAAATGTCAAAGCTCCAAGTGTTTACAATAAACAAGAGATAACCAATATTAGGCAGTCAATGCCAGACTTGTTCACCAATGAAAGAAGACAGCAAAATCAACACCTGTGAAAAGAGATGTCCGAGAAATTAAGTTAGTAACAGAAAAGCAGTGAATAAAGCACAAAACGACCTCTTGGGAAACTAAGAAATTAGGGCTATCGTCGAAGCGGCATCAGCAAAATATTATATTAAAAGACAAAGAAACAGGTTCATTTGGAAACCTCATGATGATGTATTACTGTCAAATAATAGCACGGGCATGTATCCAGAAAGCAGAATCAAGCGAGTATAGAGGATGTAGCGAAATCTGTGAGATAATCGCTAAATTCAGTAAGATTTTACTCCTATGATAATAAATAAACCCGCCCGTGTGTGGTTGCCTATCGTCGTCTTCTAAGCCAGTAGAGCGCTGAATTTTGTACAGTGGTAATGCTTAGAAAATGATCTCGCCGTCAAATCTTACACGCTTTCCTAGTTCGTCCTTGAGAATTAAATATAACATTTTTGCAGGGTCAAGGAGTATTTGTTCCAAGACCGAGAGAGAGAAGAAGGGAGGTGGTTGAAGGAGCGACAGAAGAAATGCTGCCATTGTCACGCGTTTGGGTTTTGCAACGCCAAATTGTAACGGGCGCGCGACAGTATTGCCTTTAGCAGATTTGAAAAACAAGACGCAAAGCCACATGCATCGTACTATATTCTCGCTGTTGAAATGTATATACACACACATAGTCAGCTCTCAATTCCTGCCTAGTAGTGTATTTCTGACATAACCCAAACAAGTTGTTTTATTTTGAATAAAAATGATAGAGAAAAGGGGGGGGGGGGAAGATGGCCGACTTATGGGAAAGTATATAATTGACGACTAACAGTGACGAATATGAAAATCCAAACGACAATAAATATAGCCATACAAATCATATATAAGGATAGCTTAGAGTCTCCTGATCAATAATATGTTTTAAAATACATAGTAGTCCAATTATTAACCAAGATATTGAAACAATACTATATATCTTTGAACGGTAAGACGGACGGACTGTTATTTTTGCTCATTCTATCCATAACATTATTTGGGGACGCAAGTTTAAAAAGAGGCATTAGAGTGATTCAAATCCGATTGGTTGGTATAGGAGTATATCATCATCATCTCATCTCAGCCCGTAACCCGTCATGGGTCGTAGGGGTGCCATGGTGGAAGCATCAGCAGACAGGGTCCTCCACTGCTCTCTATCCTCAGCAATGCGTACAAGTGTGGAAAAACCGTGTCCTGCCCATTCTTTGATGTTATCAGCCCAGGATTTTCTTTGCCTTCCTCTTCTCCGTTTACCTTCGACTGTCCCCTGAAGGATCGTTTTCGAAAGGGAGTCATGACGAGTTACATGCCCAAACCAGGCAAGCTTTCGATGTTTCACTATTGACAAAAGTGGTTCTTGGTGGCCTGCATAGGTGTTTATCTTCTCTCTAACATAGACATTTGTTTTGTGCTCTTTATAGCAAATGCGCAAAATTCTTCTATAACATTTATGCTCGAAAGCCTGAATCCTTCGCTCCGTATCTGCAGTGAGTGTCCAGCTCTCACACCCATACAAGAGAATAGATAATACAAGTGATTTGTATAATTTGATCTTCACAGGAAAACTGATGTTACTTTTCCAGATCACATTCAACTTTGTCATGGCAGCTGAGGCCATCTCAAGTCTTGTCTTGATTTCTTTACTTGATCTTCCATCACTACATATAGTGGACCCGAGATATTTAAAGGTGTTAACTTCTTCTAACGTTTGCCCATTTAACGTAATGTTGGTCGGAACATGTTTCTTATGGCTATTCACCAATATCTTGCTTTTTTCTATATTAATTTCCATCCCATACGTTCTTGTTACTTTCTCCAGTCTAGAGGTAAGGTCTTGAAGTTCTGATTCTGATCCAGCTATCAGATCAATATCATCAGCAAAACGTAGGTTGCACAGAGGTCGGCCTCCAATCGATATGGTTGATTTATAATCGTAGAGAGCCTCCTGCATAATATGTTCTAGATAAATATTAAAGAGCACTGGGGACAGGATACATCCCTGCCGAACTCCTACAGTTGTTTTGAAAAATTCTCCAATGTCGTTGCTATCAACACAAACAGCGAACTCACATGATAGGCAAACTTGATGTTTTCATCTTTAAAATACTTATTAACATAATCCAGAAATAGCCAAACACACTACAAACTCATACAGCCTTAATGAGGGCTGTTACCACTGATGCAGACTCCAAAACGACGACATGAAATGCACAACACAAAAGTGCGGCCTACCACGCCGCCATCTTGACCTACATTGGTATAGGAGTATAGGAAGGAGGTTATTGGTGGGCTCAAAAGCTAAATATATTTTGCAGACTCACTCTTTGTATGTTTGGAGTTTTTTTTTTTAATTTGAATTTAATAGCTAGACCCTCGCTGTGACTGGGCCAGTCGAGTGATATTGGCAAAAAAGCTTCCAAGGCTTGTCGCCATTTGATACAAAATTGTTAGTATGCAAGCTGTGTTGAGAACAGCAGTGCTAAGATTGAAATAAAAAACCTTTGCAGTCTGGACGAGGGCAAAGCTGAACTTATATATTAATGCTAATGCCAGTCAACGTATGTTTGTGATATTTCCATTGAATTATGGTAAGAACGAATTTATTAACCTTGTTATTACAAAAATTTGGTATATGAGATACCGCTTTATTGGGAATGTTTTACGACTAAGTACATGGGTCCCCTAGCAGACTTATGCAGGGCCTGTGGTGTTGCTCACACGCAGCAGAACTGACATGAGTTGTATAACTTCAAACGATTTCCAAAGTTACCAGTGGGAAGGCTAACCCACATTATCCTATGGGAGAGGATCATTGTTGAAGTGTCAGAGGCGTAGTAGCCATTAGGGAGAAGAATAGGAGAATGGTATGAGTTGTTATCTCAGATGAAAATGGTTGAAATGGGTTGGTCAGAGGGATCTGACCCTTTTCTTTTTATTGAATTATACCATGTATTACTTGTGGAATGATATTGTAGATGTGTTATAAAGAATCATAACCTTGTTTCAGGGTTTTTTGTTCTGGTACTAAGCTAGTGCCAGAACCCTGGTGTATTTATCTTTGTGAGAGAAATTGAAAATTTTGCTGGTACACGCTGTCTACCACACTACATCAGGGACTGTGTCAGATTGGTCATTCGATTGAAATTTTTTGCTGGTACACGCTGTCTACCACGAATCAATCCATGAAATATAGGAGATTGTCAGCATCATAACTACTACCAACAGAAAGATAAGTGCCATTGTGTCGGCACTAAGAGTTCATCCACTTGTATTAAAACTAAATAAATAAAATATTTGACTGTTGAATAAACATTCCACAAGAGATAAAGAAAAAAGAGGGGATGATGAGAACACCCCAAACCCACCATTAATTACCAGTGTTAACTTAGTCTATAATAATACTTAAATATAATTAGATTGTAATACTTCTTTATATGGACAGAAGATCCATTGTGGTATTTAATTTTATGTAAATAAAACCATAAATTTCATTTTGTTGTTGGTCCTGACTCAGAAAATTCTGAATCAGGGCAAATATAATTGTAAAAAATAGTTTAATACCAAAATTTCAAACACGGTGATCATCGACATTAATATTTGTTTATGTGTGTGTGTTTTAGTATTAAATTACCATCACACCACATGTTCATAATCTAGACACTAAACGTAGTCATCATACATACTAGTCAAGAATAAGTCTGAATGAGATCATAAGGTGGTAGCAGAAAGGCTCCCTGAGAACTCACCCTAATAATTGTTATACTCAAGGGCCGTCACAGCTGACCTCATTCAGTAAAATATTAATACATAACAACAACAGTTCATAACATCTAAATCCACCACAGAGGATAACCTACAAGAAGATGGATAGAGGTGTGACTTAATTTTAAAGAAGTACACATGGACAACACATCAGGCCTCATGTATGCAATAGATTGGACTCCGTTAATCAAAGATAGGCATTTCATAAAAGAAAGAAGTGTTCCTTCAGATAAGGAGCGTCTTGATGTCTAAATACTCAACTTTGCAATCAAGAATGAAGATACACAATGTAAATATGCAAGCAAGAATAAGGGTTTGTGCTATACTGTTCTTTGTGAAAACACAACAAGTAGAACACTGGACACTGAAAACTTAATGTTTACAAATCTACAAAATGTAAAAATTAGATCATAGGAAAGTAGAATATACAATATATCTTACAGATATAGAAAATAGGTACTGCAGTAAATAGAATGAGTACATGTCTTTCAGATGTGAGCACTGTATAATAATTTTACAAAAAGAATATACTCTCCCAGATGTCAGACTGAGACAACTACATTTACATAAAATGAGTGTTAGTCTCCCTAATGGTTGAACAGGAACGAGATAACTACATCTACAAAATGAGTACACAGGTCTTATGTCATCTACAAAGTAGTACTAATCTACATTTTGGCAGAACGAAATAACAAATCTTCAGAATAAGTATACGTTCACAAAATTCAGAATGCGATAACCACATCTACAAAATAAGCACTAATATCATAGATGTCAGAATGAACTATTTCTACAAACGAATACTAGTCCCCCAGATGTCAGAACATGATAACTACATCTACAAAATTAGTACAAGTCTCTCAGATGTTAGAACATGATAACTACATCTACAAAATTAGTACAAATCTCCCAGATGTTAGAACGAGATAACTACATCTACAAATGAGTACTAGTTTCCTAAATGTCAGAAGGAGATAACTACATAGTAAATTGAGATCTAATCTCCTAGATATGTGACTGAGATAACTATATCTACAAAATGAGTACTAATCTCCCAGATGTCAGAACGAGATAACTAAATATAGAAAATGAGTACTAGTTTCCTAAATGTCAGCACTAGATAATAACATCTACAAAAAGGCCCTTTGTCTCCCAACTGTATACATGCAATACCTTTAATATTCGTCTGAGACTAATTCCAAGGTGATTCTGTGTAAAATGTAGTTGTCAGTGTTTGAGTTGGTGCCTTAAAGATGTGTGGAATTGTAGTAAAGTTTTTAATAAAGTTTTTATAAGTGTAGAGTCAATAGGAGATACTGAAAGAACATAATTAGTGGTCTGTTCTTGAAATGAGTGAAGTCCCAGTGTTGGAGAAGAACATTGGTATCACAGGATAGTCACAGCTGTGATGGTATCTGCTTCAGAAAGTATTCAGAGTAATGTCAGACCATAAAGTGCCCCTTAGCTATGGTAGATAATCAAACAATTCAATAAAACTCAAACTTTAACAATATACAATTAATAAAGTCAGATGAGTACAATTAATTGAATGTCTTATGTACATCTATCTTTTCTTCTAGTGGAAATTGTGTAATGGTTGATGAAAGAATTCATAAACAAATATTTTACAAAATCTGAAGGGTTTTTTTTCTAAATTATACTAACTAAAAAGAATTCTTTGCTTGAATATTTCCACTTTGTTGAAACAAAGTTCCTCAAATGTTCTTTTCAATCTGTCTACCACACTACATCAGGGACTGTGTCAGATTGGTCATTCGATTGAAATTTTTTGCTGGTACTAACGTCCTGTCTGCTCTCATTTGGAATCTGAATCACATGCTTTACTCAACTTTCAATCTTATGTACTGTCTTCACTTGAATGGCAAAGATTTACCATTGTAGTCCTCCCCACTAACCGCCAACTTTCAAGTCTTATGTCTGTATCTTCACTTGAATGGCACAGATTTGTCAGTGTAGTCCTCCCTCTAGACCACCAACTACTGAGGGGCTTGAGGATGAAGTTCCCAAACAATAAGCAGAGGGTTATTGTTTCATAAGCACAGACTTAAATCTAACTTAGACCTTGTAATTTTCTTGACACATATGAACTGAAGACAATTGTGGTATTGGCTAATTTTTGCACATGAAGCAAACCATAAATTTCATTTTGTTGTGTCCTTCAGAATGAGATGAATAGGGCAAATATAATTGTTCAGATGTTTAATACCAAAATTTCAAACACGGTGATATCGACATTAATATTTGTTTATGTGTGTGTGTTTTAGTATTAAATTACCATAGCACATGTTCATAATAGCTAGACACTAAACGTAGTCTATCTGGCAGAACATTTTTACTAGTAAGAATAAGTCTGAATGATACAATTTGTAAGGTGGTAGCAGAAAGGCTCCCTGAGAACTCACCCTAATATTGTTATACTCAAGGGCCGTCACAGTGACCTCATTCAGTAAAATATTAATACATAACAACAACAGTTCATAACATCTAAATCCACCACAGAGGATAACCTACAAGAAGATGGATAGAGGTTAGACTTAATTTAAAGAAGTACACATGGACAACACATCAGGCCTGATGTATGCAATAGATTGGACTCCGTTAATCAAAGATAGGCATTTCATAAAAGAAAGAAGTGTTCCTTCAGATAAGGAGCGTCTTGATGTCTAAATACTCAACTTTGCAATCAAGAATGAAGATACACAATGTAAATATGCAAGCAAGAATAAGGGTTTGTGCTATACTGTTCTTTGTGAAAACACAACAAGTAGAACACTGGACACTGAACACTTAATGTTTACAAATCTACAAAATGTAAAAATTAGATCATAGGAAAGTAGAATATACAATATATCTTACAGATATAGAAAATAGGTACTGCAGTAAATAGAATGAGTACATGTCTTTCAGATGTGAGCACTGTATAATAATTTTACAAAAAGAATATACTCTCCCAGATGTCAGACTGAGACAACTACATTTACATAAAATGAGTGTTAGTCTCCCTAATGGTTGAACAGGAACGAGATAACTACATCTACAAAATGAGTACACAGGTCTTATGTCATCTACAAAGTAGTACTAATCTACATTTTGGCAGAACGAAATAACAAATCTTCAGAATAAGTATACGTTCACAAAATTCAGAATGCGATAACCACATCTACAAAATAAGCACTAATATCATAGATGTCAGAATGAACTATTTCTACAAACGAATACTAGTCCCCCAGATGTCAGAACATGATAACTACATCTACAAAATTAGTACAAGTCTCTCAGATGTTAGAACATGATAACTACATCTACAAAATTAGTACAAATCTCCCAGATGTTAGAACGAGATAACTACATCTACAAATGAGTACTAGTTTCCTAAATGTCAGAAGGAGATAACTACATAGTAAATTGAGATCTAATCTCCTAGATATGTGACTGAGATAACTATATCTACAAAATGAGTACTAATCTCCCAGATGTCAGAACGAGATAACTAAATATAGAAAATGAGTACTAGTTTCCTAAATGTCAGCACTAGATAATAACATCTACAAAAAGGCCCTTTGTCTCCCAACTGTATACATGCAATACCTTTAATATTCGTCTGAGACTAATTCCAAGGTGATTCTGTGTAGAAATGTAGTTGTCAGTGTTTGAGTTGGTGCCTTAAAGATGTGTGGAATTGTAGTAAAGTTTTTATAAGTGTAGAGTCAATAGGAGATACTGAAAGAACATAATTAGTGGTCTGTCTTGAAATGAGTGAAGTCCCAGTGTTGGAGAAGAACATTGGTATCACAGGATAGTCACAGCTGTGATGGTATCTGCTTCAGAAAGTATTCAGAGTAATGTCAGACCATAAAGTGCCCCTTAGCTATGATAATCAAACAATTCAATAAAACTCAAACTTTAACAATATACAATTAATAAGTCAGATGAGTACAATTAATGAATGTCTTATGTACATCTATCTTTTCTTCTAGTGAAATTGTGAATGGATGATGATAGAATTCAATAAACAAAATATTTTACAAAATCTGAATGATGGTTGACTTATATTTTTAAATTATTTAACTAAAAAAATTCTTTGCTTGAATTTTCCACTTACGTTGAAACAAAGTTCCTCAAATGTTCTTTTCAATCTAGTCTCTTGGCTATGCTAATAGACTAATGTTTTTCATCATCAACTAATCATTGTCCTGGTCTGCTCTCATTTGGTTGCATGAATCTGAACACATGCTTTACTCAACTTTCAAGTCTTATGTCTGTCTTCACTTGAATGGCACAGATTTACCAGTGTTAGTCCTCCCTCTAGACCGCCAACTTTCAAGTCTTATGTCTGTCTTCACTTGAATGGCACAGATTTGTCAGTGTAGTCCTCCCTCTAGACCACCAACTACTGATGGGGCTTGAGGATGAAGTTCGGATAACAATAGCAGAGGGTCCTGTATTGTTTCAGGTAGCACAGATTGATCTGGACTCTAGACCTCTGATTTCTGATGACACATATGAACCTGCGGACAATAGTGGACATGTGGCTAGCTTTTGCACATGAAGCACACAGGCCTAGGTGTTCATGAGATTAGTGTGTTTCAGATGTTGCATGTATACGAATGATACATGAATCAGTCTGATTAGCAATAGCGAGACAAGAGAGGTGTCTATCTGCAGAACATTTTTTGAAAATAAGATAATGTCTGAATATAATACAATTTGTATATAGGTATGATACTTCCTTTGCCTTTCACATTATGGAGTGCCAGGTCTCTGGTTCTTATATAATACAGTAGTGTAATTAACTACTCCACATGACAATCCTGATAATCACGGGTAGCTATCGAGTTCCTTTTACAGATTCACAACTAAAGTGCAGTTCAGTCCCCTGGTCTGATCCTGACACAAGTCTATTAATTTAAAGCTGCAATAAAACAAATTAATTAATCATAAACCTACATACCCTCTTAGGACAGCTGTTAAGTACAGAACAGACGATTTGGTGAAGTGGAACTGCACGGCAAAACATATGGCAAAGTTATAGCCTTGGCCAGCTTCCTTCTTCAGTCTATCTCTGGCTTCTGCTGTGTGAATGTGCGTTTTGAAAAAAACCGCTGCCTCTTTTTATAGGCCGACATCCGGAGTTTTGGAAAGCAATGCCTTGTGGCTTAGTTGGAAACAGTGTTTTGGTGCAGTTCTGGACGAGTATATGCGAGCTGGGTTTCCGAGATTGTCTTCGTGCATCTCAACCCTGTTATCCATGACTTTTTGACATAGCTCCTTCCACTTTACAGAATTTCTGCTTTCTTTCCATGTGAAACTTTCCATAATTGGTTTCGATTTAGAATTATATCAAATTTTGAACGATGAACAACACAGCATCGCGCGATATATTGAGGCCTTCACTTGCACATTTTTCCAAAAGTAATAATTTCTTCCAATATTCCTTAGGCATGCGAGAGCTGGAGTTATCCTTCGAAAAATGAACCAACTTCCATCATTTTCTGTCACTGCATCACTTTACACGATATATAAATCCATCTTAGAATTTACACAGTTCTAGTTTCTTTTTAAACGCGATAACAATTATCTATCGGCTGCAGCGAGCACGCTTTTTTTTTGTTGATAGGCTGGCCCACTGCCCCCGTTTCCTTCAATTAATAACGAAGCGGTGTGTTATACAAGGTACAATCTCGCTACAGGAATATCCCTATTTATTTTTAGCATGCACAATCTATTGATGATCTGGTTAGTTTTATAGCAGAAATGAGAAAAAAAGGCTGGAATATGAGCGGTGAAATGAACAAAGGGCAGCATTCTATGGCTTGAAAAAATCGTAAATCAACTTAGCGTCAAAAGCTTACAGCAATAGGATTGATATTGCAATGTCAGACTCTAAACATAAAGTTGGTTTCAACACAAGGCATTATTTCTTGTGAATTTTTGCTTGAAAGATTCCAGACCATATTGTTTTTTTTTGTTATTATACTGTTATGAGTAAATTCGTAACAGGTTTTTATCACACTAGACATGGTTTGTGTACATACTTCCTTGTTGATATGCGTTGCCCGGACTACTCCGGAAGTACGTTACATAGTCTGCTAATTTTGAGCAGACGATTCCTTGCCGGCTTTACGTTGCAGATTTGAGCTTGAAGTCGGCCTCTTTCGATGTGAATTCTCTGTGTGAGAAAGACGTGATTTTGACGAGCTCCAGAAAGTGTACTCTTGTTACAGAATTTTATGAATTATATCAGCTAGGTCGTCCTACAGATGGAGTCTAAGCTTGATAATATTTAAACGGACAAGCCATTGCTGAATGGAGAGGAATGAGTGTGGAACTATTATAATAAAGAATTTCAGCAATATGCATCAGACATCTTGTACGTAGTCTACGTGGCGATAGACTGGTTTTATAGACTGGCTAGAGATTGCCATTGATTATTTTATGGATGCTATTCTATAAGGAGCTTCGTCCTGTATTAAACTAAATATTGTTCTTCAACGTCAAACAGGCCTTATGACGTTTTCTGATTGCTGAAGACTAGTTACACGTTTTCTAAGGCTGTTAAAAAGTGGGACTTAAAGGCCTGATATCAAATTATACCATAGACAAGCTGGAAGGCAATATCCAGCTACTTGATGACTCTAAAAGAACCCGAGGAGGGGGAGATATTGGACCAATCTTAATAATTTCCTTCCTTAACATATACCAATACCGAAATTACTCTGTCCAAGGCTAACACTCACACTGTATTGAACCATCACTATCATACTTATTACTCACCATCAGCTTTCTTACCTTTGATTTCAATGATGCAGGCCGCACCAGCAGACCAGCTTTTAATGCAGATACATTTTATTGGTGGATATTCCAACTCCTGTTCATGTATTTTACTCTCATGATGGCTTCCGTTGTGTATTTCGTGGATGCAACATTGAAAAGATGCTTCAATCGATTTGTAGTTTCCAAAAAAAAGAAAATCTTAACAGCGGTAGGGAATATGCAGTTACCCACAGTGCAAGATGTGTTTGAAGAAAGCCACACAATCCTTGCTGAATTAGATCGTTAGAGTCTGCAGTAGCTAACGGTGGTAAACGTGATTTCCTTTCCCTGGTCTTAGGATCCTACAATATCATTAAACTAAGTGTAACCGTTGACGAACAAGCTTGTCTATTATACCCTACTTCTATTTGGTTGATCGTATAGGTTCGTATCTCTGCCCTAACAGTATGCTGCTTGATGTATGGTAAGAAAATTCTTTCTTTCAGATGACAACGTTACTCAGACCAACAGTTGATAAATGAGTTACGATGACATCAGGCTTCATATTAAACGTAGAACTTTATTTAAATAGCCATCGTAAAATAGGCCAAATGTTGGCTCTTGACGACATCTGTAAAATAATATGCCCAACCTTCCACCAGAGGTTGGCAGACTCGTACAACAAGATCAGTAGGTAATAATTCAGTGTCACTCTATCTCTCTCGCTGCTTCAGTTATCATAACTGTCTCTAGTGGCTATTGGGACCACACTTTGAGAACCACTGTTGCCCTAATTTGATCTGCCATCTATCTCTTTATATGTAAACACTCGTCTCTCTTATGCTCTAACATATTCTTATGTTTCTGCCTTGGTGTTTCTTAATGAAACTGGCCTCACCGTCAGGGGTGTAAATCTACCAAGTCTATCTTCTACTCTCAATACTATCGGCTGTCCACTGTTCTTCTCATTTATCTAAAATTTCATCGACAGGTTTGGTGTAAATTATACATACCTGGTATCTCGAAATACACACATTTCTCCCAACTGGAAACACTGACATCTCGTCCTCAGAATAAATAAAACTGTCATACACAAACGTATATCGAGATAGACGTCTGGGCGATAGTACCGTTTTTTTCTGCCACCTCAGAAATCAACCAATATACATTGGCTTATCAGCCAGATGGAACTTCTACTCGCTACCACATCTAAAAGCTAACTCTATCATACCTGGGAGCAAAACTAATTTAATATAAAACGTCGATTTGCAACGACGACTATTTTCGAACACTCCAGAACACTTTGTCTGACAAACAACTCACCACTCCATTCAAAACACGTGAATAGTTCCCCTCGCTCACCTTGCCAAAACCAAACCAAACAAAACAACTACCATCCTCAACCAAGGGACGTAAGCACTATTCTTGACCCCTCTCTTTCTTCTATCGATTATTACTCTTAGACTACTAATTAAAAGTCAGCTAATCTCAATCATCATAAAAATTAATCTCATTTAAAAATAATTCTAACCGAATTCTCCCTCTTAACTAACCTAACGGTTACATGAGGTTGGATTCTGTTTCATTCTCATAAATGGCCACGTTGCCTTCATCATCGTCCATGATTCATTTTGATTGTTTCTGCAGAGGGTTTATAAAATTCTTTTCTTTACAGTGTTTCTTTCGTGTGAAGTTTACTTTCGTGTAAAGCTTACTTTCATGCGAAATTTACTTTCGTGTGAAGTTTACTTTCGTGTGGAGTTTACTTTTGTGTGAAGTTTACTTTTGTGTGCTCTGATGCTTTAAAGACGACACTCTCCCTATTCCGACATTTCTGCTTTTGTCGTTATGGTTTTTCAGAGCGCTTCTGAAATCTTGGTTGAATTTACTCTCCCGTTTTTTGTTTATCTTCATTTCCCAGCTGCTTCTCTTTTTCTTTGCCTTATTATGATGATAATGATTATTATTATTATTTGGCAACTATCTCCTCCTTGTCCTCTTCCATGTCCACTTTCTTCTTTGTTCCAGACATACTTAACCTGAATAATGTTTTAATGTTTGCCAAATTTAAGTCACAAGAGAAAAAAAAATATGTCATTTGCAATGACAGTTTCAATGATATTCTTCTTCTTCTTCTTCTTCCTCGTTCGACTTCAAACTTCCACATTTATGACTCTAATAAAGGCAGTAGTCAACTCAAGGTTCCTGACATCTCCAAATAGAAGTGGGTTGTTGCCATATGCTACTCCGTTCATTACTGTAGGTTGGGCAGTACTGCAGGAGGTGTTCGACTATCATCGGGCTGGTACCGCAGGTGCAGGGATCTGTTGCACCAATTTTGTATTTGTGGTATAGATGGTATCTCAATCTGTTGTGTCCAGTCCGTAGCCGAAAAATGATGACCTGTTCTTTCCTGGATAGTTGATGATATGCGTCATTTTTCAAATGGCCCGGGTGCTCTCTTTCCCATTTGGACTTTAATGTAGCCTTTATAGTAGTCTTTACCATTGCGTAAGTTGTCTCTATATAATTTTGTTGTAAGGCACCTCCTTCCTTAGCAAGTTTGTCTGCCTCCTCATTTCCTGGTATGTTGCAATGGGCTGGTATCCACTGCATTGTGCACTTGTTGAAGCATTTGGCCAGTCTTTCAAGGGAGATTATCAGATCTTTCAATCCTTTAGCATGGTGTCTGTTTTTCCGCCTGTGCTTTGCATTCAGTAAGAGTTTCCGCTGCCTGTTTCAGGGCTTCTGCTTCAGCACTGAAGTTATTGCAGTATTTGCCGATGGCAATTGCCATAGAGTTGATTCTATTCTTTAATTTTATAAGGATGCTGGCACCCCCATTTTCAACTGCATTTTTTGCTGAACCATCAGTATATGCAGCTTTGCTGGGAATTTTTTTATCAATATACTTGGTTGCTATACACTTTCTTTGTGTTTCTGTCTGTGTTCCCTTACTTTCAATGCCTGGAATATCAGATTTTAGCTCAGGAAAGCATCTTGTTTTCCACAGTGGGATAGTTGTCCTTGTTGGTTTTTTCTTTGCCACTGAGCTTGCTAGCATGGTAATTTTGCTAATATTTTTCTTTTGCTTGGGCCACAAAGTTAGTTCGCTTGATCCTGCCTCTTCCTAGTCTATTCATTCTTTGGAATATGGGGTGTCCTTCGAGTCTCTTAAATCTTTCCGCTTGTTGTAGGACTCTGCTGTCACATCTGTCCTTCACTGACTGTAGCCCTGTAATGTTTTCCATATGGTTGATTTTTGTGGACTTTAGGGCCCCTGTTATAATACTTGGTTTTGGAGTCTGTTTACTCTGTCAAAATTTGACTTTGCTAACGTCGACCAAGCTGTGATTATATATTCCATAGCAGGTCTCACTCTGCCTGTGTACAGCTTTTTAAGGATGTTCTCATCAGCACCCTATGTGATACCAGCTAACGTTTTCATGATGGCCATGCGAAGTTGTGCCCTTAGCTGTATTTTGGTTACCTGTAATTTCCACGCCATTCGGCTGTCTAGTGTGATTCCTAAGTATGTTGGTGTTTCATCATCTCGTACTGTCTGCCCATTTAGTTGTAGCTTTGCTGCTCTGGTTTGTTGGACAAGGTAAAAATAGTGTGTGTGGTTTTTTTGTTGGTTGATTTTGAGCAACCACTTTCTGGACCAACTTTCAAGGGCTAGCAGTGAATCATGCATGCGCACTTTTGCTGTGGTGATGTATTCTTCTGAAGTCCACATGGCCAGGTCATCAGCATAGAGGGAGTTGTGGACATTCTTGTGGATGTTTTCTGTTATATTATATATATATATATATATATATATATATATATATATATATATATATATATATATATATATATATATATATATATATATATAATATATATATATATATATATATATATATATATATATATATATATATATATATATATATATATAAAAGGAAGAGTGTTGGGGAAAGGACGCCTACCCTGTGGGACTCCATGTTCCATTGTAGTCTTTTTGCTTAATTGTCCGTGCACTTGCACTCTAGCTGTTCTGTTTTGTTAGATGTTTCAATGATATTATTCAGTTTTACCAGCGTAAAGAAGGCATGTTTTTTTGGCACTTACTTGTTTAGTCACAACTTTAAATAAATTATTGTTGCCAGACTCTGTGTTTGTGGAATTTCGATATTAATTTTGCTAGGTGTAGTTCCTCGGAAGGTGGGGGGAGGGGGGGGGGGGTCTCTGATGAGACATAGAAAGAACAGAACTATTACTGTTTCGGACATATCTTAAAAGCGAATAATACAAGGTTGGCTACTTCATCATAATCCTGTACATAAAATCGCAGCTTTTTCTGTCAGTGCGTAACGCAAAGGGATGCAACTTTGGTTGAAAGACATTAATTGCATTGTTTCCCTTATATGCACTCTCCCGAAAATAGTAACACTTACCAAAGAAGAATGCGCAAATGACGGTGTGCACAAAAATATTTATAGAATGTGTGATCCCGTATACACACATTGGGATCCTGGGTGCTGCTACGTAGTTCGTGTACTGTGGTGATGCACAATAGTTTTTAAAAATACTTTTGAATAAGTAAAATTGTGGTTTGGTATTGGTGCTTTTGAATGTAATTCCCGTCTTATGACGGGCTTTTACACTAGTAATATGAGGTTGTGTATGAGGTTGGCTACTTCATCATGTAAAATAAATAGATATAGAAACTACCTCTGTAAGAGTACATGTTTAATTTACTCTATAATTATCAGCGGTGAAGTTAAACAATCAAGGTGGAGTGGATTCAATTCCCAGCGCAGGCTGGAAAGACGACAGGACGCTGACACTTGGGAGTCATGACCCAAGTGTTCAAGGAGATTAAATCGCCGAAAGGCTTGTCCGTCGAGGGGGGCTTATGATGATAAGATTGCCTCATGTTTCAGCGCTCTATTTAGAGTTTCCTATCTTGTTTCTTATCTCTTACTGTTGATCTTTTTGCATCACAGACAACATTGTGTATTAAGCCATCTTAGACTGCTATTTTTTAAAAAAAATGGACCGGACATAAATTGCCTGGCGACTGTACGGTGTCTCACGATTTTAGAACCCTTGCGCCAATTTGCAATAAAATAACACTTTTAATCAATATAGATATCAACATAAACGGATTTCAATGATATTTACATTATCAAGTTACAGACATTTATAAATGGGTGATTGCGTAGAATAGAAGGATGGAAATAGTGTGACAAGTTCACTAATGTGGAACTCATGACAAGAACCAGACAAGTGCTAGTGAAACAAGCTTTGAATAGAAGACTTTGGCGATGGATAGACATTGAGGAAACCTGTTGGTAGCACTACCAGGCAGTTCTTAATCTGGAATCCCCCAGGATAAGAGAGACATAGGTAGACCACACCAACAAACATACAGAGAAGAGAACTGGAGAATGAAAGTGATGCGTCAGACATGGACAGAACTTGAGCTGATGGCACGCGCTAGGAGGACATGGCATGTGTTTGTTGAAGGCCTATCGGGAGCTAAAGGATACCGTACTGAAGGTTGGGTATCTTAATGACTATACAACATTGATACGTACCATATCGGCTATATAGAGTTTGTAAATACTCTTTTCATATCTGCCTTTGTGGCAGACATCTTAAAAACTCCCCCAGCTTTTAACCCAAAGGTTGGCTTTTTGTCAATTTGATGTTACATTTTTTGACTGCAAGCTATAAACTCCTTGAAAAATTATTTGTGGCTTTTTAGTGCATTAAAAGCCTGTGTTTAAAATTTTTTTTTAAATATTTTTTATTTTCTTCTTTTTAGTGTTTTTTTTTTAAAATTTAAGTCAAAAGTAATCGACCCTGGAGGATGACATTATCAGTTTGCGATAAACGAGTCCAGAGCACAGGAGGCGGATTTCATTATTCAGTATATTACACGGAAAGTTTTTATTTTTTTTTTAAAATTTTGATAAGAGTTGTAAATTACATTTTTTTAAATGTAGTTGTCAGTTGTGTGTATATCTGTGCACGCGCGTGCGATAGTGTATGTGTGGAAGGGGGGGGGGGGGGGGGAGTTTCAATATTTCTCTCAAGAGAGACAATCGTGTTTGAAAGAATACACCTATATTATTTGCAGTTATCGCCAATTTCCCTGATGATACAATACAAACAAAACAAATTAAAATTAATTTTAATTTTATTCATTTTATTATTTTTACGACTGATTATTGTATTGTCATGGGGCATACACAACGATGCCAAGTTTCAGAGCTATTGCTCATCTGGAAGTGATTGAAAAATCGATTGCAAGATTTGAAGGTGACAAAAGAAAAGCCCGTAAAAATAGCAAAAGCTAACGAAACAATGAGGAAAAATCCTAGGAAAGTAATAGAAAAACAGCAATATTAACAATATTGAACAATGTCAGTTTTTGCTAAACATCCCATGCTGATGAAGGTAGTCACAAACCCAAAACCTCTCAATGACGTATTTCAGGCATTGAAGAGAGGAAGTGCCTATACGACATATATATATATATATATATATATATATATATATATATATATATATATATATATATATATATATATATATATATATATATATATATATATATATATATATATATATATATATTTGATAATTGCTGATGTGTGAAATACTGTTTTGCACTCTTTTGAGGCCTAGTTTCATGCTATTGAGTTGGGTGACACCGAAATTTCCGCAAATGATGTTCATTATTACCTTTTACAAATGCATAACACACTTAATGTTTGTAAAATCTAATGTTAGATATTTTTTTTAATTCTTTGTCCATGTTGAATTACAGATGGACGCACAATGCAATCTTTTTGAAAAAGAAAAAAAAAAAAGAAAACAAAATCGTAAAACCAATAAAATCAATATAAACATAATAACATAATTGATAAGGGTGGAATTAGGATGCCGTCAAATTACCACCTCTATCGACACCAGGTATTACAATGCAAGATGTGGGTGTCTTATCTGGTTTAGATTGTTGCGGTGTGTGTGTTGCAGTAGAACAGTTCAGGGTACACCACAGGCAACATGACGTGTAGAGTCATAAAAATGGTAACTTCGCTTTAGGTTTATACCATTTATTGCACGCCACAAAACAGTCATGATACTTATGTTATCATCAGCATAGTATAACGAATGCAGCATTCAAACTCATGTTAACTGACAGTCATGTAGGAGTCAATACTCAATAGTTGTATGGAAAAACAAATATCATAGCGAAGCTTGATAAATAATACATATAACTTCTGCAACCGTGGTCCGCTGCAGATCCTTAATGTTCATAGACAATAATAATTATTCCTTCCTGATGCTAGCAGATCAGATGTATACAATACGTCCGTTTACTGTCTGCACGTGAGTAGCATACATGGATTACAGGTCAGCTCGACCTTTATAACCTTCCTAAGTCTAACCATCTGACTTGGACGTGATCTCTGATATAACGAATCCTGGAACACAGACAATAGTCTTGTTGGTCTAGAGCGACCCATAGATATATAACTAGTTCAGGTATAAAGATACCGATGACTTAATCCTAGTCAAAGTACCTCTCCATTTTGAATCACACAGGCGAGCAAAAAGGCGACAAAATGACGAACCTCTAGATGATAGCCTAAAGTTCGATACAAGAGGAATTACCTTATTTCGGAAAATCAACCATGAACATATGCCTCCAGGCAGGCTTGAATAATACGGGGAAATAGTCTAGTTAGCTAACTAACTCACAAAGACAATGTATTTCCCTCAGAGAATCACAAGACGCAGTCGCGTCCGCTCGCTAATCAGTCCATTTCTCAACTCCCCGACCTGGGCGGAACAACAAACGACAACCAAGTCGAGACATGCGCAGAGTGACAATCTCTGAGTCGCTGTTCACAATAAGACGATTCTAAGAACATTCGAGATAAAAGTCTTACACAGTCGCGCCTTTTATGGACATGAACAGAAGCGTTAAGAAAGGTTTCAAACATCTACAACAGTTGACTGATACTACCAAATAAGGAGATATGGTCACGCTTCGTTCAAGACATTATAGACCGAACGTGTCTCTATACAAGAGGAGGTAAACTCATAAAAAAATAGCAGTATCGATATATCGGGTTCTGTCCCTTTGACCATAAAATATATATAACATGCATTTCAGTCAAATAATGATCATACATACGAAAAACGATCATACAAAGACTTTGGAAAAAAGTAATTATTTGTGCGTAACATTACCGCACCCTCCCGGGAAAAAAAAAAAAAAAGAACATTTTTTTTTTTTTAAATCCTGGAGCCGGAAAAATCTAGGCTCCTAACGCACGTATGATGCGCGGATATACCTAACAAAATAGCTCAACACTTGGAGCGAAACTGAGATCATATCCCAGGTCCTTAGAGAAAAATTTATCTAAGTATACGCGTATATATCCCAGGAAGGTGCCACCAACACAAACCACAATGCTGGCAACATCATAATAAAAGTCAAATTATTCTCATACCAATATATGAAATCAAATATATTATTATGATATCATACAATGTGTTGCAAATAGCGGTGTAATATATTAATATACCGCACTATTTTATTACATTATGTAATGCATCAGTAACTAATAAGTAATACATGTGTTGATCTTCGTTGACATAAAACATTCAATAGAAGAAGATGTGGACATCATCCGCTCCCAATCTAGGACAGGACTTGATATACTCAAAGTTCCACAATGGACACAATCTCGCATCTTCAATGATGTGCTGCGAAAATATCAATAACACAAATCTTAAAGACAACTGGTAAATCTCTCAATACAATCCTGAAAATAATTTATAAATGTGGCCGAGTGATCTTTTGGCCCGTATATCACTAACTAAGCCTTCTTAGATAATTACATGGAACAATGTTATAAATTCCCCCTCAAAAAAAAGTGAGAAAAAAAAAATCTACTAACATGTCATTATAACATTGGACTGTATATCAGGAATATATATATGACAGAAGAATCATGTGGAATCGTGTGGGCATCTGGACAGAATGTCCGCCATTACATTATCCGAACCACGGATAGCTCGAACCGAGAAATGAAATGGTTGAAGAGCTATGGCATAACGAGTGGACCTCGAGCTCTTCAAGTTTTTGCTCTGAATAGCAGTAAGCGCTTTCTGGTCGGTTTCCACAATGAAATGTGCGCCTAGAAGAAATCTTTGTAACTTCAGAATAGACCATACCATAGCCAATAACTCACGGTCTAAAACCGAGTAATTCTTTTCTGCAGCATTTAATTTCCTAGAGATATACATCACCGGATGCAGAGTATCAGAATACTCCTGCATTAGTGCTGCCCCAATCCCAGTTGACGAGGCGTCACTTCGAAGAACAAAAGTCTTCTCAATAGTAGGTAACCTAAGAATAGGTGGAGATGAAAATAGGTCTTTAACCTGGTCCAATGAGGATTGACATTCTTTTGACCAGCGGATCAAATTAGGCGACCCTTTCTTCAATAAAGTAGAAAGCGGTGCCATAATGGAGGACAGATTCGGAATGAATCGTCCGTAGAATTGGATCAAACCTAATAGACTCCTTACTTGTTTCTTTGTCTTAGGGACCGAAATGTTAAGTATTTTTGAAACATTGTGGTCCTCTGTCTTTAAAAGACCATGACCAACACGATGACCTAGGAAAGAAATCTCACTAAATCCTATAAAGGCTTTAGAGGGTTTTGCAGTCAAGTTATACTCGCGAAGAGTAGACAGTAATTCGTATAAACCCAAATAGTGATCTTCCCAGGAATCACTGAATAGACAGATATCATCTAGATATGCTATGACATCTGTACGATATGCGAGAATTCGCCGCATCATGCGTACGAATGTAGCAGGGGCGTTCATAAGACCAAAAGGCATGAAATTCCATTGGAATAAACCCCTAGGTGTAGAAAAAGCTGTAAAAGGTTTGGCACGTTCAGTTAGCGGGACTTGCCAATAACCTTTAGACAAATCTAGTTTGGTAAAGAATCTAGAATTAGAAAGTTTATTGAGTAGCTCTTCTAATGAAGGCATAGGTTCAGCGTCGAACTTCGTAACTTGGTTCAATTTGCGATAATCTACGCAAATGCGAATGTTATTATCCTTCTTTCGAACAATAACCATAGACGAAGAGTATGCTGAAGTGGATGGTTCAATGATTTCCAAACGTATCATTTCATCCAATTCTTTTTCGACTTGAGACTGGAAATGGATAGGTATTGGATAGGGTCTGACTCTGATAGGATTATGATCAGTCAGCACAATGTCATGTTCAATGACATGTGTGTGTCCCGGGATGTCTGTAAGAACATCCTGAAATGTTTGCAACATCGAAGAAACTTGTCGATGTTCCTCAGCGGAAAGATTTGGAGAAACGGTCACGTTTTTCCAAGATTCCGTAGAATAAAGTGGGACCATAGAAAGAGGAAGATTGACATCAGAAAAAGTAGTTTCCTCATCCTGTATAACTGACAGCGATGAGTATTGACCATGAGGTACTTGAGAATTGTCCGTTGCCTGGAAAATAGGCTGCAAATAGTCTGGTCTTTCATGAAATTCCGTGAGCATATTTATGTGGAAAGTTTTATGCTTTCCATCAATATCGACAACATAGTCGACATCAGAAATTTTGGAGACTATTGCATATGGACCTTTCCATGCAATTAGAAGTCTGTTCTCCCTTGAAGGAAGTAGGACGAGAGCTTTGTCACCTGGACAAAGTTGTCGTAGACATCTATTCTTATTCGCAAACTGCCTTGCCTTTTCTTTAGCAAATTCGGAAGACGAAGTTGCTAGTCTGCATGCCTCAATGATTTTTTTCCTAAGAGCAATGACGTACTCATAAGAAGACTGAGTCTCATCGCTAATATTATCGGCAGTGATTAGATCGTGAAGTAAAGACATAGGGCCGCGCGGTTGCGCGCCAAAGACAAGTTCAAAAGGGGAAAACCCCGTATGTTCATTGGGGACCTCTCTATACGCAAAGAGAGCCGCGGGTAAGACCCTGTCCCAATCCTGAGGATGATCCTCAGTTATTTTACCCAGTAAAGTTTTTAGAGTCCTATTTAAACGTTCGACCAACCCATTAGACATTGGGTGATAGATACTGCTGAGAGACCTTTTTATATGTAGCATAGACATTACATGTGACATAGTGTCTGATATCAGTTGAGTGCCATGGTCTGACAATATTTCTCCGGGAAAACCCAAGCGAGAAAATATCAGCCAAAGAGCGTCTGCGATATCAGCAGTTGAGATGCTCTTGAGAGGTATTGCCTCTGGCCAACGTGTGCACATATCGACACATGTAAGAATAAATTGATGCCCTCTAGCCGACTTAATTCTAAAAGGACCGATAATATCTATTGCCATTTTTTGAAAAGGGCGAATTGGAATGTCAGCAGCCTGAATAGGCGCAGCATGTCGTGGTCCTTTAGATTTGACCTCCTGACATACTTTGCAAGAGCGACAGTACATTCGTATGTCCTTGCTCACAAATGGCCAAAAGAAAGCCGCAAGAACTCTCGACTTTGTACGGGAAAAACCCATATGTCCAGCACATTGCGAGTCATGAGCATGTTGCAATATTTGCACCCTCATGCTCTTAGGCACAAGAATTTGTGAATGAGTGGATGTAGTCGAGTCTTGTACCATACGTACAAGTACGCCGTTCTTCATAGAAATCCAAGATTTTCTATTAGTATTTTGATTAGGATCACCTTTTTTTGCTAGAATGAAGAATTTTTGTAACGACGGATCTTCTTCTTGCAATTTGATAAATGAGTCACGTGTAATAGTCAAGTGACTATTTTGTTCATTTACTTCATCATTATTAGTTAATGAAGTTTGAGGTGGATCCAGAGCATGTGCTCTTGTGACCACCGTATTGGTAGCTTCAATGTTTTGCTCTTCCCAAACAGCAATCTGCTGTGGGGTACATTCCCTAACTCCGTGAATACGACCAATAATAAGGTCCGCAATAGGGTTTGGAAGTAGACACGCGTGGACCTCTCCCGTGAAGAAAGGAGTAGCAATATGTATTATGGCAGTAGGATATTTTTCCAACGTGCCACCAAATGTGTCACATTTGGTGACCTTTCCTGTAGCACAGAATGGATCTACAAGAGATTGCCTAACCCCGACAGTAGTACATCCAGAATCAAACAACACCGAGACTGGATTACTATTTACAAGCCCCTTATGTAATATAAGAGAACCTCTCCCATCATGAGCAACATTAGCAGGAAGAGCGGGCAAAGGATGACCACAGCTTAGAGTACTAATGGTTTTCGGATCAAATAAAGTACTGCATTGGATACATTTATTTGCCCTACCAAAGTCAAAAGATGAGCATCCGATAGTATTATGGTTTTTATCATTATTAACCTGTTTATCTGCTCCCTGAGATTCTTGTTGAACAGAGTTTGTCTGTTGATATCTTTTTCTCTTCTGTTGCGATCTACCGCGACCATTATTGCCTCTGCAATTATCATTAAAGTCCCTACTGTAATTTTTATCCTGGTTTGCGTTCCAGTTTCCATAACTGTCATTACCATCTCTATGCTGTTGAGAACCTCTATTATCTTGGTATTGAGGTCTCTGCAAAAAATATTTTCCTCTATACCGATTATCTTTATGAAAATTTCTAAAGTTACCGGGAATAGAATACCGTGTAATATTAGGTTGTCTCCAGTTCTGGGAAGAAGAATCTCCCTGAAATTGATTACCATGGTTCTGGGCATAATTACGGTTACTCTTTTTATTGAAATTTTGCTGGCTACCCTGAAATTTACGCATAAAATTCGGGCCATAAGGTGCTGCCGAAGCAACTGGCAGACCTTCTTTTACCTTAGAGTTGCTAATGGTTATGTGAGGATGTGCAGTAACATACTGGCTACAGTATTCTTCCATTTCTTTTATATTTTTAGGCTTACGCTCATGAAGAAAAGAAAGAAAAAGCTTCATTAACAGAAGACATAACCTTGTCTCTAAGAAGTAAGTCCATGAGGGCTTCAAATGTACTTTCTGTCTTAGAAAGCTCAACCCATCGTAAAAAAGTAAGACGTATGCCTGAGATGAATTCTGAGAATTCAACTCCAGTTTCTGGTAACATGTTTTTAAATTTAAGACGATATCCGTCTTCGTTAAGTTGGTACTTCTTTAACAATGCCGCCCTGACAACCTCATAGTTGTTCTTGTCAGGCACATCTACCATACCCAACAAAGTCAAAGCATCACCTCTAAGTATCTTGGACAGATGATAAACATATAATGTTTTATCTATATTATGCACCTTACATGCACTTTCAAATCTATCTAGATAAAATGTTATATCATCAATTGAAGCATTGAATGCTGGTAAATTAAGCTTGAAATCAACAGCACTAGACTTATTAGCAGATGATACCTTATTAGCATCATTAGCATTACTAGATAACTTCAACTTTTCTAACTCCAAAGCTAAGAGTTTTTCTTCATGTTCCATTTTTGCTTTTCTCTCATCAGCTTCTCTTTGTAACCTTCTTTCTTCAGCCTCAGCCTGTTTTTCTAATCTTTTATTTTCAGCCTCTATTTCAAGTCTCTTATTTTCAGCTTCTTTTTTCAAGTCTCTTATTTTCAACCTCAGCCTGAAGTCTCTTCTCCTGAGATTCTGCTTCTCTTTTTTTGTTTTTCCATTTCCATTTGTAATCTCTTTTCATCTACCTGCATCTGCAGTTTTAAATTTTCAGCATCTATTCTCTTTTGTTCAGTTAGTTCTTTCATTTTCTTTTCCTCCGACTTCAATGCCTTGGCATATTGAACAGTCGCAAATTCTTCTAATTTATCACCTGTCTTCCCAAGGGCTTTACCCTGCTCAATAAAGTACTCAAATGTAGACATGATGTCTAAAATGTGAGTACAGAACCTGAAATAATTAATTATCTTATTTCAATCTTAATAGCAACAAGACTTAATAAAGTGCTTGTATAATTACTATGTTTACTCCAATCTCTGTGGGAAACAAGACTTGACACCAATTTGTATTATCAGTTGTACAATAATATCACAAGTCACCTCTTAATTATCAGTGCACTACCCAAATCAGTGCATAACCATCAGTTATTTATCATAACTGCACTACAATAGTGCATAAGGAAAAAACCACCAGCTAGTTATGATAAGTGCACTATAGATCAATAGTGCATGAGCATATATGTAACAATAGTGAAAGCTAACTATGCAAGAACTATGCAAACAATAACAAGACAATGTAAACAATAACAAAGTCACCAACAATGTAAAAAAAACAAAGATCAAAGTCAATGTAAACAATAACAAAGATCAGAGTCAATGTAAACAATAACAAAGATCAACGTCAATGTAAACAATAACAAAGATCAGAGTCAATGTAAACAATAACAAAGATCAAACAATACGAAAACATTCGCATAAGTCAAATAAATAAACAGTGAAACTAAAAAGAATATGATGACAGAATGCGAAGATATGACAAACAAATGACGCTACAGTATATACACAAAAATTTACGTGAAGAACTGAATAATAGAAAAGAGGAGACCTACAAATACAAACAATTGAAATCGAAACTAAAAAAAAAAAAAAAAGTAAAAAACAAAAAAAAAAATAAAAAAAACAAAAATAAAGCACAACTCGTCACAACTAAACAGATATAGCAACGATTGTCGCTAGCAAATTTCACAGTAGGAAATTCGCACAGTCCCTAACGAAAACGCTAACAGTAGAACCTCTGTGACGTGGTATCATCTACTGAAAGACACCGCCCAACCGAGAAAACCCGCTGAAATATAAACATATAAATACAAATCCAAATAACATATAACATGTAAACATATAAAGAGTGCGAAAAATGTGATAGACAGAAGGCTCAGTTAGAACATAAGGGCACAGTTCACAAACAAAACAGGCCACTTAACTTCTATGTATCCACAACGTCAGCACAGTTCAGAACAGGATGTGATCAGCATTCTTAGGACAATGATCCAACGTTGATCCATATCTGCTCTCGTAAACTGCCATGACGAAGGAAATGAGCTTCTAACAGGAAACAGCTTCTGACAGGAAACAGCTTCTGAACTTGACCTTCTGAATCTGCAACAGTAATTCTGAGACCGGAACAGTTGTTACGGCACTTGTCCTTCTTCTCAACAGATCAGGAAATCCATTCGCTCGGTACTTGTCCTTCTATTTGTAGACAAACTTCAATACCGCCGAGCAGCGCCGGGTAGTTTCAAAATATCAACAACTGTCAGTACTGCTGCGTCTTTCAAAAAATTTCATCAAAGGTGATGAATAGCCACTGCAATGTTGTCTTGTAGTCTGCTGATGATGTCTGGGTTTGTTGACCCCCTTGAGAGTTGGTACCAGAATAAACCAACTATTGGCCACCATGAATTGATAAGGGTGGAATTAGGATGCCGTCAAATTACCACCTCTATCGACACCAGGTATTACAATGCAAGATGTGGGTGTCTTATCTGGTTTAGATTGTTGCGGTGTGTGTGTTGCAGTAGAACAGTTCAGGGTACACCACAGGCAACATGACGTGTAGAGTCATAAAAATGGTAACTTCGCTTTAGGTTTATACCATTTATTGCACGCCACAAAACAGTCATGATACTTATGTTATCATCAGAATAGTATAACGAATGCAGCATTCAAACTCATGTTAACTGACAGTCATGTAGGAGTCAATACTCAATAGTTGTATGGAAAACAAATATCATAGCGAAGCTTGATAAATAATACATATAACTTCTGCAACCGTGGTCCGCTGCAGATCCTTAATGTTCATAGACAATAATAATTATTCCTTCCTGATGCTAGCAGATCAGATGTATACAATACGTCCGTTTACTGTCTGCACGTGAGTAGCATACATGGATTACAGGTCAGCTCGACCTTTATAACCTTCCTAAGTCTAAATGACGAACCTCTAGATGATAGCCTAAAGTTCGATACAAGAGGAATTACCTTATTTCGGAAAATCAACCATGAACATATGCCTCCAGGCAGGCTTGAATAATACGGGGAAATAGTCTAGTTAGCTAACTAACTCACAAAGACAATGTATTTCCCTCAGAGAATCACAAGACGCAGTCGCGTCCGCTCGCTAATCAGTCCATTTCTCAACTCCCCGACCTGGGCGGAACAACAAACGACAACCAAGTCGAGACATGCGCAGAGTGACAATCTCTGAGTCGCTGTTCACAATAAGACGATTCTAAGAACATTCGAGATAAAAGTCTTACACAGTCGCGCCTTTTATGGACATGAACAGAAGCGTTAAGAAAGGTTTCAAACATCTACAACAGTTGACTGATACTACCAAATAAGGAGATATGGTCACGCTTCGTTCAAGACATTATAGACCGAACGTGTCTCTATACAAGGGGGGGTTTTTTTTTTTTTTTTTTTTTTTTTTTTTTTTTTTCGTACGCCCGCTAATACTCGAGGCGAAATCTCAGGTTATTATTTATGTCTAACCTGACATTGATTTTACGTGAGTATCCCTTTATTTCTTGTACAGAGACAAGTGTCCCTCGCCAAGAGGAGGTAAACTCATAATAAATAGCAGTATCGATATATCGGGTTCTGTCCCTTTGACCATAAAATATATATAACATGCATTTCAGTCAAATAATGATCATACATACGAAAAACGATCATACAAAGACTTTGGAAAAAAGTAATTATTTGTGCGTAACAATATTGTACTACAAACTCTGAAAGGATCGAGTTTAAATCCTGTGCGCGATCCAGGAATGAAACGCATGTTGGCATTGTGCGCAGAAGGATCTTCAGATGGGAGCCCTTCTCGCTAAAGCACTCGTGAATTTCGTCAAAGTATGAAATGACTAGGCACAGTCATTTGAATCAGTTAAAGTCCCAGGTTCAGCAATTTATTGTCAAAGCATGGAGGAGGGTAAAAATGTATTAATAAGCTTGAATTTACTAACAATAATAAAACAAAACAAAATAAGTTCACCCTCAGCCACAGTTGTTGTTGAACTTGCCACTCTTTCGCAGCCAATGCCAAATTGAAAAATCTTTGGCTTTTCTACGTAGCAGATCTAGGCTTGTCCTGAGACTTTTCTGACATTCTAAAATTTGTTGAGATGGAGTCATGGTGAATCAATACGTCGTACATTCTTCATCACTGACAATAATTAAAGCCGCTCTTGACACAGATAATATGAATATATATATATATATATATATATATATATATATATATATATATATATATATATATATATATATATATATATATATATATATATATATATATATATATATATATATCTTTAAGGAGATGGTGATATTTATAACTCACTTTACTCCTATAGTGTAGAAACATGGACAATGAACAAGCGATTAGAAGAAAGAATTTAGGCCTTTGAGATGCAGATAAATAAAAGAATAGGACACGTCTCATGGAAAGAAGAAAACAAATAACGAGGTCCAAGAAAACCTAGGAATGAAAAGAGAATTAATGAAAAGGATCAAAATTAGACAGCTAAAATATTCTGACCATGTAAAAAGATATTGCACTTTACTGCAGACATTATCAGAATTCAGAGTTGAAGAAACGTGCACGCGGAATATGATAATTCAGGTGGGAAGATGACATCACGAGGTGAACAGGAAAGAGTCTATCAGAGTGAACCAACAAGACAAGAGACAGAAGACTTTGGAGATCTATTGCAGACGACCTTCGATGTGAAGATGGCACATGATAATAATATTCTTAAAGTCCAATTGTAACTCCTATTTGATGGCGCATTTGACATGCTTGTAGGTTTAATGTTAATGTTAATCAGAATCGACGTCATTGCACTCCTGGCAAACCCATAGGTGCTCAGTCTCCCTCAGCAAATGTCGAAGGGTATGAATGCTAATTGTTCCTATTGCGCACTGGTTGTATACACGCCGGATGTGTCCTCTCATACGTCATCCCTGCTGACTTTACGTTTGATGCCAAATTCCAGCAGTCTTAGCCTTGATGAGTCATCGATTGCAGTGTCATTCTCTAATAGGCGATCATGAATTGCCCTCAGTATCTCTCTTATCCATGTCCAATGCACCTTCTACGGTTTAAGGGAACTCATAAGCCGGTTCGTATTGACTTTTTTTTTTAACCTTTAAATAAAAAAAATAAAAAAAACTCCATATAGAACAAGGTCCCACAACTACAGCAGTGTGTGATATCTATATATGTGCTGATGCGTGGTATGGGTATATATAATATATGGTGGTGTGAAGTATTTATATCTATGATGTGTGCTGGTGTGTAATATGTACTTGTGCGATGTTTGATATGTACAAGTATATGTGCGTTATTTCCTTGTGTGTGATGTGAATTTATGTGATATCATCATAATCATCACCATTCTTTGTTTGTTTGTTTGTTTGTTATATCCACCTTCTTGAGCTGGGTAAGTGTAGAGAGTAGTCATTTTTTTTTCATCTATATAAAAATCAAGTGTCACTAACTCATCCATATTATTCCTATTTATAGTATTGTGGTTTTTTCATCCGGTTTAAAAAAAAAATACTTTCAAACTATTCTCTCACCAAATAAGTCTCTCTTCTATTTCTCACATATGTCACAGGCCTCCCTTTTCTCTGCGCAGTAATGGCCCAACAGGGGCCAAAACCTAGAGTATGTCTTCCAAGGTGTCTACCTTCGCACACAAGATTACTCTTGGCAGAGTTGTAGATAGAAGGATAATGATGCTTCTTCCTCGAGGTAATGTTCACAAAATATTTCAGAAGTCAAGAACAATGTTGAATTAGTCTGAGCACGTTAAGTTTTTATCTGACCCGCAGCCTTTTGTGAAGATGCATATTGTATGATTTAGCTCGTTCAAATCCCAACTGATTTAATTCAGCGAATTTCCTCTTATTATTATTATCATTATGGTTCTTATTGGCTCTTCAGAAGTAGATATAACAATATATATTAAATTCCGGATTCATACATGTGCCTTTCGCTCTGTAATCATTAATTAAACTATAAATTTAAACAGTCATCGTCCATATATGGAGTTGTTATATCCGTAAAATGTTGTCAAAGTTGAATTATATCACACTTTCTGCTCACTCTCCCAAATGCCTTCCAAGATTGCCTTTATCTATAATCACCTGTCCCAAACAGTCGAGTCGGAAGTGATTATGCAATCTTAAGCAAATACTTCATTCTCGCATTTATCTGGAGCCAATGTGGTATTATCACGTTTAGTTATTCAATTAATCTTTCAGCGATGGGCGATACACTTGTCTGGACGTACGAAGTGAAGTGTGACAAATGGAAACAATTACTCTAGTACGGAGTTCTGTGCAGCGAAAAGGATAAATAATTGTAAGGGGGGATTACGGATTGCCTCCCGTTTCCTCTGCAGTAGTGGTCCAACAGTGGCCACAACTTCAAGAGTAACTAATTTGGGTCTTAAAATGTGGTTATCTTATAATTCTAGCTCTTCGAGGTTAGATCCTACTCTAGGTTTAGCCCACAGCCCCGTTAAGAGAACAGATGATGGCCCAAGAGTTATAGATACGTAGCATTTAGTCTAAGAGATTTCTTTCTTTCTCGTCAATATATGAACAGAGTTGGATAAATCTGATTTAACCTAAGAAAAAACAGAAACTCTAGTATTTTGTAACAAATTCTGCAGGTAAAAAAAAAACTTTAAGACAGCAAATGTGGGACGATAATACACCGGTAAAATAACACTCAGACCTGTGTACTCTCATTCATCCAGCCATGGCCTTTCTTACACATGTATACTCACAACTTTGCTCGCTGCCTCTGGGAACATACTAATTCTAGGACCTTCACACAGACCCGAAAATGCAGTCCTTGACCAAGAAATCCCCAGTTCCAAAAGACGTACTAAACTCTCAGGGAACGATTCCTTGGGGGTTCTAATTTTTCGAATGTCTGATTAAGTCACATAAAATTTGTCCAGGCACGAAAGTTAGCAGAGCACAATGTCATTTGCTTTGGATTCTAGAATTAAGGAATGTCAGATCGGTGTCTACTTCCAGGAAGGTACTCTATTTGGTCACCACAAATACTAGTCACAATCTCTTGCGGAATGTTAATCTTGTAATATTCTCGCCGCCAGGCAGCATGTACATTTAAATTTGTGGAGCAATATGAACTGGCTCAAAAGCCCAATATATATTTCTAGTCTTTAGAAACCATTAGTGGGATTGCTATTACTGTCTCTCTCTGATGGCATATGCACTGTCAGATTCGTGTTACTTGAAACAAAGAAACCCACGTGGTTAAAGATAGGAAATGTCTATGCTTCTCACAAATATGTCTCTCAGGCTACTAAACGCTGGCAAGTTGGGTACCACCGTTTCACTATATAGAAGAAAGAACACATATCAAATAATTTACATATATGTACTCATTATAACTTACATTTTAAATAGCAAGCCTACAGCTTGACTTATCTTTAAAACTTCCCGTAAAGTAAGTTATATAAAAATCAATCATCAGGAATTTAGGAATATCTTCGTATTCCGTCACTATTCACTGATGTAGCATTGTGGTAAAGTGGGATGTTATAAATATTTATAGGGGACTTATTGTACTGACTGAGATCAGCTGTGAAGGTATCTATATCTAATAAGAGTAGTGTATTATAGATAACCTTACTTACTGCCACATATGTATACCTCAGTCAGAATTATTCTGGAATAGTGTGATGACTACGTTATATGTCTAGGGTATGTGTATGATGAAGTGTAAGTCATAACAACAACAGACAGATAAACAATTTAATTTATTCCACCACACTTGACAACACTGTGACACTCACATACATATAACACTCTAAGAGGATATCTTAAAGGAGTCAGTGATAACTTTTCAAATAACAATATGTATTCAGTGCTGTCATGAATGTATATGTGTCCTGATTCAAATACAAAGGGAACCAGGAATCACAATCAATTTTAATTACAAGTTATATGTACAGAATTTATTAATATGATTCTTATAGTGACATATATTATTAATGGTATCCTATGTGTGTCAGTTGTGTCGTGGTAATATGAGGTAATACTGGTTTTGTTTTGTTCAAGCTCTGTTGGTATTTGTCATCATGACTTCAATAGTTTGTTTCTATTGGAACTAGTATTGGAGATGTTCTCAGTTCCTGGTATTAAAACAATTAAATTCCCCTCTTAATTTTAGTTTATAATGTCATTTTAAGATGGGGGTACATAATGTTGAGCTCCATGGCCACACACTCTCTTATCTTGCGTGATGACTGCAGTAAAAGACTCCTCTGCTCGTTTACTTAAATGAGTTCTGGAGCCACCCCACTGGTTGCTATATGGACCAAGGAGTATGCTGTCCACCTCTGGCTTCAACAAAGCTCTGACCAGGTGCTGCTCAATAACTTTAAGACCACGGTCCCACAATTCATGGAAATAATAATAAACAGTTTCGTTGACTGGCAATGAATATAGCACAACTCCGATCTGCCGATGTCCCAGGCTTTATTTTATAAAAAATATACACTGGTGCTCAACGCACTGCTTCTTAGTAGGTTTATTACAAGATGTGGCAATGAACAGACGCTCTGAATTGTGTATATTCGCAGCTCTACCCAATCACACCACGTCTACACATCTTTTCAAAAAAAGTACCCCTTTCTCACGTTTCCCCTGACAACACAAGATAGTATTTATAGTCCGACTGATGCGTGATGCCATATGATGATGGATGGTATCCGCATGTCTGGTTTTGTGTGGTGTGCAGATGTGTTCAGTCAAAACAATGTTCATACAAAAATAACAGGGCAATCCACATAGGACGTCAGTAAACTCACGACGTATAAAGTCAATGATTCTTGTAACAGCCGTTGACGTTTTTCTTCATTATTTATTGTGGACGCCACAGTGACAAAATGGTTACGCGAATATGTAGGCACATCAAACAGTCATTATCACAGCAACATTCAATACAGCAATAGACGGTAGACAGCATTACAATGATGCGTCAGATGCATGTTATATTTCATAGTGCTGTAAATGTAGTCAGGTGAAAAACTCCATCCCTTTCTATAACAGCCAGGAGATAACCAGATGTATGAGATCAGTTCACTCTCCTTAGTTTGACTTCAGCAAGACAGACACGTCTGCCGAAGTATAAATAATGTCCTCAAAAATATCCTCTAGATAATAAAGGTTTTTCAAACCTAGTTCATTTAACAAAGTAGCAAGTAATGGTCCTTGGAACCTGCATCAACCGATGCAGCACAATACAGCGACATGTGAGCTAGGAAAACATCTCGTGACGACGACTTTCGAAGACAGGCTATGAACCAGAAATCGTTCACGACCAAAAAATCGATAGAGTTAATGAAAATGTTAATTTACCTTGCCTTCCGGAAATACACAGAAATATTATGCCTCCCGGCATGTGCAAATACACTAGAGGTATTATCTCGAATAAACGAAATATCCATAAGAGGACTACACATCCCTGACAGAACAAAAAAATAGCGGAGATCCCCTCTTCAACGAGGCATCTCTTTCGCCATTCCAAATCGCTCACTCCACTAGTGGTGGGCGGAAACCGATCGACCAAGAAGCAAGACAAGTCATGCGCAGTCCAGCGCAAAATGACCACAGCTCAAACTTAACTGCATTCGATACCAACGCGAGAAGACAAATGCTTACCGAGAAAAGTGACTATAAATTTCAAGCAGTTGTTGCCCTTGCGTTATAAAATAGATATTGAAATAAAACGATGTTGCGAGAATTTATCACGCAACATATCACCACCTCCTCCCGATAAAAAAAAAATGTGGAACATATTTTTTTTTTCAATATCAAAGAGCATGCGATAAGCGGCTCAAAACGCACGAATTATGCGCTGATAATTAACTAAATTGCCAAACAATAGGCTAATTATAGAGTGTCTGGTGAGGATATACCTCAACAGAAAAATAAATATGTCTCAAAAAATATTCACATCGGGGAGGTGTCACCAACACACATCACGTTAGCATGTAAACACAATATACGTATGCAAGTTACTATAATCATCATTAAACAGCATACTCTAATATTGTCTTTAAAAATGGATGTACAAATCTGATAGGAAAATTTAAATAGTACATTCTTTGACATGTAATGACAAAAGTACATAGTAAAGTTAAACTACATGACGATCCAGGACATATGCTCTGGTATTCCGAGGGTAAGTACACAATCTAGAACTCGTCATGCTTGATACTAGTAAGGTAAGTCCTCAGCTCAACAATGACATTCTGAGAAAGTACAAGCAATATAATGCTAATTAATAACTAATATTGCTTCATAAGGTACAATACATTATTAATAATTGTGGCTGTTTAGTAAACTAACGGCCCCTATATTAACTACTCAGTCCTCCTCTATCATCTTAAAAAACGAACAGAAGAAGATGACAACAAAGCACGATAGTGTGTACATATAAAGTAAGTACAGATGTGCTAATCTATTGTAGAAATATAGGTGTGTTATGACTCTGTAATATATGGAAATATAGGACAGAAGTATTAGTTGGAGTCATGTGGGCATCTAGACAAAATGTCAGCCATCACATTATCCGCACCACGGATAGCTCGTACCGTGAAGTGAAAAGGTTGAAGAGCTATAGCATATCGAGTGGATCTCGAACTCTTCAAATTCTTAGTCTGAATAGCTGTAAGAGCTTTCTGATCAGTCTCTAGAATGAAATGTGCGCCCAGGAGGAATCTTTGTAGTTTTAGAATTGACCAAACCATCGCTAACAACTCACGGTCTAAAACCGAGTAGTTCCTCTCTGCCGCATTTAGTTTTCTAGAAATGTACATAACAGGATGCAGAGTATTTGCATATTCTTGCATCAGTGCTGCTCCAATTCCAGTGGATGAAGCATCACTCCGAAGAACAAAAGTCCTATCAAGAGTAGGTAATCTTAAGATGGGAGGAGAAGAAAATATATTCTTGATTTGGTCTAGTGAAGATTGGCATTCTTCAGACCAACGGACCAGATTAGGCGAACCTTTCTTCAACAATGTTGATAGAGGTGCCATGATCGAAGATAAATTTGGAATAAATCTCCCATAAAAAATTGAATTAATTAAAACCTAACTCCTAACTTGTTTCTTCGTTTTAGGAAACAGAGATGTTCAGTATTTTGGAAGATATTGTGGTCCTTCTGTCTTCAAGAGAGCCCATGACCAACACGATGACCCAGGAAAAAGAGATTTTCACCCAAAAACCAACACAAAAATAGGGCTTCGTAGATAAGCTTATTTGCCTGTTCTCAAATTATTCTCACGTAGAGT
>JAMPIV010001664.1:0-153936 GCA_024509875.1 Oreohelix idahoensis
CCCCATGAGATCTTATATAATCTATGGAGGGTGCAAATTGTTATGCATTTCTCTACCTGGGGAACTTTCGCCTCGATTTTCTTTTGTCTTACTCTATGATTACGTCTTTCGTCCGGAACTTATGTAGGGATACGCAGGCCAGGGTGTCCGGGGTGAGCGTCCCTTGTGATCTATAGAGTAGATGGTTTTAATAGACAAAGGTCATTCGTAAATTTTCTGGCCGTTAGATGACCATCTGTGTGAAATAGTCTAATCCACATATATAAATTAAAACGTAATATGAAGCCCCTAAACAAATAAATTCTATAAAAGGAAGAAGAATGGTAAAGAACAGTGCTGTCACAATGACAGTACTCGAAATCCCCTTTGTTTATGTTTCGTCTGCAAATTGTAACGTTTCCACGTTAAATATAAGCCACTGCATAAATACAAGCGTTTCCACAACACATTAAAACGGGTATTGCATTTCTAAGAAAAAACTTGAGTTACGCACGTGTAAGGCCACATGCAAAACACTAAACACGCTTTATTTAAAACCACGCAGGCCACATGCACTAACCTTTACGACTGTGATAATTAAAAACACTACCCTTCCCAGCTGTTAGGTTTTAAAACCTGAAAAACGCTTATTGGGGAAACCTGACATTCTACTGTTTTATGTCCGAAATCCTGACATTAGTCTGACAGTACAGCAGGACAGGTGGCGGTTCTAACATAAAAAATAAAATAAAAACAACTACACGACTATCCTAGAAAATACATATTTTGAACGCAGCCACTTAGCTCCATTAAACTTATATATTTGGATTCCTTAAGACTTGCTAACAAAGAATATGTTAAGTGTTACGCAAATAGTCCAGGAATTAATAAATTATAGGCAAAAGAAAATAGTGAGGGTGTCAGACAGCCCCAAAACATCAGAATCGCTCAGTGAAAGAATTTTAAACCACCATTGTACGGAAATAGGCCACAAGTTACATTTGAATTGATTGGATGGAATGATATGTATGTAAGGCTAAACACGATTAGTCGGACTATAAATGCTATCTTTTGTTGTCAAGGGAGACGGAAGTAAGAGTACTTTTTTTCAAACGATTGGGTAGAGATGGCCTGATTGGTTAGGTCGGTTAATATAGTTAATTGATAGCGTTAGTTCGAGACCACTAGTTCAAATAAGCTTGATAAAGCAACAGTGCGTTGAAGCCAGCTCATATTTTTGCTAAATAAAAGCCTGGAACATAAGCAGATGGGAATTTGTGCCAGTATTTGTGCCAGAATTCATTGCTAGTCAACGTATCTGTGTTTATTTCCATGAATTGTGGTAGGCTGAAATATTTGATCTCTTTTTAATGAAAATTGAATGTACATTGATAATTTATGTCTGTATATATGTGCAGTTCAGTAGCGAACAAGAGGCAAGGCCTATAATATATATATAGTGCTCCAACCTGAACAGAAGGTGTCGGAGAAAAGTAACACTACATGGAATTACCAGATAGTACACTGACACCTACCTTATGATATGGAAGGACTTATAGCTGAAAGTGCAGAGGCGTAGTAACCATTAAGGAGGTTAATACTGGAGTAAAACTGCTTCAGAAGAAGATAGCAGTAAAAATAAAGCTCTGAACTCTGTGTTTGTGATGTATTGTGCTCAGTCTAGCCAGATAGTATAAATTAGTTCTGAAGTAGGAGGTACATCCTTCTTGTTTCAGGGACTGTGGTCCTAGTATTGAAGCCGCACCTGGTCTGAGCGTTTGCTGAATCCAGAGGCTGACAGCATACTCTTGGGTCCCTATAGTAACCAGTGAGGTGTCTTCAGAAACAGTGAATAGTCGAGCAGAGGAGTCCTTGCCTGCCGCCATCACGAAAGTTAAGCCCACTGTGGCCAAAAGAGCTCAACACTATGTACCCCTCGTAAATGACACTAACTTAATTAAAGAGGGGCAATTAATTGTTTTAATGTTCGGAACTGAGACCATCTCCAATACTAGTTCCAAACATACACAAGCACATGCAGTCATGATGTCTAATAAGAATCTATCTTGAAGAACAAAACCAGTATTACCTCATATTACCACATCACAACTCACACACATAGAATACTAATATTGTATGTCAATGCAAAGACCACATTTATATCTGTGTACATAATATTTGAAATTACATGTTATTATATTGCCTGGTTCACTGTGTAGTTGAATCAGGATCACTATTGTAGAGAAAAATCAATACATATGTACATATCTGAAATTTATCATTGAATCTTTTAAGATAGTCTTCTAGAGTGTTGACTGTTTGTGAGTGTCACAGTATTGTCAAGTGTGGTGGAATAATTAAATTGTTTATCTGTTGTTGTTGTGGTGACTTACACTTCATCATTTGCATAACCCTAGACATATAACGTTGCCAACACAATATTCCAGAATAATTCTGACTGAGATATAAATATGTGGCAGTAAGTAAGGTTATCTGTAAAACACTACACATATTAGATACAGATACCTTCACAGCTGATCTCAGTCAGTACACTAAGTCCCTATAAATATTTATATCATCCCACTTTACCACATATATTGGGGTCCGGTCCGGGATTTTGAATCTCTTACTAGTATAAATATTGGGGGTAATTCACTTCAGGGAATATAAAAAGTTAAAAGGTATCCTTGGGTGGAATTAAATAAGGTTGAGCTCTTGGTGCCTGTTTTGTCTATTGGATATATAATTACAGATTATATTGTTTAGTTAGATATTTTATTTAATTACCTGATATAAAATGGCGGACCTGGCCAAATTTCGATCTGCGGCTGTACAGACTGCAAAAGAGTTGGGATTAGATGGGCAAGTTATGATTACCTATGTCACTACTGAATGTGACAAATTTATTGAACGCGAAGAAAGAAGGTTTGAGGCCGAAAGAAGGTTAGAGGCTGAAAAAGAAATTAAGAGGTTGCAGATTGAGGCTGAGGCTAAGAGGTTGCAGATTGAGGCTGACAAAGAGGCTAAAGCATTGGAGGCAGAAAAAGAAGACAAGCGATTGGCTGCAGAAAGAGAAGAGAAGAAATTAGCTGCAGAAAGAGAAGAGAAGAGATTAGCTGCAGAAAGGGAAGAGAAGAGATTAGCTGCAGAAAGGGAAGCAGAAGATAAAAGATTACAAAGGGAACATGAGTTACGACTAAGGGAGTTTGAGTTTCAAGGCCATGCTCCTGAAAATGGTGCCAGTCCCTTTGCCTCTGATGCTACGGTTACTCAGGGAGCCTCAACCTCAGCTATGAACTTTCATTTAGATCATTTTGTTGAGAAAGACGATGATATTGAGAGCTATATAAATAGATACGAATTATTAGCTACCACATATGGGTTAGAGAGAGAAAGGTGGAGCTTAAAGTTATCTCAAGGACTTCGTGGGGCAGCTTATGAAGTTTTTTGCCAAAATGCACAGAGATGATCAGGAAAATTATGACATGCTAAAGCAGGCTCTTTTGTTAAGATATGAGAAGAACGCAGAATTTTACAGAAAAAAATTTAGGAATGCTAAACTACTGTCAGGTGAAACCTATCACCAGTTCTCTGCACGGATAGAGACATACTTGGAGAAATGGACTTCTCTGGGGAAAACCCAAGATCTTAAGGAAATGATCCTTATAGAACAATTAAGAGAGTCCATGGCTCCAGACCTGAGAAAGTTTCTCATGGAACAAGGTGCAGAGAGACTGGGTGAGTTGCTAAATGTTGCAGAAAGGTATCAAGCGGCTCAAGCAGAAGTATCAGGTAATAAAAAGAAACAGGTGGATAATTTTAGGGCACCACAGAACTTTAATAAATTTGATCATAGGGATCAAAACAAAGGTAAGCACCAATTTGATAGGCCACGGTATGACAATAAAAATAAAAACCCACAATTCGATGAAAGGAAATATGATGAAAGAAAATCTTTCAACCAAGGGAAAAGGTGGTGTAAAAATTGTCAGATGGACAATCATGACACTGACCGTTGCAGAAGGAAACCTGTGTATATGGCCACCCTTCAGGTCAGGTCGACCTCAAGAAAGGAGGAGGATATTATGTTGGATACCACTCCAGAAGAGATGAGGAAGGCACAGGCTGGGGATAAGACACTCAAGCCTTGTTTCAGGAAATTGTCAACTTGTCATACAACTCCAGGCAAGGGAGATTTTTACATGAAAAACAAGTTGATGTATAGGAAGACTGGAGCTAGATCCAAAGGTCAGGGACAGCTGGTACTTCCTAAAAGATATAGGACAGACTTAATAAGGAGCCTACATGTGAAACCAGATGGGGACCATGAGAAAATAGGTACCATCATACAAAAGGTGGCTCACAATTATTATTGGCCCAAGGCAAGATGGGACATTGAGAATTTTGTAGAAAGGTGTAGCATAGCACATGAGGGAACACCCACAAGTGGGAACATCGATCAGGACCTGGACACGCCAAGGGGCAAAACTAGGCCTGAAAATACGAAGAAAAATAAATTTGATAAAGTGGACCAAAGGGAATGGGAAGCCCCTTTTCACGGACAAGCTTCACTTAACTGTTTTACAATGGCCACTATGCGGAGAGTGCAAAAAGATGTCTTACCCCAGGATAAGCCGAAAATCCCTCAATCGGACTTAAACAAACTGGAGGAAGAGGATGTAGAGAGGAAATCTCTCATCAAGAATTTTAAGTGGGGAGACAGCCCCAAGAAGAAAATTGGTAGCGGTCGTTTTGTGAATGATAATTCTGGGAAGAAAAATCATCACTATAGCGCTTCAAGTGGAAGAAACCATACCGGTGCATGGACAAATAGGTCCACAAAATTAAAGGTCCATATGTAACGCTGTTAAGAACGTGGACGGATGAAAAGGCAGAGGAAAATATTACATCCTCATACCAATATGTGAATGAGGTGACCACTCGTTTAAAAACTGGCTGGAAACTTGCCAATGAAAATTTGAAACAAGCCAGGAAGAAACATGCTGCTTATTATAACAGGAAGGCAAAAGACAGAGATTTGGCTGTGGGAGAGAAGGTACTGCTTCTTTTGCCCGGAAATCAGAATAAGTTACAAATTGGATGGCAAGGTCCATATACAGTTCTAGAGAAGGTGTCTAGAACCAATTATAAGATAGATAAGAAGGGGAAAGAAAAAATCTATCATGTGAATCTCCTGAAGAAATATTTGGAAAGAGAACATCAGGAAGAGACACACTTGTTGACCTTGTCCATTGCCATGGAGATGAAAAAGGAACCACTTTCATCATTTGAATATCCATTACACCCCTGTGAGACAGCGGCACAGGTGAAAATCAGTACACATTTAACGAAAACTCAGAAAGAGAGAGTGCAACAGGTTCTAAATAATCATGCAGAGGTGTTAACAGACCGACCTGGGCATACAAACCTATTGGAATATGATATGAAACTGATAGACCCCACGCCTATCTGTATGAAACCATATTCGATTCCGTTTGCTAAGGAGAAAGCTTTGAAGGAAGAGATAGACTATTTGTTGAAGGAAGGAATTATTTCACACAGTGAATCCTCGTATAGTTCCGGTGTTGTACTCTTAAGGAAGCCCTCTGGAGAACATAGACTCTGTATAGATTACAGGAGACTGAATGCTATTACAGAAGGACAGGTGGATCCATTGCCGGATACAAATCATTTGTTTGCCAGGCTAAATAAAGCTAAATATTTCTCAAGGGTGGATCTGAGTAAAGGATACTATCAGATTCCAGTAAAACCTGAGATCAGACAAACTTGTTGGATGTAAACATTTCGGAGGAACGTAATGAATCCCTGAGTTGCCTCTTTGATTGAGGATATTCCGAATGTTTCATACAGGTTAATAAGAAGATTATGGGATCCACTACGAAAACTCTGCTATCACCAGGGATAGGTTATCTCCTCATAACGTACATTTTGAGGAAAATCTAATGTTCTCTGGACATGTCATTGCGCAGACTCAGAGAAGAGAAATGGTGAATAAGGGTTATGAAGCAGCATTAAGACAAGCAGTCACACTTGCGGCTGTTCAGTAACATAGCCGAAAGATATTATTGGTTGTAGAGGTCTGAGGCAGATTTCATGAGTAGTGCTTACTCTGAATGGACCCAACTACATAAAACCATGATAGCACAACAGCAGAGTAAAGTCAAGTTGACTTACATTTATCTATGTGTATATAGAATAAAGGACTGACATAAGATGTCTGTTTTAAGAGGGGAGATGTCGTGAAATATTCTAATCCACATATATAAATTATCAGGTAAATGTAAAGCCTAACAAATAATTTAATAAAAGGAAAGAAGAATGGTAAAGAACAGTGCTGTCACAATGACTGTACTCGAAATCCCCCTTGTGTTCTCCTGCGTCTGCAAATTGTAACGTTTCACGTTGATAATATAAGCCACTGCATAAATACAAGCGTTTCCACAACACATTAAAACGGGTATTGCATTTCTAAGAAAAACATTGAGAGGCACACTGCGTAATGACCTAAATTAATCCTAACATTAATTATACTACGTTACCAAAACGAACGAACAGATGGACTCAGATAGAAAGAAGGGAGGGCTGAAGGCAGCAACACAAGCAACACTAAACACGCGTCTCGCTATATTAATGCCACCCCTAACAAGCGTGTAAGGCCACATGCACTAACTTTATTTCAGACGGACAGTGATAAAAACACTACCCTTCCCAGAGTTAGGTTTTAAAACCTGAAAAACGCTTATTGGGGAAACCTGACATTCTACTGTTTTATGTCCGAAATCCTGACATTAGTCTGACAGTACAGCAGGACAGGTGGCGGTTCTAACATAAAAAATAAAAAAAAAACAACTACACGACTATCCTAGAAAATACATATTTTGAACGCAGCCACTTAGCTCCATTAAACTTATATATTTGGATTCCTTAAGACTTGCTAACAAAGAATATGTTAAGGTTACGCAAATAGTCCAGGAATTAATAAATTATAGGCAAAAGAAAATAGTGAGGGTGTCAGACAGCCCCAAAAACATCAGAATCGCTCAGTGAAAGAATTTTAAACCACCATTGTACAGAAATAGGCCACAAGTTACATTTGAATTGATTGGATGGAATGATATGTAAGGCTAAACACGATTAGTCAGACTATAAATGCTATCTTTTGTTGTCAAGGGAGACGGAAGTAATAGTACTTTTTTTCAAACGATTTGGTAGAGATGGCCTGATTGGTTAGGTCGGTTAATATAGTTAATTGATAGCGTTAGTTCGAGACCACTAGTTCAAATAAGCTTGATAAAGCAACAGTGCGTTGAAGCCAGCTCATATTTTTGCTAAATAAAAGCCTGGAACATAAGCAGATGGGAATTTGTGCCAGTATTTGTGCCAGAATTCATTGCTAGTCAACGTATCTGTGTTTATTTCCATGAATTGTGGTAGGCTGAAATATTTGATCTCTTTTTAATGAAAATTGAATGTACATTGATAATTTATGTCTGTATATATGTGCAGTTCAGTAGCGAACAAGAGGCAAGGCCTATAATATATATAGTGCTCCAACCTGAACAGAAGGTGTCGGAGAAAAGTAACACTACATGGAATTACCAGATAGTACACTGACACCTACCTTATGATATGGAAGGACTTATAGCTGAAAGTGCAGAAGCGTAGTAACCATTAAGGAGGTTAATACTGGAGTAAACTGCTTCAGAAGAAGATAGCAGTAAAAATAAAGCTCTGAACTCTGTGTTTGTGATGTATTGTGCTCAGTCTAGCCAGATAGTATAAATTAGTTCTGAAGTAGGAGGTACATCCTTCTTGTTTCAGGGACTGTGGTCCTAGTATTGAAGCCGCACCTGGTCTGAGCGTTTGCTGAATCCAGAGGCTGACAGCATACTCTTGGGTCCCTATAGTAACCAGTGAGGTGTCTTCAGAAACAGTGAATAGTCGAGCAGAGGAGTCCTTGCCTGCCGCCATCACGAAAGTTAAGCCCACTGTGGCCAAAAGAGCTCAACACTATGTACCCCTCGTAAATGACACTAACTTAATTAAAGAGGGGCAATTAATTGTTTTAATGTTCGGAACTGAGACCATCTCCAATACTAGTTCCAAACATACACAAGCACATGCAGTCATGATGTCTAATAAGAATCTATCTTGAAGAACAAAACCAGTATTACCTCATATTACCACATCACAACTCACACACATAGAATACTAATATTGTATGTCAATGCAAAGACCACATTTATATCTGTGTACATAATATTTGAAATTACATGTTATTATATTGCCTGGTTCACTGTGTAGTTGAATCAGGATCACTATTGTAGAGAAAATCAATACATATGTACATATCTGAAATTTATCATTGAATCTTTTAAGATAGTCTTCTAGAGTGTTGACTGTTTGTGAGTGTCACAGTATTGTAAAGTGTGGTGGAATAATTAAATTGTTTATCTGTTGTTGTTGTGGTGACTTACACTTCATCATTTGCATAACCCTAGACATATAACGTTGCCAACACAATATTCCAGAATAATTCTGACTGAGATAAATATGTGGCAGTAAGTAAGGTTATCTGTAAAACACTACACATATTAGATACAGATACCTTCACAGCTGATCTCAGTCAGTACACTAAGTCCCTATAAGTATTTATATCATCCCACTTTACCACACCATCATGAGATAAGGCAAACTTTAACACAGTACTAAAATGTGTTTGCCTATGTTCTAGTCATTTTTCGGGTTTCAGGAAGACCGAATCGCTAGAGCAGACTTCAGTCAGGCGAAGAAAGTCATATACTCTTCGATCTAGAGGGTTTCTGTATACATCTAGCAACGAATCGTCAACCCCGTTGCTGAATCAAAACCCCTTTTTGTCAACGCCAAGTTAAGCTCACGCAGTGCAACGGAGCCAACGCTAAATCTGGAATCGCCAAACGCAGTAGTAGTTCTCTACTCGCCTATTGGATTACCAGCCAGAGCATTGCGGCTTCCAGAATATCAAACCCGCTTAGCATGCCTATAGCAGAATTCCATATCACCCGCCTTTTTTGTGCCTAAACGGGGCACTCAGCAAACCACAGCCAAACCAGTTTAAACAGGATTTACAGCCAAGCGGAGCCTTGCGCCGGATAAGCGCGCCTGGGTCTCTTTGTCCTCAAGTGACTTCTTCTGGTGTATTTCCTGGATACTTAAAACCTCGCACGTATGAGCAGCCATCTATGGACAGAGTTCCAGCCCCACTCACGCTATAAGGGGAGTCACCAACGTTTATCACCAACAAAGAAAGTTTTGTAGGCTAGTCCCTCACGAAGGATCTACAAGTAATTCACTTCCTGGAGCTAGTACATTTGGTCCCCGAAAAGCAGACAGGCTGTCGCCCAGTTCAATCAGTTGGTCAGCAGGAGATAAACAGCGTCCCCCAGCCCAACTCGCGCCAGTAGGGGGGGGGGGGTCACCAACGATAGCGCCTATACAGTGATGTTATTCAGGTTAATTCCATCACCGATGGAGGATATATACGAAAACACCACTTACTGGAGTTACTTCAGCTGGTCCCCGAAAACCGAAGGACTGTCACTCGATTATTTATCTCTTTGTGTTCTACAGGTTTTATGAATGGTGATCTGTGTGTGTGTGGTTGTTGGTGTATATGATTATTGATGAATATTTGATTATTGATGTAATTTTATGTTGTTGTGATGATAGGCATTATTTTCATGCTTTTCTTCTTTAATAAATTTTACACATTTATTAATGCGCTGTTCACGACCTTTCCATCCATATTTGTATTTTTAGCTCTTTACTATAATCTCTATGTATGATAAGAGAAAAGAGAGAGAGCAGGAGGTGCTTAGACAGACATAAGTGAGTTGAGGCTTGGAGAGAGAGATCATTTTGGTAAATCTTCTTCCAGGTTGTCTCAAGTCCATCTCCTATTTACACCTTTCTGTGTGTGTAATCTATAACTCTGTCAGTCCACTATCCCTTGTCGATTTCACTACGGTTGTCCACCTCGACAAATACTCTACACTCTAACTCAACCACGACAAATGGTTTGGCTCGTCCGAGATTCTAGAACCCATCTAGTACGACATTTAATATGTGCTCGATCCGAGGATGAATCTCTCACAAGATTCTATTCTGATTCTTAGAGTTTAGTGTTCGGCAGATTATAGGAATTTCTTTCCCCTAGACATATCGAACTATTTCTTTTGGGTGGAAGTCGGAACAGCGTTTTTTCTCCACAGCAATCATAAATATTAAGTTACATTTATTGTTCATGCTACACATGAGACAGCTGGTAAAGGTTGATGGTATCACTGCTGAGTTTTTGGTTGACAAATCTGACGACTATTGTTGTAAAAGTCAGAAATTTTTTTTTTTAAGGGTTAATATTTTTTCAGGAGTAGCTCTTTAATCTGAGATAAGAAGCTACAGATAGTCAGTTACTAGCTTGCATTTGTACCAAGGGAGGGTGTTTTTGCTTACCCTGATATAATGGCCTATCTAGATAAAGTGCATAGGATTGCCCTCGAGGTAGCTAAGTACATGGAGTACAAGGGTAGCGAAATCCAGCCCTTTCTAGAATTTGCAGTAAGCCTGCAGGATCAATACGAGGTAGACAATTGGTTTGACAGCCGTTTAATCTTGGCATGGTCCTGTAAACAAACTGGGGAGAGTGAAGCATTCACCCGACAGTATGTAGAAGAAGTGATAGAAGATGAGAAGCAAAGGGAAAAGCAAAGACAAGAACGGGACAAGCAATTGGAAATGGAGCAACAAGAACGGGACAAGCAATGGGAAATAGAGCGCCAAGAAAGGGACAGAGAAAGCCAAGAAAGGAGCAGGCTACACCAAATCAGAATGAATGAACTGGATAGCCAAATTCGGAGGGTGGAAACAGATACTAAATGTAGTCACTCTACTTCCCCTTCTACTGTGCCCTTAACGGTCAACGCCCCTGTAAACCTTGCGCCCATGAAAGAAAACTTGCCTGCTAAAACCGAACCCCAAATCCAGAAAATTGACTTTCCTTTGGACTTGGATCCGAAGCCCAAACAACTAAAGAATTTACGTCGGGATAGCAGACCTAAGGCCACGGGGAAAATTACGCAACGTTCCCAGGCATGGAAACTGCTCAAAGGTGAGAGAGGTGCTAACAAGCATTGTAATACGGATTGTTCCCGTCTGGCAAGCGGCGAACCCCGAGCCTCTCACGCTCCAGACCGAGCAGCACCTAACCGACACGTGACGTCGAGAAAAGGGAGCCACACCCTATCACGTTATATTTCGCTAGATTCCCGGCCGGACAGCGAAAAACCATATGCAGAGGCGTATCCCTCCAACTCAACGATCGTAGAAAGGAGGTGCCGCTCCTCTCATCACCCTGAGCGGAAAAGGTGCAAGAATAAGTCGCCTGCTAAAAGGGTTAAACTTTCCAAACCGTTCCAAGGAACTTTGGAAAAACACACCGAGAGTTTTTTCTCGGGCACTTCGCGATCTAACGGGATCTCAAACCTCCAGTCCTTTGCATGCAGTCTGCGGGGCCTGTCAACCAGGAAGTAGATCTCGCATTGCAGGACAAAGTTCAACTGACGCCAGTAACTTCCTCAGGGGAGGGCAAAGTTGACGTTTATGATGGACACAGGGTTCCAGGCGAAGGGATCCCTGGTATTCCATTTGAGTCTCTCACACTTCTCAGGGCAGAAGACAGTGAGAAAAGCTGCCTTACTACTGTACAAGGAGCCATTGTTGAGAGCCTTGGCTCACGTCATGCTAGTAATGGTAAAGCGACTCAACAAACTCTGCAACTCGCAGATATTACCTATCTGTCTTCACGGATAGAAGCTATGGAGATCTGTTATGATTTAGTAGAACCCCAGAATGCGATCGATTACTCTCTGCTTCAGGCAGCTGAGTTCTCTCATTCAAATCGCATTATTCCAGTGGTCTCAACCCCACTGATGGACAGCAAAGTAGTCGCCTCCGCCAGGCCATTACAGAGCAACTTGATCATTTCCGTTGACCAAGCCAGAGTTGTGACTGGCAAGGCAAGGAAAGCTCCAAACCCACCTTTAGACGGCACAGGTCTGAAGATTGATCAATGCTCCCACCGAAACAGGGGAGTAGGTGTGGAGAGGCAGAAGAAAAAATGCTAGCATTTCTTCGGCCAACGAACGGCTTTATTTGCCAACTAGGGTTACACGCGCGCGAAAAATCCCTATACACTGCAGCTATAGAGGGTTATTCAAGGCCACGCCCGTGACAGGTAAATATATACATAAGCAGCCTGAGCCCAACAATGATTACACTGCATGTAACAGGCGGATTATCTACGCACTGGCCAGTGAGTTCAGGCGGGGCCGAAACTCACAACAGGTGCGGATAATTTTCCGGACCATAAACAGGCACAGCGAACTGCGGAAGCACGGTCAGGTTCACACGGAAACGAATTACGTCAGCGCCGAGTGGCCTCGCAAAATCCCATTCGCTGAACGTCTATTAGACAGAGGGAAGAAAAAAAATGAACTCGGAGCTAGGCATACAGACAGACAGAAATTGGAAACGTATTTGGTTTATGAGTATAGGATGTTCCAATGACAGGTAACTAAAGACGATGGAAAAGATAAATTACTGTCATTTTGTCCGTATTCCTCGAACTTTAAAAGGGGGGGGGGGGGCACTTGTCACGTGAAAGATAATTTATTTTACCATCTTGTCCATAATTTGATTACTTTTTAAATGTCCTGGGTTTCCTCGTCATTTTGTATTCTTCTTTCTTTCATTTTTCACCTTCGCAAACCCCACCCGAGGTTGTTTATGTTCGAGCATGCAGCGGTCAGCGAACGATAATGTTACGTCAACGCACCTGTTCGACCAGAGAAACATTTCTCGGGTCCGCTTTAAGTGTTAGAACGAGCCAAGACGGTTTCTGTGAAAGAAACGGTTCGTTAGCGGCGGGTACCCTCTGTGGTCCCAACAGGGGAATTTCTTTGGTCGCTTTAAAACGTTTGATGACGAGCGGCTGGTACCCTTTGAGGCCTGGGTAACGAGTGTGATCTGTTTCAGGGGAAGATAACAACCCGCGGTCAGTCTTTGGGTTTTCGCCCCTTAGACAAGATAGAGCATAATGTTATGCATTTCTCTACCTGGGGAACTTTCGCACGATTTCTTTTGTCTTACTCTAGATTACGTCTTTCGCCGAACTTCTGTAGGGATACGCAGGCCAGGTGTCCGGGGGGAGCGTCCCTTGTGATCTATAAGAGTAGACTGGTTTTAATAGACAAAGACATTCGTAAATTTTCCTGGCCCGTAGATGACCATCTGTCGTGAAATATTCTAATCCACATATATAAATTAAAACGTAAATATGAAGCCTAACAAATAAATTTAATAAAGGAAAGAAGAATGGTAAAGAACAGTGCTGTCACAATGACAGTACTCGAAATCCCCTTTGTTTATGCTTCGTCTGCAAATTGTAACGTTTCCACGTTAAATATAAGCCACTGCATAAATACATGCGTTTCCACAACCCAATAAAACGTGTACTGCAGTTCTAAGAAAAACCTTGAGATACGCAAGTGATTAATGACCTAAATTAATCCTAACATTAATTATACTACGTTACCAAAACGAACGAACAGATGGACTAAGATGGAAAGAAGGGAGGGCTGAAGGCAGCAACACAAGCAACACTAAACACGCGTCTCGCTATAATGCCACCCCTAACACGCGTGTAAGGCCACATGCACTAACTTTATTTCAGACGGACAGTGATAAAAACACTACCCTTCCCAGAGTTAGGTTTTAAAACCTGAAAAACGCTTATTGGGGAAACCTGACATTCTACTGTTTTATGTCCGAAATCCTGACATTAGTCTGACAGTACAGCAGGACAGGTGGCGGTTCTAACATAAAAAATAAAAAAACAACTACACGACTATCCTAGAAAATACATATTTTGAACGCAGCCACTTAGCTCCATTAAACTTATATATTTGGATTCCTTAAGACTTGCTAACAAAGAATATGTTAAGTGTTACGCAAATAGTCCAGGAATTAATAAATTATAGGCAAAAGAAAATAGTGAGGGGGTCAGACAGCCCCAAAACATCAGAATCGCTCAGTGAAAGAATTTTAAACCACCATTGTACGGAAATAGGCCACAAGTTACATTTGAATTGATTGGATGGAATGATATGTAAGGCTAAACACGATTAGTCGGACTATAAATGCTATCTTTTGTTGTCAAGGGAGACGGAAGTAAGAGTACTTTTTTTCAAACGATTGGGTAGAGATGGCCTGATTGGTTAGGTCGGTTAATATAGTTAATTGATAGCGTTAGTTCGAGACCACTAGTTCAAATAAGCTTGATAAAGCAACAGTGCGTTGAAGCCAGCTCATATTTTTGCTAAATAAAAGCCTGGAACATAAGCAGATGGGAATTTGTGCCAGTATTTGTGCCAGAATTCATTGCTAGTCAACGTATCTGTGTTTATTTCCATGAATTGTGGTAGGCTGAAATATTTGATCTCTTTTTAATGAAAATTGAATGTACATTGATAATTTATGTCTGTATATATGTGCAGTTCAGTAGCGAACAAGAGGCAAGGCCTATAATATATATAGTGCTCCAACCTGAACAGAAGGTGTCGGAGAAAAGTAACACTACATGGAATTACCAGATAGTACACTGACACCTACCTTATGATATGGAAGGACTTATAGCTGAAAGTGCAGAGGCGTAGTAACCATTAAGGAGGTTAATACTGGAGTAAACTGCTTCAGAAGAAGATAGCAGTAAAAATAAAGCTCTGAACTCTGTGTTTGTGATGTATTGTGCTCAGTCTAGCCAGATAGTATAAATTAGTTCTGAAGTAGGAGGTACATCCTTCTTGTTTCAGGGACTGTGGTCCTAGTATTGAAGCCGCACCTGGTCTGAGCGTTTGCTGAATCCAGAGGCTGACAGCATACTCTTGGGTCCCTATAGTAACCAGTGAGGTGTCTTCAGAAACAGTGAATAGTCGAGCAGAGGAGTCCTTGCCTGCCGCCATCACGAAAGTTAAGCCCACTGTGGCCAAAAGAGCTCAACACTATGTACCCCTCGTAAATGACACTAACTTAATTAAAGAGGGGCAATTAATTGTTTTAATGTTCGGAACTGAGACCATCTCCAATACTAGTTCCAAACATACACAAGCACATGCAGTCATGATGTCTAATAAGAATCTATCTTGAAGAACAAAACCAGTATTACCTCATATTACCACATCACAACTCACACACATAGAATACTAATATTGTATGTCAATGCAAAGACCACATTTATATCTGTGTACATAATATTTGAAATTACATGTTATTATATTGCCTGGTTCACTGTGTAGTTGAATCAGGATCACTATTGTAGAGAAAATCAATACATATGTACATATCTGAAATTTATCATTGAATCTTTTAAGATAGTCTTCTAGAGTGTTGACTGTTTGTGAGTGTCACAGTATTGTCAAGTGTGGTGGAATAATTAAATTGTTTATCTGTTGTTGTTGTGGTGACTTACACTTCATCATTTGCATAACCCTAGACATATAACGTTGCCAACACAATATTCCAGAATAATTCTGACTGAGATATAAATATGTGGCAGTAAGTAAGGTTATCTGTAAAACACTACACATATTAGATACAGATACCTTCACAGCTGATCTCAGTCAGTACACTAAGTCCCTATAAATATTTATATCATCCCACTTTACCACATATATTGGGGTCCGGTCCGGGATTTTGAATCTCTTACTAGTATAAATATTGGGGGTAATTCACTTCAGGGAATATAAAAAGTTAAAAGGTATCCTTGGGTGGAATTAAATAAGGTTGAGCTCTTGGTGCCTGTTTTGTCTATTGGATATATAATTACAGATTATATTGTTTAGTTAGATATTTTATTTAATTACCTGATATAAAATGGCGGACCTGGCCAAATTTCGATCTGCGGCTGTACAGACTGCAAAAGAGTTGGGATTAGATGGGCAAGTTATGATTACCTATGTCACTACTGAATGTGACAAATTTATTGAACGCGAAGAAAGAAGGTTTGAGGCCGAAAGAAGGTTAGAGGCTGAAAAAGAAATTAAGAGGTTGCAGATTGAGGCTGAGGCTAAGAGGTTGCAGATTGAGGCTGACAAAGAGGCTAAAGCATTGGAGGCAGAAAGAGAAGAGAAGAAATTAGCTGCAGAAAGAGAAGAGAAGAGATTAGCTGCAGAAAGGGAAGAGAAGAGATTAGCTGCAGAAAGGGAAGCAGAAGATAAAAGATTACAAAGGGAACATGAGTTACGACTAAGGGAGTTGGAGTTTCAAGGCCATGCTCCTGAAAATGGTGCCAGTCCCTTTGCCTCTGATGCTACGGTTACTCAGGGAGCCTCAACCTCAGCTATGAACTTTCATTTAGATCATTTTGTTGAGAAAGACGATGATATTGAGAGCTATATAAATAGATACGAATTATTAGCTACCACATATGGGTTAGAGAGAGAAAGGTGGAGCTTAAAGTTATCTCAAGGACTTCGTGGGGCAGCTTATGAAGTTTTTGCCAAAATGCACAGAGATGATCAGGAAAATTATGACATGCTAAAGCAGGCTCTTTTGTTAAGATATGAGAAGAACGCAGAATTTTACAGAAAAAAAATTTAGGAATGCTAAACTACTGTCAGGTGAAACCTATCACCAGTTCTCTGCACGGATAGAGACATACTTGGAGAAATGGACTTCTCTGGGGAAAACCCAAGATCTTAAGGAAATGATCCTTATAGAACAATTAAGAGAGTCCATGGCTCCAGACCTGAGAAAGTTTCTCATGGAACAAGGTGCAGAGAGACTGGGTGAGTTGCTAAATGTTGCAGAAAGGTATCAAGCGGCCCAAGCAGAAGTATCAGGTAATAAAAAGAAACAGGTGGATAATTTTAGGGCACCACAGAACTTTAATAAATTTGATCCTAGGGATCATAACAAAGGTAAGCACCAATTTGATAGGCCACGGTATGACAATAAAAATAAAAACCCACAATTCGATGAAAGGAAATATGATGAAAGAAAATCTTTCAACCAAGGAAAAAAGGTGGTGTAAGAATTGTCAGATGGACAATCATGACACTGACCGTTGCAGAAGGAAACCTGTGTATATGGCCACCCTTCAGGTCAGGTCGACCTCAAGAAAGGAGGAGGATATTATGTTGAATACCACTCCAGAAGAGATGAGGAAGGCACAGGCTGGGGACAAGACCCTCAAGCCTTGTTTCAGGAAATTGTCAACTTGTCATACAACTCCAGGCAAGGGAGATTTTTACATGAAAAAACAAGTTGATGTATAGCAAGACTGGAACTAGATCCAAAGGTCAGGGACAGCTGGTACTTCCTAAAAGATATAGGACAGAATTAATAAGGAGCCTACATGTGAAACCAGATGGGGACCATGAGAAAATAGGTACCATCATCCAAAAGGTGGCTCACAATTATTATTGGCCCAAGGCAAGATGGGACATTGAGAATTTTGTAGAAAGGTGTAGCATAGCACATGAGGGAACACCCACAAGTGGGAACATTGATCAGGACCTGGACACGCCATGGGGCAAAAGTAGGCCTGAAAATAAGAAGAGAAATAAATTTGATAAAGTGGACCAAAGGGAATGGGAAGCCCCTTTTCACGGACAAGCTTCACTTAACTGTTTTACAATGGCCACTATGCGGAGAGTGCAAAAAGATGTCTTACCCCAGGATAAGCCGAAAATCCCTCAATCGGACTTAAACAAACTGGAGGAAGAGGATGTAGAGAGGAAATCTCTCATCAAGAATTTTAAGTGGGGAGACAGCCCCAAGAGAAAAATTGGTAGCGGTCGTTTTGTGAATGATAATTCTGGGAAGAAAAATCATCACTATAGAGCTTCAAGTGGAAGAGACCATACCGGTGCATGGACAAATAGGTCCACAAAATTAAAGGTCCATATGTAACGCTGTTAAGAACGTGGACTGATGAAAAGGCAGAGGAAAATATTACATCCTCATACCAATATGTGAATGAGCTGACCACTCGTTTAAAAACTGGCTGGAAACTTGCCAATGAAAATTTGAAACAAGCCAGGAAGAAACATGCTGCTTATTATAACAGGAAGGCAAAAGACAGAGATTTGGCTGTGGGAGAGAAGGTACTGCTTCTTTTGCCCGGAAATCAGAATAAGTTACAAATTGGATGGCAAGGTCCATATACAGTTCTAGAGAAGGTGTCTAGAACCAATTATAAGATAGATAAGAAGGGGAAAGAAAAAATCTATCATGTGAATCTCCTGAAGAAATATTTGGAAAGAGAACATCAGGAAGAGACACACTTGCTAACCTTGTCCATTGCAATGGAGATGAAGAAGGAACCACTTTCATCATTTGAATATCCATTACACCCCTGTGAGACAGCGGCACAGGTGAAAATCAGTACACATTTAACGAAAAATCAGAAAGAGAGAGTGCAACAGGTTCTAGAAAATCATACAGAGGTGTTAACGGACCGACCGGGGCATACAACCTTATTGGAATATGATATGAAACTGATAGACCCCACACCTGTCTGTATGAAGCCTTATTCGATTCCTTTTGCTAAGGAAAAAGCTTTGAAGGAAGAGATAGACTATTTGTTGAAGGAAGGAATTATTTCACACAGTGAATCTTCGTATAGTTCCAGTGTTGTACTTTTAAGGAAACCCTCTGGAGAACATAGACTCTGTATAGATTACAGAAGACTGAATGCTATTACAGAAGGACAAGTGGATCCATTGCCGGATACAAATCAGTTGTTTGCCAGACTAAATAAAGCTAAGTATTTCTCAAAAGTGGATCTGAGAAAAGGATACTATCAGATTCCAGTAAAACCTGAGATCAGACAAAATTGTTGGATGTAAACATTTCGGAGGAACGTAATGAATCCCTGAGTTGCCTCTTTGATTGAGGATATTCCGAATGTTTCATACAGGCTAATAAGAGGATTATGGGATCCACTACGAAAACTCTGCTATCACCAGATATATGTTATCTCCTCATAACGTACATTTTGAGGGAAATATAATGTTCTCTGGACATGTCATTGCGCAGACTCAGAGAAGAGAAATGGTGAATACGGGTTGCGAAGCAGCATTAAGACAAGCAGTCACACTTGCGGCTGTTCAGTAACATAACCGAAATATATTATTGGTTGTAGAAGTCTGAGACAGATTTAATGAGTAGTGCCTACTCTGAATGGACCCAACTACATAAAACCAGGATAGCACAACAGCAGAGTAAAGTCAAGTTGACTTACATTTATCTATGTGTATATAGAATAAAGGACTGACATGGGATGTCTGTTTTAAGAGGGGAGATGTCGTGAAATATTCTAATCCACATATATAAATTAAAACGTAAATATGAAGCCTAACAAATAAATTTAATAAAGGAAAGAAGAATGGTAAAGAACAGTGCTGTCACAATGACAGTACTCGAAATCCCCTTTGTTTATGCTTCGTCTGCAAATTGTAACGTTTCCACGTTAAATATAAGCCACTGCATAAATACATGCGTTTCCACAACACATTAAAACGGGTATTGCATTTCTAAGAAAAACATTGAGAGGCACACTGCGTAATGACCTAAATTAATCCTAACATTAATTATACTACGTTACCAAAACGAACGAACAGATGGACTAAGATAGAAAGAAGGGAGGGCTGAAGGCAGCAACACAAGCAACACTAAACACGCGTCTCGCTATATTAATGCCACCCCTAACACGCGTGTAAGGCCACATGCACTAACTTTATTTCAGACGGACAGTGATAAAAACACTACCCTTCCCAGAGTTAGGTTTTAAAACCTGAAAAACGCTTATTGGGGAAACCTGACATTCTACTGTTTTATGTCCGAAATCCTGACATTAGTCTGACAGTACAGCAGGACAGGTGGCGGTTCTAACATAAAAAATAAAAAAAAACAACTACACGACTATCCTAGAAAATACATATTTTGAACGCAGCCACTTAGCTCCATTAAACTTATATATTTGGATTCCTTAAGACTTGCTAACAAAGAATATGTTAAGTGTTACGCAAATAGTCCAGGAATTAATAAATTATAGGCAAAAGAAAATAGTGAGGGTGTCAGACAGCCCCAAAACATCAGAATCGCTCAGTGAAAGAATTTTAAACCACCATTGTACGGAAATAGGCCACAAGTTACATTTGAATTGATTGGATGGAATGATATGTAAGGCTAAACACGATTAGTCGGACTATAAATGCTATCTTTTGTTGTCAAGGGAGACGGAAGTAAGAGTACTTTTTTTTCAAACGATTGGGTAGAGATGGCCTGATTGGTTAGGTCGGTTAATATAGTTAATTGATAGCGTTAGTTCGAGACCACTAGTTCAAATAAGCTTGATAAAGCAACAGTGCGTTGAAGCCAGCTCATATTTTTGCTAAATAAAAGCCTGGAACATAAGCAGATGGGAATTTGTGCCAGTATTTGTGCCAGAATTCATTGCTAGTCACCGTATTTGTGTTTATTTCCTTGAATTGTGGTAGGCTGAAATATTTGATCTCTTTTTAATGAAAATTGAATGTACATTGATAATTTATGTCTGTATATATGTGCAGTTCAGTAGCGAACAAGAGGCAAGGCCTATAATATATATAGTGCTCCAACCTGAACAGAAGGTGTCGGAGAAAAGTAACACTACATGGAATTACCAGATAGTACACTGACACCTACCTTATGATATGGAAGGACTTATAGCTGAAAGTGCAGAAGCGTAGTAACCATTAAGGAGGTTAATACTGGAGTAAACTGCTTCAGAAGAAGATAGCAGTAAAAATAAAGCTCTGAACTCTGTGTTTGTGATGTATTGTGCTCAGTCTAGCCAGATAGTATAAATTAGTTCTGAAGTAGGAGGTACATCCTTCTTGTTTCAGGGACTGTGGTCCTAGTATTGAAGCCGCACCTGGTCTGAGCGTTTGCTGAATCCAGAGGCTGACAGCATACTCTTGGGTCCCTATAGTAACCAGTGAGGTGTCTTCAGAAACAGTGAATAGTCGAGCAGAGGAGTCCTTGCCTGCCGCCATCACGAAAGTTAAGCCCACTGTGGCCAAAAGAGCTCAACACTATGTACCCCTCGTAAATGACACTAACTTAATTAAAGAGGGGCAATTAATTGTTTTAATGTTCGGAACTGAGACCATCTCCAATACTAGTTCCAAACATACACAAGCACATGCAGTCATGATGTCTAATAAGAATCTATCTTGAAGAACAAAACCAGTATTACCTCATATTACCACATCACAACTCACACACATAGAATACTAATATTGTATGTCAATGCAAAGACCACATTTATATCTGTGTACATAATATTTGAAATTACATGTTATTATATTGCCTGGTTCACTGTGTAGTTGAATCAGGATCACTATTGTAGAGAAAATCAATACATATGTACATATCTGAAATTTATCATTGAATCTTTTAAGATAGTCTTCTAGAGTGTTGACTGTTTGTGAGTGTCACAGTATTGTAAAGTGTGGTGGAATAATTAAATTGTTTATCTGTTGTTGTTGTGGTGACTTACACTTCATCATTTGCATAACCCTAGACATATAACGTTACCAACACAATATTCCAGAATAATTCTGACTGAGATATAAATATGTGGCAGTAAGTAAGGTTATCTGTAAAACACTACACATATTAGATACAGATACCTTCACAGCTGATCTCAGTCAGTACACTAAGTCCCTATAAGTATTTATATCATCCCACTTTACCACACCATCATGAGATAAGGCAAACTTTAACACAGTACTAAAATGTGTTTGCCTATGTTCTAGTCATTTTTCGGGTTTCAGGAAGACCGAATCGCTAGAGCAGACTTCAGTCAGGCGAAGAAAGTCATATACTCTTCGATCTAGAGGGTTTCTGTATACATCTAGCAACGAATCGTCAACCCCGTTTCCTGAATCAAAACCACCTTTTGTCAACGCCAAGTTAAGCTCACGCAGTGCAACGGAGCCAACGCTAAATCTGGAATCGCCAAACGCAGTAGTAGTTCTCTACTCGCCTATTGGATTACCAGCCAGAGCATTGCGGCTTCCAGAATATCAAAACCGCCCAGCATGCCTATAGCAGAATTCCATATCACCCGCCTTTTTTGTGCCTAAACGGGGCACTCAGCAAACCACAGCCAAACCAGTTTAAACAGGATTTACAGCCAAGCGGAGCCTTGCGCCGGATAAGCGCGCCTGGGTCTCTTTGTCCTCAAGTGACTTCTTCTGGTGTATTTCCTGGATACTTAAAACCTCGCACGTATGAGCAGCCATCTATGGACAGAGTTCCAGCCCCACTCACGCTATAAGGGGAGTCACCAACGTTTAGCACCAACAAAGAAAGTTTTGTAGGCTAGTCCCTCACGAAGGATCTACAAGTAATTCACTTCCTGGAGCTAGTACATTTGGTCCCCGAAAAGCAGACAGGCTGTCGCCCAGTTCAATCAGTTGGTCAGCAGGAGATAAACAGCGTCCCCCAGCCCAACTCGCGCCAGTAGGGGGGGTCACCAACGATAGCGCCTATACAGTGATGTTATTCAGGTTAATTCCATCACCGATGGAGGATATATACGAAAACACCACTTACTGGAGGTTGTCTCAAGTCCATCTCCTATTTACACCTTTCTGTGTGTGTAATCTATAACTCTGTCAGTCCACTATCCCTTGTCGATTTCACTACGGTTGTCCACCTCGACAAATACTCTACACTCTAACTCAACCACGACAATGATCAAGACAAAATCTGGAACGGGCTAGGAATACATGCACTTGTTTCGCGCTGGCATAAAGCCGTACAAGTTGATGGGGATTATGTTGAATAATACCAATGTTTACATGACATATCCATGTATATTGTTTATAAATTTCATGCTTTTTGAATAAACAGCTCCTGAGAAAAACGATGTGGTGCATTACTATCTGAACGCCCCTCGTATGTACAGATGACGCTGGAATAACAAATACACGCAAGAACGAATCCTCGCTGAAAACATATGAGACGACACAGCTTAATCTATACTTTTGGAAACTTGACAAACAGTTAAGCGGAGTTCTCAAATTTCTACTCCTAGTTGTAAGCATATTAAAAGAAATTTCCAGGCAATATTTTCCCGATCCCTGTTTTTACCCCCCGAAGAGCGACTTGACGCAGTAAAGTGAAAATTGAGAAGTCTTCCTCTTTGGCAGCGAAACAAAGCGAATCAGTTTTGTGCAACTCAGAATTCTTGTTTTGTTGGGTTTTATCTTTCATATTTTGCAAGATTGTGTTGACTGTCTTCGCGGTCTGTTAACCTCTTTACGATTGTATTCATTTTCATAACTTTATGGCCGTAGAAATAGCTGTATAATCGCGTTTCTTTTCAAAGGATGCGCCTTTTATGGCTACATTCCTTGACTAGCATTTTTAATATGCAGGATAACATTTTAGCTGTTCTACAAAAGGAGTCTTTGTAACTTCGTCAACACTTTTTAAACTGCCAAGATGAAGTGGTTCTTGCCTACAAGAGCCAAATTTTGGAAATACATAGAGATTTTGAAATGGTTTGGTTTCCTTTTGGTTTTAAAGACTATCTTCATTGCACACGGACTACTCCATCAGTGCTCCGATCTCTTTCCTTAGATCCCATAAGGAGGATCTCAGCATAGTGTACGAACTCCGTAGCACCGGCGAGAATCCCAATGCATGTATATAGGAATCTCACATTCTATAAATATTTTTGTGATGGGTAGGTTTCTAATTTTTAAAAATTTTGCCAGGGCAGCGGCCTGATAGGCCTACTCTTTACGATTTCCAACTGCCGAGGGATTTTAAACGTGCACAACTTGCACACGGGACCTCCTATTGTTTTCGCCCTTATCCGGGAAGGCTAGGCATCCGATCTCACTACCCAGGAGACCAGGGGGGAGTATGACATCATTAGGACCACTGGTTCTGACAAAAATTTCCACAACTGGGAATCGAAACCGGTACCTCTAGAACTAGAGGCAGACTCCATAGCTCTTAGCCACTCTGACCACCCCCCTCCCCCCCCCCCCCCCCCCCCCCCCCCCCCCCCCCCCCCCCCCCCCTCCCCCTCCCCCCCCCCCCCCCCCCCCCCCCGAAAATGGAATGTGGAATGGAACTAATGATCTATGAAAGTGGAGACATGCCCGTGATGTAATGAAAGTGGAGACATGCCCGTGATGTATGAAAGTGGAGACATGCCCGTGATGTAATGAAAGTGGAGATACCCGTGATGTATTGCGTATTTGGTATTAATAGAAGCAGGTGTTAATTATATTTTCTGAAATAAATCTGTCGTTTTAAAACTATGTATAGACAAATTTAGAATTGCGAGCTTACTGTGGGGCTTCGAGATATAAAATGGTGCTGCACCTTCATTGTATTAACTATTTCTTGTCTAGAAAATTTAGTGCTTTGGGCCATCTCATAGGAAAGGGGCCGGATAAATTACCACTTCTCGCCTACAACAGTACAAGGCCTGGTTTCGGGGCATGGGGAAGACCAAGAGACAGATGGATAGACAACATCACAGACATGCTACAACAACATTTGGTTTACAGCAGCCCATACGACATACATGACTCAAGTACGCAAACAGTAGCTCCCTGTTCCGCTTTATGGCTTCAGTGGAACGAAAAAGTAAAAGTAACGTTTTTTTTTCATATAAAATTAAATGATGGAATAAACTACCATTTTGTTAATGCAGAGATAAGAGCTTGGGTGTGTCCTAGGTTCTCTCTCTCTCTCTCTCTCTCTCTCTCTCTCTCTCTTGTGTCGGCCTGGGTTTCGACGAAGGATCCCAAAGGAAAACGTATTTTCTCCCTAAAATGAGAGGATAGACTAATTCGTCTACTACTGCAGCATTGATTTTGCCCCGCACATATTGGGTAGATACATCAATCTCCGCAACCTGAAGAATCATAGGCTCTATGCTCTTCCGAGGCCTCTGTATTTCTACAGTTTCACCAGTGTACTGGTGGGCCTTCACCAAAAGATGGGGAAACTAGAGCTGAGTACTTTAAGCCCAAATAATAAAAGTACTGAGTGGGCACCAACAGTTACATGTTCACTAATGGAGGGGTGACTGGGATTTTGGTTGCGTACGTGGAAGCCATGGTTCCCTGTCGACTTCGTCAGCAGACAAGTGACGTTATAAGACCGTCTATCTATCTATCTATCTATCTATCTATCTATCTATCTATCTATCTATCTATCTATCTATCTATCTATCTATCTATCTATCTATCTATCTATCTATCTATCTATCTATCTATCTATCTATCTATCTATCTATCTATCTATCTTTGTTTTTTTGTTTTTTTTTTAAGGTATTAATTTTTGTTAATCTATTTTAATTAATAATTCCCCCCCCCCCCCTTAAATTTGATTATGTCTGGATGTTACAAATGTATGTTATTATTTTACCTCGATAATTTTGTACGCTTAAATAATGCTAAAAATACATGTGCTATTGAAAGGATACGGTATGTAAGATGACAGAGAGAAGAAGGGCAGAATGTAAGACAGGCCTGCGTGCCCAATTCTTAATCCTTTGAAAATATAGTTTGTTCGTTCGTTCGTTATCTATCTATCTATCTATCTATCTATCTATCTATCTATCTATCTATCTATCTATCTATCTATCTATCTATCTATCTATCTATCTATCTATCTATCTATCTATCTATCTGTCTGTCTGTCGTCTGTCTGTCTGTCTGTCTGTCTGTCTGTCTGTCTGTCTGTCTGTCTGTCTGTCTGTCTGTCTGTCTGTCTGTCTGTCTGTCTATCTATCTATCTATCTATCTATCTATCTTTATTTATTTTAAAAACATACTTTAATTATGATGATTATTGCAAATGTTTGATGTTATATTACTTTTATAATGATAAAAGCCTTAATAATACCATATTTTAAAGTAAATGTGAGGATGAAAGGATACAGTATACATGATGAGAGAGAGAGGAAGGGCAGAATGTCAGACGGGCCTGCGTGCCCAATTCTTAACCCTTTGAAAATAAAGTTCGTTCGTTCGTTCGTTCTATCTATCTATCTATCTATCTATCTATCTATCTATCTATCTATCTATCTATCTATCTATCTATCTATCTATCTATCTATCTATCTATCTATCTATCTATCTATCTATCTATCTATCTATCTATCTATCTAATCTATGTATTAATGTTTATTTTTATTTTTATTTATTTTATTTTTACATTCATTATTATTATTATTATTATTATTCTTTTTTAATGTTAAAAACGTACTTTAATTATGATGATTATTGCAAATGTAATATTACTTTTATAATGATAAATGCCTTAATTATGCTTATAGTAAATGTGAGGATGAAAGGATATAGTATATATGATGAGAGAGAGAGAGAGGAAGGGCAGAATGTCAGACGGGCCTGCGTGCCCAATTCTTAACCCTTTGAAAATAAAGTTCGTTCGTTCGTTCGTTCGTTCGTTCTATCTATCTATCTATCTATCGCCAGTCACAATAGGACTTCTTCTTCTTCCTCGTTCGTCCTGAAAAGGACGGTGGTTGCGTTGTGTCTGTTTACGCCTAAGCTGTGATATCTGCACCTTTCGGTCGACACATCCGACTTCAGCACGGCATTTTTTAGGGACCGGGTTTGCCTTCCCATTGCGATCCGCACTCGCTCAGCCAGACTGCACTGCTGCAGACTGTTTCCAGGACCACCACGTGGAGGTAGAGTTCAATAGGACTACTTTTACCAATGTTATGCTCTTGCGAAGGTCGTGGTAACCGGTACGTTTGTGTTCTTGCGACTCCAAAGAGCTTATACCGTATATTTATGTTACTTTATCACTATTATATTGTAGTGACATGAGAGGCGGGAGGAGAAGAATGTCAGTACTGTATTGTATGAATAGAGGTGTTAGTAAGTGACACTGCAGCACATTAAAACAGGACGCATGTTTACATACTGCGAACAACGTCATACATAATTGTACGTATTAACGTGTTTTGTAGCACGGAAGGGTAGATATGTTTTTATATTCATGCGCTGTTTATTTCTGTGCGCCCGTGGTTCTCAAACGGGTGCAAGCCAAGACCAAAAGGGAGGGGGGGGGGGGGGGGGGGGGGCGGCGAGAAGTGTTGGAGGTCCTTCATGTAAAAGGTAGCCCCAATGCAGATGCTGCTGTGTGAGACTGAAGTGTTTTAATTTCCTACTTGATTATTTTTACCTTAACCAAATATAGGCGTAAAAGTCTTAATACATATTTGTACACTACAAGATGCTTATGAAAAATAGTATTTCGGTATGGAGAGGCTGACGTCTTCAGCCTACCGTCCTTCCCTGCGTGCAATATAGCGCTCACCAATTATCAACACCCTCCTCTGTGTTGCGTAAAAATCCGAGAATCTACACTGTCCTATTTTGTACTGTCATACGGTGCTACTCGGCCACTGCCCACCATTGAGAGCACTAACAAGGCACGGGGCGCAAAGTTAAAACAAACGACATTTACTTGTTGTTGTTGTTATTGATCCAGCGGCGTGTCGGCTGTGGCCTTTTGGCTCAATGACATGTTGTGATTATTGTTATATTTGAACAGAATCTATATCATTGCACTCCGAGCAAACCCATAGTTGCTCCTTCAGTATATGTCGAAGAGTATGAATGCTAACTGTTATTGTAGCTCGATGGTTATATACACGACGGATGCATCCTCTCATACATCCATCTCTTACGTTTGATGCCAAATTTCAACGGTCTTAACCTTGATGATTAATCTATTGCAGTGTCATTCTCTAACATGCATGTAGTGGTATCTGAAGGTTCTCTTGCTCCATATAAGGTGTTCCACTTATCTGGAATCGGAAGAAGCAGCATTTTCCTAGCATCTCACGCGGAACCCCTAGCAACCTCTAGTGGATCCCCAGGGTTCCGTGGAACTCCGGTTGAGAAACCAGGCTTTAGCATGATACTTCAGTAAAATGTAGAACTATAACTTCTAGAAGGATCCAGTTACACGCACACTGATCCATATTGGGAATATGGTGTTAGACTCATATTTTCTTGACCATACGCCGGAAGACTTCTAGAAGATATAGGAATAATCTGCAGGAAGAGCCTGTTTCATATACTATACCAAAAAGGGACCCAAAAGACGCAGCAATAGAGAACGCAGTCAGCGACTCATAGCTTGGCTGCCTGCGTCAGGACCAGCGAATCAGAGCTGGTCAAGACCGCACTCCACCTCCACGTGGTGGTCCTGGAAACAGTCTGCAGCAGTGCAGTCTGGCTGAGCGAGTGTGGATCGAAATGGGAAGGCAAACCCGGTCCTAAAAATGCCGTGCAGAAGTCGGATGTGTCGACCGAAAGGTGCAGATATCACAGCTTAGGCATAAACAGACACAACGCAACCACCGTCCTATTCAGGACGAACGAAGAAGAAGAAGATATACTATACGTCAAAAGATGGATCAAGTAATGGGAATCAAACCCCAATGTGATACTGGGTCGTTGTCGTCATCATCACCATCATCATAATCATCGCCGTCGTCGTCACCATCGTCGTCGTCAATATCATCATCGTAATCATTGTCGTCGGCATCATCGTCGTCGTCATCATCATCATCATCATTATAATCATCGTCGTCATAGTCATCATCACCATTATCATAATCATCGCCGTCGTTGTTGTCACCATGGTCGTCGTCACTATCATCATAACCATCGTCGCCATCGTCACCATCATCGTCGTCATCATCATCATAATCTTCGTCGTCATCATCATCATCGTCATCATCGCCATCATCATCATAATCCTTGTCGTCGCCATAATCATCAGAGGTTTCTCTTCATTTACCTCCAGGGCATAGACCTTCTGCACGTTTTCCTGTCCTGTACCATTCGTTCAAGGACTCTCCATGTCTTCTCTACCATAGGTCAACATTTCTTTTCCTCCTCTTCTGCTCGTTTTTTGTGAATAATATGTTTTATATCCATGTAATATTATTTTATTATTATATTCACTTTAAAACATTATTATATAATGTAATGTATGTGAGAATGTACCCACATACCACTGTCCTTTAGAAATGTGAGTCGTGAGAATGTACCCGCATACCACTGTACTTTAGAAATGTGAATGTTTTCGTTTTCTTAAATGGGATGATGTATATGAGAATAAGCAGATATTACATAATTATTTTTTTTTAACTGCTCAAAGACTTTACCTGCCACAGAAGTGCGTAAGAAAGTGTTATTATTATTATTATTTCATTTTTTTTTCTCTAACCAGCGGCACTCGAGCTTTCCAGCTCTTTTGGCCCAATGACATGTCATTGCAAGGCTGGGGGGTCAGTGGACTTTCCTTCCAACCCGGTCAGGAGCTTCGCTCCTTCCCATCCACACGGGATTTATGTGCAGGAGCCGTCCAGGTTATTCAGTCAAATTTCCGGTCGTAAACATTCCTTCAAACGCTGACGCCCGGGTTTGAACCATGACAATTTTCCACCAAGAATGTGTGGATATAAGCGAGAATGTGTTTATGTAATTTTTGTATTGATGATTGATGACACATTCAAACATACAGATTAATTGTCGACGGTTTGACCACATGAGTGAGTGTCGGGATACAGAATTATTTATTTTTATTTATTTTATTATTACTTTTTTCCCCAATTAGCGTCACGCTCCAGCTACCCAGCTGTAAATGGGTACCTGACATAGCTTCTTGAGTTAGAGAAGGCAAAGGGCTGCGAGGTAGGGAGCTGGTTACACCACCTCATAAAAAGCTGGACTTTGTATAGTGAAGTCTCTAACACTTCTCTTCCCTTTAGCAGTAACTGCAATGGGACTAACTTTACCTTATTTTCTGTTTAGTAGTAGGGGTAAACATTTCTATTAAGTGGTACGCATGTATGACGTGTGTATTATCTAGTACACCTATATGTCTTGTTTCTATTTTGAGGTAGACCTATATACCTAGTTTGTTTTTAGCCGTACGCGAAAATGCGTCGCTTGACTCGCATTTAAGGGCCGAGCTACAGCGCATTTTAAGTCAAATTAGCACAGCAATGAAAATCTGGATATTCGAATAATTTATATTCTCCCGAATCCAAATATATCCAAATCTGTTGTCAGAATACATTCTAAGTAGGTGTATTTTGATTTTATAAGTTCTATTTTCTTAAACAAATTTTGCTTTTCCTGTGAAGATAATCATGTTTTATGTTACTAATGTTCTAATAATTTGCGTATTTTGTAGCCAGTCAATATGTTGTTTGTGGCACAAATACAGGGTGTCCGTAAAAGATTGTACCCTTTTCAAAAAATTGATGACAGGAAAGAGTCTTTAAGAGTGCACCACCAAGACAAGAGACAGAAGATGTTGGAGATCCATTACAGCCAACCTTCGTTGTGGAGATGGCAGCTGATGATGATGATGACAAAGACTCAAAAAAGTGCGCATGCACGCAGCGGGTATTTAAAGTGAAACTTTCGCAGTTGATTTGCAACTGGTAATTGTTACATGTCTCTCAACACGCTGGACAAGTAGGTAAAAAAAAGAAATAGGTACATTCTTTTTTAGTCTTTGTAAGGTATGCTTAAAAACGTGCAGAGATTATCTTACTTTTGTGATAGAAAGCATCCTCGTACCACATCATGGGGCCAAGAATCAATTTTTTGAAAAGGGTACAATCTTTTATGGACACCCTGTACTTTTCATTGAATAATACAATTGTTTTTAGATCCAATTGTGGTGGGTTTAGATGTTAAAAGGTTAAGTATTAATTGTCTACAGAGGTGAGGTCAGCTATGCAAGTCCTTGAGTCTAATTGTTGATGAAGTTGTTCTCAGGGTACCTGTCTGCTACCACCCTACGACCTCAATCTGTTATATATTTTGAGCCCAATTATATGTTATGGTGTCTGGATGTTATCTGGCTATGTGTCTAGGGTAATATGCAATGTAATGTTAATAAAATGACAACAACTACACCTATAACTTAATGAACAAGTAATTAAACAAGTCACTGGGTAAATTTTGAATGATAATATTTTTTACAATTTTATTTTCCTGTATCTCAATTGCTGGGATACAGGACTGTTTAAACTCAAAATATAAGGCAATTTATTTACAGCAAAGTAATTTAAAACAACCACTGTGTCTGTTAATATTAATCTAAATTGTTTCTCACTGGAAGTGTTCTGGTGAAGCAATAACTCCTATGAAGGTACACGCTTCTGAGGAACGACTTGTATCATCATGTCAAGAATACTGATTGATATAATAATGATGGAGAGTATGGTTAAATGAACTAACATACTCCCGTGGACAATTGGGCTTAACTTTATTTTCTGGAACACTGTGATGTCCTTCTCACAACCACCTTCTTCACGACTGCAACGTCTGAACACTGCTTCAGAACTCTTTGGATTTAAGGCAAACAGGTAATTTTTGCCTCGAGCTTGCAGCTTCAGGAGTACGTATATTTTGGTATGTGGCTCACTGATTGTTTCACGTTGGAACCCTGACATCAGAGGATTAAGGCCTCCCCAGTACATCATACACCTATCTCCATCTATAAACAATTAAACATTATCAACAGTTTCAAGATCAGTGGAGTTGCTAAATAAATAGCTATCGTTCCTATCTGATTTGGTGCCCTATTCATCATCAGGTAATCTTCAAACATCCTTTTAAGACTGTAAAGGGCAATTTTTACTATCTTGCAATATAATACATTTATATTCTTATTATGTTCGCAAATATTTTGTAAGCAAAGTATTTCCTTTTTAAGTGCTTAAGGAGAAGTCATTTTTGGGTTGCTTCCCTTGAAAATAGTTCTGTCATCTTCGATCGGACTCCGCAGACGACTCTAGGCCTACTGCGATTTATTCTGTGGCTGGGTAGGAATAGATTGTTCTTGCTTCAGTATATCTATGGCCTGAATTTATACGTAGTGTTTGTATGAGTAGGACGAGTCTGTCTTATATATGGATATCTTTGCATTTCTAAGTCGAACTAATTTGGTTGTCGCTAGAAAAGGTCAAAGGCTATGCAGCGGAAGTATCGCTAGCAAGGGGTGTGATCCATGGCTGTCATCCTGTGAAGATGCCGAGTTTTGTTGTAGCAGGCTTTTTGCCGAAATAGTGATCTATATATGGATGGGGAAAAGTGATAATCATTTAGACATGTTGTATGTACTTTACCCCAGTGTTTATTCTCTTTTGCCAAGGAATGGCAAAGTTATATTTCGCATAAAAAGGTAAAACCACAATTTATTATGAACTTGGGCTTCGCCATCGTTGTTGATAAGCAGATGCACAGTGGTACTTTTAAAAAGAATATCCATTCAAAGGAAGAAGACATTCCTATGTATCAGCACTGGATTGTATGATATTATTCAATACCTCTATGAGAGAACCTATGAAGAAATGAGGACATTTAATGAATGACTAATTTTGGTCTATATTCTATAGTGAGTGAAGCTCACGAGAGAGAGAACAGCCATGTTGAAATTCATATACTTTGTATTTATCGAGTGAGAAAAAGGGATGCCTGTACTATCGCTCGATGAACCAAGAGATCACTGCTACATGTGAGAACCCATGTCTGGGATTCCTATATTATGAAATATATATATATTGAACTTTACGTGAAGGAATATTCGCTAGACGAGGTTAGGTCTAGGAGCCTTCCTATGTATTGGTTATGGTCTGACGTGCCCAGTCAGTAAAGCCAGATGATTTACATGATGGAACGCTGAATGCTTATTTACGAATGCTCCATTATGATATTTGCCAAGCATGAATGCTAACTTAAGATGATATTCCTGTGATCAACATTATGCTGTCTATGTCGACATTTGTTCCTGTAACCATACACGTACTGTCCAAGTGTGCGTCCCATTAAATGTTATAAAAAGACCACCGTAGTTCCAGTACTTCTTGAATTCGAACAGTGTGAGTATGAGTGATGTACTACCAACCTGTCAACTCTATCGAATCATTCTACCATTCGCGTACTGACATTCAGATACACACTCATTGTTTACACTCACATTCTTGTCGGAGCCTCATCACGTTCCAGGACAAGATGACCTGTATGACCAAAACTGTGCTGGGTTTGATGAGTTGACAATCGTTACACTTTACTACACCAGTCCCAACATCTACATTTATCCACTGGTGGACATTCACATCATTTAGCAAATAAAGCATGATTCAACAACTAGTAGCCAGTATGAGTTAACAACTACACACAAAGAAAGAGTTTAACAGGTACATTCCTTGTCATAGAAGAAATTATAGTTAATTATATAACGTCACGTGCAAACACTGTGACTTGCTGAAGACGGCCAGTGGTTTTCTGGCCTACCAATTATAATAACGTCATTTTTTTCCAACTATGTCTTTTCATTCACTCCCACAGTTTAAGTAAGCCTGTCTGGCTTTAATACAAGGTGATAATCTTTCCTAATAACATTTGTGGCATGACACAAAGTTTTGAGGTTGGCGCCTTTCTAGGTATGCCTCTACCCATCGAATACACATACACATTCAATAATACAGATACATCTCAATAATAATAATGGTTATATAAATGTTTATCTTACCGCATCAATGAAATATTTCACAATAAGTATGTCAACTGCGATCAATGGTCACACTCTGATCGCCGCTGGTTCAGAACAGCGAAGGTAATGTCAAGAATTCCTTGCTTCTGATGCTAACACTACTTCTGAAATTTATTTTCGAGTGGCGTCCAACACTGGCTTCAAATCGTTTTTATTACTAATATTAGTCTATTCTACCCCCAGCCAATCGGATTATGTTATGCCCTCTTGCTTCTTTTTCAAAAATAAATTACACTTTCAAGAAAAGGTAACGTCCCCCCTTTCCCAAGACTGGCAAAGTTGAGTGAGGACATCAATGCGTCTGTCTCTCTGTCTTTTCTTTACAATATTTCTGTTATTATCTAAGCGTTTTTACTGTAAGATACTTTATTATAACTTTACGGGTAGTATTGTCTTCTAATAAACAAATATTATCATTTCATTTGTCAACTGTCCTTGCTTTTATTTTATTATTCATCGAGGTTTCTTATACCACCCTTTCTCTACCCTTCTCAATTTCAGTATCACACTGCATAAGCTATCTTTTCAAATATGCCTCCATGCAAATCCCCCACTTACATTTCTCTCTCTCTCTTGCTTGTACGCGTTTTGCCTAACGCAAAACGGTTTCGTTAGATTTAAATTGTCACTACGGGTAGGAGACAAAGCGGTGGGGTTTCCTCTCATTCAATAGCAGATACTTTTTGGAAAAAAAATATGCCATAGCAACAACGTAACTAACGCCAAGTAGTTTTATTCAAACTCCCAACCATTCATTCCCGTTTAGTGTTAGACTAAGCAAGTCTGTGACGTCAGCTGTCGCCTGTCATTCTAGTTCGAGATTAAAAAACCAACGCTTGTCAAGGTTGCATTTTTCCGTCTCTCATTTCACTCCTCCGTTTCTTTATTCTATCTCTCCGTTTGAAACTAACTATGCACTTTGGTCTGTCAAAAGGCTTTTATTTTAGTGGAAATTGGTATTGCGGAGAGGGGAAAAGCTAACAGTTTTGTGTATCGTTTACTATGGCGTTACTGCTTGTTAGAACCAACACGACTGCGGGCGATGGTGACGATGTTGAACACAACTCCCTATTTTATCTCTATTGTATTTGAATTTATAAGCAGTAATATTTTATCTATTTGATCGGGGTATCAGGTATCTTACTACACCAATTATGGATATCTAATCGAAATTTTGATTTATTGCAAATAATGTTGAACATTTTTTTGAAAAAATTGTTACAATTTTTAGATACAAACTTTAAAGTTCTGTATCTCAGAATCTACTTAAATTATCTCAAATCTAATCTGATAAAAGTTTTAAAATACTTTGTAGCTCATGTCACAGGTTGCCTCCCCTTTGCTCTGCAGTGATGGTCCAAGAATGGTCAAAACCTAGAGTATATAATGTGGGTCTTCAAAGGTATCTCACACGAGTATTCTTGGCAGAGATACAGATAGAAGGATGATGATGCTTCTACCTCGAGGATTTGTTCATTAGATAATTCAGAAATCAAGAACAATGCTGAATAGGACTGAGCAATTTTTAACTTTGGATCTGCCCGACAACTTTTATGAAGAATTATTATGTACGGTTTAGCTCGTTCAAGCCCCCAACTGATTTAATTCAGTGAAATCTTAATGTAGTAGCTCTGTTTTAAGTGTATTTAAGATGACTGAGACATACGGGTGCAGTACATTCAAAAGGATTAAATCAACTATAAATTTGTATATATACAAATAACAAATTTAATAATCAATTGTATTTAACAGTGTAAAATGAATAATTCTCTTTTTAAAAAAGTTTGTCATTATAGGGTGATATTGTGGATATTGAGGGAATTTCCTTAAAGTTCACTTGGCGGCTGTTTAAGATTGTTCTTAGCTGCCAGCAAGTTTGGTTTCTGCTCCAGCCGATAGTTGGTTCTTTGCAGGTTATGGACTGATGCACTCTCGTCACTGGTCAAGTCTGGATGTTGTGACACGTTCCAAGAAATATCAGGGAGTAATCACGAAGCTGGTCCAGCGTCTTAAAGGCCCGTCTGATGATGATGTCTACCGTTGACAGCAGGCCACTTATACCACACACTTTGTTCCAGAGATAGTACCCTCAACTGGTGCCAGCGACCAAAAATCTCTTCAGCAATACAGACTCCTGGCTCTGAGCAATTGTTAAGGCAACTAGTTTAAGATGTCTTTTACACGCAGTCTGGGGTATTACTTTAAACTCGGCTCCCACTCTGACTTTGTGTTTTCAGATTCCTAGGATTCCGGTTTTCAGTGTTAATGTAGGTAGAGTTTTCCTGGGATATATGTCCACAAGATGCTCAAACAAGGTAAGGTCGATAAGTGGAATTCTGATCGTTATCCTTACTCTGGCTAACTGGTTGTCGTCTTGACGAGGTGAATTTCACAGTGCTCTACCCCAGCGAAAGTGTCAGATTATATTGCAACTTTCGTCCCACGCAGGTGGTTATTACAATCTGACCAGGCTCCAATCATAAGTGTTGTTTATAACGTCTAGAATTGCCCGGCCAATTGTATTCAAACATGTGTGGTAATTCCTCATGGAATTTTCTGCATGACTCATGCGTTTGTAAATTTCAAACGGTCATTATCCGTATAAGGAGTTGTTATTTCCGTCAATTCTTGGTAATGATTACCACTACAACTTCTTACATTATCATAAATAATGTATTCGTAACAATTATGTCAGGAAGCGATTACAACATTTCCGTCGCCTTCAGGTGCGTGTCTACAAATGTCACTACCTGGATAATGTACTGCCCTGTACCTTTGCAAACAAACATTCATAGTGTGACCAGCTGGGTTGTGTTCTCTCCACGAGAGAAATTATGAAATTACATAGCCATATCAGCGCTAAATAAACTTGCTGGGGCGTACTTCGTGTTACTCCGGCGCGCCCAGGTTTGGTACACGAGAATTTTACCAACATGATTGTCGGTCAATATTGCATCACTTGTCCACTCTATCAGCAGGGATGGTCAGGTAAACAAACATGACGAATTATTACAGGAAGAAGTGTAAAGACTGACTCGAAAATACTAATACTGCCGGAGAGGAAAAGAGAGTGAACCAAAATATGTGACAGCTCATTAACTCAACAAATGAAAAAGACGTAGGGAATTGAAATATGGGAGTAAAATCCAACATGGCCGCCGTTAAGTTTTCATGGCAACCAATAGATTTATGCCATCAACTACTTTGGTATGCATTGCCATTACTGTCGTACATCAGCCATGTGCATTTATATTGAAATCCCGCAGTTATTTATGAAAATAGCATTTCGTTGTAGCACCTTCTCCCCTAACCCTCCTCCCCCATGGTACGCATATACAAGGGGATTGACATAAGTCTTGGGCCTGACCATGAAGAAGTCATAGGAGGAAGATGAAACTTGGTACATTTAAAGTTCATTATATTTGCACTGAATGTGTAAAGTACGCGTTTGTTTCTTCAATGGGTTTTCCCGCTACGGTGCACGACGCAATGTACCCTATTGACCGGATCTGCTGCTCCAAAGATTTGACAAAACAATGGAAAAGAAGGAGGCCAGAGCTGTGATAAAATTTCTGATGTTTCAGGGGAAAACACCTACAGAAATACACAGGGAGATGGAACCAGTGTTTCGTGATTCTTGTCCTTCATATACTTCGGTAAAAAAATGGTGTCAACAGTTTAAGTGCGGCCGCTCAAATGTTGCTGATCTGCCAAGATCTGGTAGACCAGCCTCAGAGTGCAACGATGAAAATGCAACAAGAGTGAAGAAAATCATTGACCAGGATCGAAAAATGACAATTGTGGAGATAGCTAGTAGAGAAACTAAATGAAAGAACAGTTTATTGAATTTTACACAGCAGACTGAACATGAGAAAAGTGTTTTGCACGCTGGGTTCCGCGACTGTTGACGCGTGAACAGAAGCAAACGAGGGTAAATTGCTGTCAACAGTTGCTCAAAAAGTGTCAGTGAAAAAATTTTTTGGAGACCATGGTGACAGTAGATGAGACTTGGGTACACCATTATGACCCCGAATCCAAACTTGCCAGCATGCAATGGAAAACCCCGGGCTCCCCAACACCTGTCAAGCCGAGAGCGCAGAAATCTGCAGGAAAAGTGATGCTGACTGTTTTTTTTGGGACGGCAAAGGTGTCCTTTTGAAAGATTATCTGCCTCGTGGCAACACAGTTAATGGACAGTACTATGCAGATCTTCTCACCTAACTAAGAAAGGTTGTGACCAGGAAACAAGGAATAACGCGCACTCAAAATCTTCCTTTGCTTCAAGACAACGCGCCCTCTCACAAAGCACGGCTTGTGCAGCTAGCAGCCAACGATTTGAATATTGAAATTCTTCCACACTCACCATATTCTCCAGATTTGGCTCCATCAGACTTTTTTCTATTCCCAAATCTTAAAAAACAGCTAAAAGGAAATCATTTTGACAGCGATGAAGCGGTTATACTGGCATGTGATGACTGGTTTAGTTTGAAAAATAGGGTGTTCTACTCCCAAGGTCTTTTCAAGGTCAAGCAGAGATGGCAGAAGTGTGTCAATTCAGACGGTGGCTATATTGAAAAGGAATAAACACTATACAAAATTTCAGCTCTCTGTGACATGTCCTTCATGGTCAGGCCCAAGACTTATGTCAATCCCCTTGTATGTCTTTCATTTTATTATTCAGTGAAATGTGCATCTGTCCTTTTTTCCCACGTAGTTGTACGCGTGTGTCAGAACGTCTTTCTGTTTGGCGCTACATGTAGATATCTCGCTTGGATTCAGTGTTACTTGTGGGAAACGTTTGAAATCAATAATTACCCTGATAAAGGTAAACCTGTAATAATCGATAGCAAGTTCAATTAACAGGCAAAGGTAGTTCCATAGAAGGTACTGCCGTAGGGAAGGGACGTGTTAGAGACTTCACAAGAATAGGTCCAGCTTTTAATGAGGTGGGGTGACCAGTTATCTTCTTTGCTGCCTTTGAATACCATAACACAGATGGAGATTCACGTGCTCATTAACAGCTGGTTAGACTGGAGCGTGACACTGCCAAGTTTCAATCCTGGAACCCTGTAACTGTGCCGCGAGAGGAAAGCGCTCTAACCGCTTAGCCCGTCCCAGTCTTCTTCTTCTTCAAGTGCCTGATATCACAACTTCCTGTCTCTGGTACTATTGATCATTTCTGTTGTTGACTTCTGTCTACGCCACGATGTCAAACTGTCCAGTGTTGTCTCTGTTTGTCCAACTATCTCTTTTTCCTCCAGTCTTTCCTGTTGTCACGATATACTCTAGCTGTCTTTTTCCTCCAGTCTTTCCTGTTGTCACGATATACTCTAGCTGTCTTTTTCCTCCAGTCTTTCCTGTTGTCACGATATACTCTAGCAGTCTTTTTCCTCCAGTCTTTCCTGTTGTCACGATATACTCTAGCTGTCTTTTTCCTCCAGTCTTTCCTGTTGTCACAATATACCCTAGCTGTCTTTTTCCTCCAGTCTTTTCTGTTGTCACTATATACTCTAACTGTCTTTTTCCTCCAGTCTTTCCTGTTGTCACTATATACTCTAACTGTCTTTTTCCTCCAGTCTTTCCTGTTGTCACGATATACTCTAGCTATCTTTTTCCTCCAGTCTTTCCTGTTGTCACGATATACTCTAGCTGTCTTTTTCCTCCAGTCTTTCCTGTTGTCACGATATACTCTAGCTGTCTTTTTCCTCCAGTCTTTCCTGTTGTCACGATATACTCTAGCTGTCTTTTTCCTCCAGTCTTTCCTGTTGTCACGATATACTCTAGCTGTCTTTTTCCTCCAGTCTTTCCTGTTGTCACGATATACTCTAGCTGTCTTTTTCCTCCAGTCTTTCCTGTTGTCACGATATACTCTAGCTGTCTTTTTCCTCCAGTCGTTCCTGTTGTCACGATATATTCTAGCTGTCTTTTTCCTCCAGTCTTTCCTGTTGTCACGATATACTCTAGCTGTCTTTTTCCTCCAGTCTTTCCTGTTGTCACGATATACTCTAGCTGTCTTTTTCTCATAGCATGCCCAATGAAAGTTCCGCCCGAGTACCAGACAAAATTCAATGGAAAAAAACTCTGATACCTCAAGTATAATAGTTTGAAAATTATTATCCACAAAAAAAAAAAAAAAAGTTATTTCTCAAACACGACACAGCATATGAGTCATTTGAAAATAAAAAATCTGACTGCAATAGTTTCTGTTCTTCTATCCAGGTTTATCAAGCCTCCAGCACCGCAATGCTTCTGTGTGTCAGCGTAAGATCGACGAATAAAAAAAAGGGAAATAATGCAATCCAAAATTGGACGATCTAAGAGAAAAATTAATGTTCCAGATCAGAAGAAGACACGGAAAGGAAAGACTGTGATCTTATCGAGAAGCAAGTTTAGCGAAATGTTTAAAACTATCCTTTGATTATCCAGTGTGAACTTCGTTTTTAACCGGTGAACTTCGTTTTACGACTAGAGCAACCGTCTCGCACCATCAAATATGAAAACCCTATTATGCGTCTTATTTAGTAAGCAATGGAATGTATCAAGCCAACGTCTGCCGTACAAATGTTCTAACTTATAGTTTCTATATTGTTTTGGTATATGACTAATCACATACTGTTTTTTTGTGTTGAGTTAGAGTATTTTATATTTGCAACATTGTGAAAGCCAGGTGCTGTATGTTCCATCATCAGAGAGGTAAAAAAACAAAACACGCACATGTACGGAATCTTTTTTTAAGGCCTAATGAGATCTGGAAAAAAGAAGGAATTGTGATCTTCCATACAACCTATTTTCATTTTTACTAACAGTGTAATTAAATCTACTATCCAACATTTTAGAGATATATTTAGATATGAGAGGAGGAGTTACGGGACTTGAAATAATGGCCGTTGTGAGATGTTAGACGTGTTGTATCGCTGTGTGTAATAAATTTTAAGAACGACAACTGTCTTCTATTATTTCATTTAGAGGAATAAGGTAGAATACCACAGCTACAATAGTATCATTACCCATGTATATGATATCAAGGCTCTACGAAATATAAAATATATATATATATATATATATATATATATATATATATATATATATATGTATATATATCTATATATATATATATATATATGTATATATATATATATATATATATCATCATCATAACTTTCCTGTGCACTCATTATGAAGCTTAGAACCACCATTGCAACTGGTTTCCTTTCAGGAAGCCTTCATCAAGCAGTCACATGCTCATGCTGCTGAGTTTTACATGACGAAGTTGCCAACCTCACGCACAACTTCATATTAGTCGCCTTATACGACATGCCTGAGTGTGCAGTATACATATTCTTTCTTTCTTTCTTTTTGGCTGACTCCACAACCCTGGCATTTATCCTTTTCATTCTTCTCCTAAAATAGCTGTGTCCACTGAAGCGAAAAAAATAATATTTGATATATAGAAACATGCAAATGTGGGTGGCGTTTGGAAGGCAGGGGAATTATTTATAGTTATCATTAATCTTACAAGCGAAGTATGTATCGCATAAATCCGGTTTGTACTGCTAGATTCTATCCATTGCTGTCTTACTTATGCAACATTGTCACTTTCTTGCTGGTGGAATGAGAATAAATTCAAAATATGCTAACGTCCTCAGATTAACAAAACTCTCGAAGTTTCACTGGACCTGCTAAAATACCACTTAAAATAAAAAGTTGTCTCGTTTTGGAGAGACCTGTCCTGTTCAAACTAGATATAGGGTCCGTCGGTTATATTAGGATACATATCCAAATATAAAAGACCATGTGGTCTGTTTATCAATTGCTATACTACCAGCAAGTCAGCGTCCGATTGGCAGAGTGGTTAGAGCGCTGGTCTCTGGCGGCAAAGGTGCAGGGTTCGAATCACGGTACCGACACGCTCCAGTCTACCCAGCTGTAAATGGGTACCTGACTCTATTCTTTGAGTTTGGGAAGGAAAAAGCAGCGAGAAAAGGAACTGGTTATCTCACCTCTCGATGCTGGACCTAGTATGGTGAAGTCTCTAACACTTCACTCCCCTACTGCAGTATCTGCTATGGGACAACATTTATATTTTGCTTTTTTTACCAGCAAGTCACACATACATATACAAGTCACACATACATATACAAGTCACACATACATATACAAGTCACACATACATATACAAGTCACACATACATATACAAGTCACACATACATATACAAGTCAGACATACATATACAAGTCACACATATACATATACAAGTCACACATACATATACAAGTCACACATACATATACAAGTCACACATATACATATAGCTAGATAAGCCCGGAGTTGAACGCACAATGGATGGAGGTTGTAGTGTGATCAAGGAATTGGGAGAGAAAATTAGTCATATCGGTTTTAATGGAACATATCCTGGAAAATATCGTGGGTCGGAAAAAAGGAAGGTATGGAAAAGACAGCTTTTGAGGATAGTCGCATATGCCCAGTAATCAATTAAATATAAGTCAAATTAAGTGAAGTCATACGATAAATTGAAATTAATTTGTGTCCTGTGTAAACAGATTGGAAAACAGAAGAAGGAGTGTATATTAAACGTGTACAAAGTTTAAACCCGTTGAAAGATTACAGAGAAAATAGGCGAATCGTGTTTAAAAGTGAGTTTAAAATGTCAACACAGCACGTACAGAAACGGCGAATTAAACATCAAATGGAAGATGCATCTCAGAAGTGAAGAGAGAAAGCCCAGGCAAGGCAACGTTCTATTAAATGAAAAGTTTCTAATCGACATATTTTCGACAATGTTAGATAGATAGATAGATAGATAGATAGATAGATAGATAGATAGATAGATAGATAGATAGATAGATAGATAGATAGATAGATAGACAGGTAGGTAGATAGACAGGTAGGTAGATAGACACGTAGATAGATAGACAGGTAGATAGATAGATAGATAGATAGATAGATAGATAGATAGATAGATAGATAGATAGATAGATAGATAGATAGATAGATAGATAGATAGATAGATAGATAGATAGATAGATAGATAGATAGATAGATAGATAGATAGATAGATAGATTAGATGGATGGATGGATGGATGGATGGATGGATGTGTGACAGTGCGAAGACGATGTGTGAAGAAGAATAAGAATTCGTGTGTAATGTTGACCAGAAAGATAGTATCAAGGGATGGAACTTTGTCTCTGAGCGCATTATGGTTGTAAAACTAAAAGAAGGAGACACCATAGTCAGCCTGGTCATAATGTATGGGCCAAATGAGGATGAGAGAGCAGAGGTCAAGGAGGAATTCTTCGAGCTGCTTCAAAGGACAGTGGATGACTGCCTAGATGACGTTATCATGCTCGGAGATTTCAATGCAAGAGTTGGAAATGACCATGCTAGATGGGGTGGAGTTATCGGAAGATATGGAGAAGATACTCTCAATGACAACGGAAAGCGACTCCTTAGATTCTGCAGTGAGCAGAATCTGATCATTACAAACACAAAGTTCCCCCATAAGCGCATACATGCATACACTAGATGTGAACCAACAAAGAATGAGAAGTCAGTGATCGACTATGCCATTGTTAGGAGGAGCTCATTTAAATATGTCCGGGATGATAGAGTCTGGAGGGGGCCAGAGATTGGAAGTGATCACTACCTGCTAACAATCACAAGAACAACTGAAAGAGTTGCTCAGCCTAGGAACTGCCCAACATTACGCAAGAAACCAAGTAAACAAACGGGAGAAATGAGCATTAAGACCTACAAGCTGAGAGAGCCAGAAATTAAGACCAGATTTCAGGGGCTTATTGCTACAGCGGTGAGAAACACAGAAGAACAACCTGATGACTTGGAAACCCTCTGGCTTAAATTCAAGGACATCATAAAGACAGCTGCTGCAGAAGCATGTGGTGAAGTCCGACTTGGAAACAAGAGAAAGAGGACACTTTGGTGGACAGAGGAAGTCAAAGAGAAAACAAGAGATAAGAAAATGGCATGGAAACAATACTATGGAGCTAAAAACACAGCAGGACAAATAGAGAAATATAGAGAATATGTGATACTTAGAACAGAAGCAAAGAACAAGGTGCTAGCAGCAAAACAGAAGTCCCGGGAAGAATTTGGAGAAAAGCTAGAAAAAGATGCGCAAGAAAACCAGAAATTGTTCTATAAGACCCTAAAGAACATGAGGTATCCGTTGCCCTACTCACACTTCTTACGGTTTCGTGCTCAACAAGGTGTTTTCCTCTGGTGTTAGACAGCGCCGAGATGTCTAAAACCAAGGGCCATCTCTCATTACATCTGCGTCTCACACGTTTCAAAGATGGCAACGGTGTGTTTCATTTAGATTGCCCACTCCAGTGTGAGAATGCCACATGAGGTCAAATACACACCGTAGACAAGATCGACAACTATAACTCAGTCTAAAATTACATCCTTGTGGCCACACGGTCACAGATGGATTGATGGATGGGTGGATGGATGGAGAGTTTGACATTGTTACATAAAGCCAATCCTATCATAAGGAAGCGCATCGCGGACAGTCAGTAAACAAACAAGAAAACTACTGGAAAGCTCAAATATATGATTTTAAAATAAAATAGTTATGAATACCACGGACAGTTGAAGGGAGTAATGAGGAAATCCAACAAGAGGCCAGTGCACAGGGGAAGAACGCCCATAGTAGGGAAAAAAAAACAATCCACTTACTTTGACATATTAAGAGAATATGACAGCTGGAATAATAGTGGGACAACATGAGATATTGACGAAACCAGGGTTGTGAAGTCGGTCAACAAATTTTCTGATTCCGACTCCGGAAATTTTAGAAGCCGACGCTGAATCTGACTACAGTTTTTTTTTTAACTAGTGATATAGCATACAATTATGCACTTATATAGAGTTATATTTATAAGTATGGTATGTGTGTGAATAAATGAATACGTGACTTTCGTAGGCTATATTTTAAACTGTTCATTCATTCTTATAGTAATACAAAATAACAAATCATCCACACTTGCACACAAATGACTGCTTTGCCAAACACCATGAGGGAAAATAGTTTCATTTTAACAATGACGAGATAATTGACAGTATATTTAGTTTATTTTCTTTCGTGTGTGCTTTTTCTATACGTGCCAAAAATGTGATAAAATCTTTATTTATGACAAGAAACAACTAAAATTTTCCTACATTATGTAAAAATGGATGTCATTTAACAAGAAAGTGGTTTTAGGAGTTCTACTACTTAAAAATTTTATTTCACATTTTTTAAAGCTCCCTCATCCCCTTTTCCCCTTGCATGGATCAAGCGTGGATTTGCCTTGACTTAACGTCTCGTAAAATTCGGAATCAGGATATATTTTTTACCGACTTCACTAAAAATGATCGACTCCTCGATTCCGACTCACATCACACTCCACAGACTTGGACGAAACAAAGAGATCAAGAACGACAAGCAGAGAAGTTTAAAACACTGACGTAAAATGAAGAGAACAACACCAATTACAAACAACTCTGGAGACAGGAAGTTGTGGAGAGACATGCTCCCAACTCAGCTGGCACTGTATTTGAAGGAGTAGAAGCCTACCAAGATGACTATTAGTTTTGTATTAAATTCACTTCACAAAACCCTGTTCGTTTCTGATGAAGACGCTTCAAGTTTCCAGTTTCAGAATTTGGTCACAACACTTCAAGCACGAACATTACTGACCAGGAACAAATAAGACAAGTAACTTCCTATCACTTCGTAACTACTAGCATATTAAATGTGACAGCTGCTAGACCAGGATTTCTTAACTCGTTATTTGGTCCGTGTACATAACCGATTGACAGAGGGGTTAGATCGCTGTCTCTCGTGGCAAAGGGTGCCGGATTCAAATCACTGTATCGACACGCTTCAGTCTACCCCTCATCTCGATGCTGGAGCTAGTATGGTGAAGTCTCTAACATTTCACTCTTCCACGGCGTATCTGCTATGGGACTACCTTTATATAACCTAAAATTTAAAATGTAAACTTTTAAATTATTCCTTTATGTACGTTTTCCCCCCAAGAAGTGTTCTAAAACCTTCACCGGACAACAAATGGGTCTGTTGCCTTTATCGGACATTGAAAGTGGTCCCCGGCACTCGAAAAAAAAAAAGGTTAAGAAAACCTGTTCTACGCGAAACCAACATGTTACCGTGGGTCAGTGGGTTAGATCCTGGCTTGCTATCTAAATTATGGTACGCAATGATTGGGCAGACTGCTGTCTCCAAGGATCGCGTGTTTCTATTTGGTGGTACGCGTAATGTCGGGTATATTCAACGGTAAACGTAGATGTCTTGTTCATATTAAGTGAGACCGCTTGCATCATGTTTCTATGTAGTGGTACGAGTTTTTGTCACGTTTCTATGTGGTGGTACGAGTTTATATCACGTTTCTCTGTAGTGGTACGAGTTTATGTCATGTTTCTCTATAGTATTTTGAGTTTATGTCATGTTTCTATGTGGTGGTAGAGTTTATATCATGTTTCTGTGTGGTGGTACGAGTTTATGTCATGTTTCTATGTGGTGGTACGAGTTTATGTCATGTTTCTATGTAGTGGTACGAGTTTATGTCATATTTCTATGCAGTGGTACGAGTTTATGTCATGATTATATGTAGAAGTAAGCATTTAGGTCATGTTTCTATGCAGTGGTAGGCGTTGTGTCATTTTTCTATGTAGTAGTAGCATTTATGTCATTTTTCTATGTAGTGGTTGGAGTTTATGTCATTTTTCTATGTAGTGATACGTGTTTATACCTTGTTTCTCTATAGTGGTACGTGTTTACGTCATGTTTCTATCAAGTGGAACGTGTTTACGTCATATTTCTAAGTAGTGGTATGCGTTTGCGTCATGTTTATATGTAGTGATACGAGATTGCGTCAATTTTCTATCTAGTGGTACTCGTATTGTTTATAATGTCCTTAAAGTTAGTGGTACTTGTATATTTCCTGTTTCTATTTAATGATATGGGTATCTTGTTTCTATTCGGTTGTACGTGTGTGTTTCGTTTCTTTTTAGTTGCACGTTTAGATTTTTCGCTTATAATCAGTGGCACTCTTGGGGGGAAAGGGGGGGGTGGGAACTGCGGTTACATACGTAAACCAAAAATATTAGACGTTAGTTCCAATGAATAGATACAATTTAGTACATATAAAAATAACAACTCTATAATAGCTAAAAAATAATAGTCTTTAAGAATATTACCTAATAAACGATTCATTAAACCACAACAGAACACATGAGACATTAAACAGTTGATTGTCATCAGGGCCGGCGCCAGTGTATTTGACGCCATAAGCAACTCAAAACTACCCCCCCCCCTCCACCCCCTCGCCCTGAAATGTGGACTGTTTTTCGCTATACTAATTTTTCTAGTACACTCGATTTTGCCGTCCCTCAAATGTTGTCGGCCCTGACTGTAATAGTATCAATACTTTTATCCAGATTTATCAAGCTTTTAGCACTGCTGTACTTCCAAGCCTCCATGAATGAAACAGTAGTGGGACACGAGAGGTTTGGGTAGAGAAAGAGAGAGAGAGAGAGAGAGAGAGAGAGAGAGAGAGAGAGAGAAAGAAGAGAGAAAGAGAGAGAGAGAGAGTGCAAGAAAGAAAGAAAGAAAGGATGTGTGGCCCAAGGATAAAGCATAAAGATTAAGGTTACATGTTCCAGATGTAAATATTCATATCTGGCCAGACTCGCCACGATAAAGTTATCATCACTCGTTTATCGTAAACCTTGTCAACCTCAGAGTGGACATTCTTACGGTACTAACAAGGACTGGCGCTGTGTTAATCGCATACGCTGGTTTCTCGTGGGTGGTCATTGAGAACGTTGTTGCTGGATCTGCGGGGAATTTAGTGGCCGTCAAACAAACCGTGGAGTTTGTAAGGCTCTGTATACAGACGAGAATGCTTTTATCTGTTAGTGTACATAGTATAATATTTCTTTATGTACAAGTACTTATACAGAGAGTCAGTGGCGGCTCCAATACTTTTTGGATGGCGGGGACATCTGTAAATAATTTTGTTGTTACACGTGTTCAGGCGCAAGCCGGAGTATAATACAGCAAGGGTTTAGAATGACAGTAACATAGTAACATACACTGCGAACAACTGTTATGCGTTGAAAAATTTACAAACTACAATTTATAAGAACTTTATAATTACTCGAAATCACTCGCGCTGTCAATTTGCGTCAAGTTTTTCCAGTTTATCCTTTATTGCTGACAAGAACAAAGTTATTAGGCTGATGTCGTTCTAAATGTTTTACACCTAATTCTTGTTTGAAAGTCATTCTGCTAAATGCGCTTTACAGTCTGCTTCATTCATTGTAAAAATAAGAGTTAAAATGAGTTGTTTTGTTGTGTTGTTAGCAATAACTATATCACATGACAGCAGCGCCCATAGTAACACCGCGTAATTGAAGATAAAACAACTCTAATTATCTTACAGACCGCATACATTATCCTTTTCAGGTATTCTGCGCATGTGCATTCATGCCTATTTTCTCCAGGATTGTGACGTCAATGTTTGTAAAACGTAAATTTCGTCTAACAATTCTTCTGCATATTTTGGGGATGGCTTACGCTGTCCCCAAGTTTAGAAAGGTTCGGAAAACTAGACGCGAGCATTAAAGAAGTAATGGGACAGAATAGCATCGAGAGATGGGTGAAAGAGATAGCTTGGATGGGATTCAGTATAGAATCATAGCTATTGTTACAAATCTAGGCCGACTTTTTATATGTCTCTATTAAAACGTGAAAAGGAGCGGGGTTTTTCCCTCAAAGTTCAGGTGAGAATGGTCCCCCACATCCCCTAAGACCGATCCGCCACTGCAGAGAGACCAAGGATATTTGTTGCCGTCTCATTCATCTGGTCCGATGTGTCTGTACCGTGAGAACATAATGAGGTTCACAGGATTTGCTGGGACTTTAAGATCGTGGACATTGCGTAAACAAACTGCGATGTGCTGATGACATAGCCTCGCCAACGAAGATATGAAAAAGAGCTACAAGAAACAGTAGATAAAAATTGTGATAGAAAGCAAACATATAGGTCCTAGACTGAAGTAATTGTAATCTTTAACAAATAAAATGCTACATATTACAATATAGCCCCGTGTAGTTGCTCAGAATCTCTGAGGAGACAAAGAAAGAAGAGCCCAACTGGTACTACTTCTCTCTCAGGCAATGCGTAAAAGGCGGCTAATATGAGGTTCCGTATGGGGCTGGCAACCTCATCATGTCAAATACATTGCTACAGAAACCACTGCTGCGTAGGCTTCCTCGTGAAGGGGGAAGCTTTCTGCACTAGTGAGCTGTATGCTGCATAAGGAGTAAAAAAATGGATATGATAAAGATGGTATTACAACATACAAACACATGAGGAAAATTTTGAAACAAGTAAATAGACGTAGATGCTTGGGCGCTGATGGAAGGTGTAATCCACAGGTGTACAAAGAATAGAATATCTGAAGCAAAATAATAAAATTAAAAAAAAAAAACACAAATAGCATCGAACAAAAATTAAAAACTTGCTACGAAACCTAATTATTTTCAAAGGACGTATGAAGGAGTTGTTCATTAATACCTATAGCCCAGTAGTTCTCAACGCGGGCCATGCTACATTTCTAGGGGGCTACAGTAAGATGGTAAAGTACCTTTTCCCCCAGCTAACATTGCCTATCATGGGGGCCACAGAGATAAATGAGACTCAGAAGGGAGAGGGAGGGCATGAGCAAAAAAATGGTTGAGAACCCCTGCTATAGCCGACTCTGTCATATGGAAGCGTACAATGGATAATCAATAAAGAAAACAAAAAGCAACTGAGACCACTGAGGTGTGGTTTTATAGTAAGAGGTCTATGAAGTAAATTAAAGTAATCTCTACTTTTTTTTTTTTTTAACACGCTTTACTTTAACTTCACTTGAATGTCACTTTTATGTCACTTTCAAATTTTGCAATCGATTTTTCAATCACTTCCAGATGAGCAATAGCTCTGAAACTTGGCATAGTTGTGTATTCCCGATGACAATACAACAATCAGTCAATTATTTTTTTCCTCGCAGGTTGCGAACCCCAGTATCCTGCGTGAAAAGTAGGTGTACTAACTACAACATAAATTATTCATTCAAAACCTTCCCCCTCCCTCCTTCCCCAGATGCCCGAGCAGCCATTTCTTCAAGAAACACCCCCCCCCCCCCTCTTGTTCTTATCTTGTAAGATAATAGAAATGCTTTTACTGTCTTTCCCAGGGCTATGGAGTCGTAGTCGTGCAGTTGTTCGTTTTTTTTAAGTGGAGTCGGAATTGGTAAAAAAAATGTCCAGACTCCGAACTGTATGCCATATGCCTAGTTAAAAAAAAAAACAAAAAAAACTGTAGTCGGAGTCGGACTTTTCAAGTTTCAAGAGTCGGACTTTTCAAGTTTCAGGAGTCGGACTTTTCAAGTTTCAGGAGTCGGACTTTTCAAGTTTCAGGAGTCAGAAAATGTTTTGGTCGACTCCAATACCCTGGTCTTTCCATGTCTTGTTATTGGTCTCTCTCTATCTCTCTTAAGATAAAGCAGTGCAAATAATGCCCTAGAGAAGTGAAGTGTTAGAGACTTCCATATACTAGGTCCAGTTTTTTTTATGAAGGTGGGGGCTACAAGATCCCTTCCTCTCTGCCTTTCGCCTTCCCGAACTGAAGAACAGTCAGGTACCGATTTACAGCTTGGCAGACTAGAGCATGGCGTTATCAGGTGTCGATCCAGTAGTCCGGTAACTTTACCACGAGAGGAAAGCGCTCGAACCGCGGAGCCAACCGGGTGCACCCTGTACTGCAGTTAAATGTTGTCATCTGGTTGTCTCAACGTGCGTCTTACCCAAAGCCAATATCGTCTGCTCACATCGTGTTCCTAGCTTACTATGATGATGACAAGAACCAGACAAATGCCAGGGGAACAAGAGATGAGAAGAAGACGCTGGCGATGGATAGGACACACAATGAGGAAACCTGTTGATAGCATTACAAGGCAGTTCTTGATCTGGAGTCCACAGGGAAAGAGAGGCAGAGGTAGGCGAAAAAATACATTGAGTAGAGAACTAGATACAGAAGTGAAAATGATGAGGAAAACATGGAAAGAACTTGAGATGATGGTTCATAACAGGAGGACTTGGCATGTGTTTGTTGACGGCCTATGCTCCTTGGGGAGCTAAAGTGTTTTGATTGACTGACAACGTGTTTCGCTGGTATTTATCGGATTCTTTCCATCACTTGCACGTTGGTGATCTTGTCGTAACATTTCAAGCCTTTTTTTTTCGCGTAAGCACCAAGTTATGAAAGTCCGTAACTTCTTGATTGTCGTGTTTTTGTTTTAGTTCCCTTCTGTTGAGAGCGTTTGTTGTTTCCCCATCTGATGAGAGCGTTTGTTGTTGTCCCCATCTGTTGAGAGCGTTTATTGTGTCTCCATTTGTTGAGAACGTCTGTTGTTTCCCCATATGTTGAGAGCGTTTGTTGTTGTCCCCATATGTTGAGAGCCTTTGTTGTTTCCCCATTAGTTGATAGCGTTTGTTGTTTTCCCATCTGTTGAGAGAGTTTGTTGTGTCTCCATCTGTTGAGAGCGTTTGCTGTTGTCCCCATATGTTGAGAGCGTTTGTTGTTGTGCCGATCTGTTGAGAGCGTTTGTTGTTGTTCCCACCTGTTGAGAGCGTTTGTTGTTGATCGATTTACGTTCATTTGTATGTCTACGATTTGCTTTATACTTAAGGCCTACTGGGGTTTCAGTTAACAGCAAGAGGCAAATACAGCAAATACAACGCTAAAAGCGCTAACAACGAGCCGCGGTAGCATAGTGGTTAGTGCACTGGCTTCCTAGCTCAGTGGTCTATGGTTCGATCCCCAGATGAGGTGGGATTTTTTTAGACTGCAAACGGCTCCTGGGTCGACCCAGCCCCAAATGGGTACCAGAGCAACTCTGGGAAGTATAAGGCGGCCGGCGTGATGCTGACCACATCACCCCTAGTGTGCCGACGGTCGAGAAAATATGAGCCTAACACCATATTCCCAATATGCCTCAATAGTGCGTGTAACGGGATCCTTTACCCTTTTTACAACGCTAATAATTATAACTGAAGATTGTCCGGACGGTTCACAAACATTTAATATTCCATCTTCAGACACATAATGAAGTTCACAAATTGTTACTCAATGACTAAACACTGGATGCTGATTGCCAATAAAACATGCGTTTTCCTGTCCAGATACTTGGACACTCAATTGTTATTTTGTCTTCAAGAGACTCATATCATAGAAATTATATTTGTATAGAACACGTCCGCTTATGTCCAAGAGTACATACCAAAGACCCTGTAACCACGCACATGTCACTCTCCAGAACTTGCATACACCCTATTTTACGACGTGGCTCTGTGCAGGACGTGACAATTTCTCGGGAGAGTCCGGAACCAGAGTACAGTATTTTACTTCTCATAGTTGGAGAGCCCCCTTTGGATGGCGGGGAATGCACAGTATGCCACGCGCATCTTACTCCTAGCTTGGGACCAGATGTGACGATCCTGTAAATGCAAGCTACGCTGGAGAAACTGCAGCTCATGACCTCAACTCAGCACGTTTCGGTACGGCAGAAAAGCCAAAGAAAAAGCTTAGATCCAGAGTGCAGATAATACCAAGGTGTCTTCAACTTGGTTTTGGCTGAAAAATAGCGAGAACATCATCAGCCGTAGTTAAACAACAACAACCACAGCGCTCTGTGGTATAAAAACAGCACTGCAAAAGATCAGTTGGAGTTTTTATGCACCACAGAACAACACTTAACACCATCTTTTCAGAGTCTGCTGACTGGCAGTTTTACATACTCAAAATAATAAATAAATAACCCGACGTGCCTATACTGAGATTTAAATCATCGTCAATACACGAGAAAAAGGACAGTCGCAATGCAGAAAATATTTTGTTTTGTGATTACTTAAAAAGTTCGCCTTCACTTTTTATATTATATTTTAACATAAACGAAAAGATTTACTACAATAGTAGTCTTCACTCACGTCATGAGGCAGACTAGTCCACCATCATCATTAACCCTAGCTTCCCAAGCAGCATAGGTCCTCTCCTGTGTCATCTGCATATGATATTTCCATGTCTTCTTTAACCCTTTCAATTCTGTCTCCTTTAACCCTTTAAATTTTGCCCCCTTAACCCTTTCAATTCTGTCTCCAGTTCTCTCCTCCGTGATTTTTCGATTTCCCTCTACCTTGCATTCTCTGAGAATTTCAGAAAAGAACATTCCTTATAATGCTATCAAACAGGTTTTTGTCAATATGCCCAGACACTTAATAGTTTCCAAGTTCTGATTTCTTGTTACAGAAACAACATTTTCGACACAGTATAAAATATCACCTTTGGAACGCATGCTTTGTTTATTCAAGATATCTCACGGGACTTTCAATTTCAGTTCCTCTTTTGTTCAGTAAAACTTCTCAGTTACGTCATCGGATGGTTTATCTAGAACAGCGTTTCTCAAACTTTTTTGTCTCAGGACCCGTTTACACTCTTAAAAGTTTTTGAGGACCCCTAAGAGATTTGATTTTAACTATGTGGGTAACGTCTATCGAAAATTACCGTATTAGAAATGGCGTATATTTATATCCTAAACCTACTACCTTAGAAACTTCACGTCATCTCTGGAAACCCCCATTTTACACACGTGAGAGAGTGAGAGTGAAAAAAAAAGGCAAATAACGTCTGAGATTATTAGAAAAATAGTTTTGACCTCGCGTAGGGCCTCGGGAACCCCCAAAGGTTCACAGATCACACTTTGAGAACCGCTGATCTAGAATATAATACAGGAAGAAAGATTTGGTCAATTTACCTTTGAGAATATTTTCCCTAGCATAACAAAGTATCCGAAATGTTAACGCCCCGCTGTATAAGAAGTAAAACGTTCCATAGCAGATACTGCCATAAGGGAGTGATGTGTTAGAGACTTCACTATAGTAGGTCTCCGCTTTATGAAGTAGTGTTAGCCCTTTCCTTCCCTTACTGTCTTTGTCGTCCCGAACTCACGAGCAGAGCGGAGTACCCACTTACTCTTGGGTAGACTGGAGCCTGACACTACCAGGTCTTGAACACGGTAGCTTTGCCTCGAGAAGTAAGCGCTCTAACCACTCTGCCACTCGCGGCTCAAGACGTTAAAGACAAGCATAAAAACTCATAGAAAAAGTGAGGTAGTTAGTTTAGTAAGAAGAGAGTAAGAGATAGGGTCTGGTACACAGTGAAAGACATTGAAACAGAAAGGAAGAAATTCAGAGGTAAGGAGAGGAAAACAACAGACAGTATGTAACTACGACTATCAAATGTCTATGCCTGGGTGTACGGTAATGGCCTCAAAACCCACCCCCTGCAGACCCAAGTGGAACAGTCCCAATTCCGATGGTTTGGCCAAGTCTGCAGAATGGGAGAAGATCCGCTGCCTCGACAAATATGGAAATCCAAGAGCCAGGGATCCAGACCTCCAGGACGACCCAGAGGTCGCTGGGAGGACAACATTAGACAATCTCTGAAGGACCGAGTACTAGATTGGAACCAGGCCAGGAGGAAGACAGCTGATAGGATAGTATGGAACTCTCTCTGGCAAATCTCTACACCCCACGGTAGAAAAGAAACGACTAAGTGAGTAATTAATTACGTCTGAGTGTAAGTGTACCAAGGAACATTGTCCAACAATACGTGATCAAACCCGGCAGTTAATTATTGTTTCCCGTTGTCGTAATTTTTAACTGAGAGGGTGCTGATGGATATTGGTCCCTTTAGAGTGTAGAGGAATATTGAAGGCTCTGTGAGAATAAGGATTTAGGAGAATGAGGTAGTAGATTCACAAGCGCTGGGAAGAGCAAGGACAGTCTCTTATTACGACAATATCTGTTTCTCACAGACTATTCCTATCTCTCTTCTGAACAAACAATTGTTTGTCAGTTCCAGTCGCTCAGGCGCACTCACCGATTTGGTGATTCTGTCGCACAATGTACATGAATACAGCCTACACAGATGGAAATGTTTGGAGTTTTGGGCCAGCCGACAACCAACACAAATAAAGATTAATACCTTTATTATCATAAAGCAGTCACAAATAATTATACATTTACAGTAAAAAATCAAAAGGTTACAGAATACAAATATGCTAAGGGAAGAAGGGGGTTTGAGGAGAAATATCCCATCCACCGTTTCCCGTTTGTATTTACTAACAGACAAGACCCGGTCCAAAAGACAAGAAAAGGGGAGGGGGGGGGGGGGTGGGGATCAGAGATAGGCAATTTAACCCACTGGTAAATTTATTACTCTGAGGCAAGGGTTTACAGTAAAAGGGGGGGGGGGGTGTAGAGGAAAAGCTAGGGTTCTCAAATGTCTCCCTTTAATCATACAAATTTTACGGGATGGGGGAATGAACACAGTTACACAATCTCGCTAGGAGAAATCCCGTACAAGGAATATAATGCACCTTAATACTAGGTCGAACTAATTAAAAGGGTAAAGAAAAGATTAACTCTCCTTTCATTCAAAAAAACACACTAGGGCTGGCCATCCCACAAACACACACGCAGACTTACCAAAATGGTGAATTCTGTCACTCTAGGAATTATTTACCACAGCAGATAATACCGTGGAATAATGGACTGGTCCTCTTATTTCTTCCGTGTCAGGCCCCAGATTTAACGAAGTAACAAATAGTCTCAAAAAATCGCCAGACGGTGAAGCGTAAAGGCTACTGTTGGTTTAGATAAAGTTCCTAATGAATGGCACAGGCACTTGGCTAAGCGTGAGGTATGGGGTGGTTCCTAAAATTGGCACAGCTGGTGGAGATAACTTTCTTTTTCCGTAATGTCACAAGTTAAAAAAAACACTGAGGTAAGTTCTTCTTCGGGGGGTGTGTAAAATCCACTGAATATACTTGACAGACAGTGTTCAGGTAGATCTATGTTTTTTCTTCACAAATAGGGCAGTGAATAAAATATGTTCTGCTTCCAGTTTACTGTAAGGACTAGCCTATATGAACTAGTATTTTAAAAGTGTTTCTTGGGTGGCTTTATTCTCAGTTAAATTCAGAGGAGCGGGGCCCATTACAGGTCGCCACAAGTTTAGCTTTAAAAAGGTTCATATGTTACTGGAGTTATCGAATTGAGTTGGCAGAACTCTGTATGTAATTAATAATTGCTGGGATGCAGGTTGAATGATCGTTCTGAATGAAAGATAATCAAACAAGAAATGCATTACAAATCATATTATAATCTGACACGCGATAAATTACAGTTAGCCTATTTTCTTTATTCGCGTCGTCAATTAACAAATCAGGAAAACTCCCCGTGAGTTAAAATAATTAAAAGCACATCTATCTATACAGAACTAAACTGGATTTACTGGTTATAATTCCTTTTAACGTCTGCAAAATTAATTTACGCGTTAATTGTATTAGGAAATACTTTTAGATGTAACATTTAGTTTGCACTAGAACTTTGAAAATGGGTTTATTTAATAAGGTTAAATTTACACCACAATCCAGTGAAATAACTAGACCACTGATCACTCGAAGCTAATGTATAAATTACCGTCTGCGCAGAAAGAATACACTCCAATAGTCAACGAAGGTAGATGAAATCTAGCAGGAATCCGACTATGCTAGTGAAACTAGGATTCTGTCAGAACGAACGATAAAATGCAGTTTTCGGAGTTCTTTATTTATACTTCTCCAATGTAAACTTAAATAGGACGTGTTAGGTTTTCACACTTTTCTTGAAGTCGAGCAGAATCCGAGATACCTCGCCGTTGTGTTAACCGCTGCGATTCCTCCGTTTCCCACGGTCTACCGATTTTCTTCGTCTCAGGCTGCTCGCATGAGAGTGCGAAAAATTCTCGAGAAGCTAACTACGTTAGCTGGGAGTTCCCTGATTTCTTTAGATCGTATACCACCCCACGTTGAATTCTGAAGATCAGCCTGCTCTTTGATGGTGCCGCTGTTCTGAGAGCTTTGGCAACTCCCACCAGGCGGGGTGACAGCCAGGTAAGAAATTGAACTGCTGTTACTTGCTCTAGAAACAGGAGTGAGTCTCTGGCCACGTCCTCTTTTGGGCCGGCGTTAAGGAAAAGATTGCTATAAATCGTTCTCAGAGATGGTTGAGGGCGTGCTTTAACCTCCCATCAAAGGCCATGCGATCTCAAAAGTTCACAGAAGATAGCAGGCTACATATTAATGATCCAGCGTGTAAAGTTCTCGTGGAAATGCTGCATGCAGGTTAAAGTTACAACAGATGATCAGGGGTTCTAAAGTTATGAGAGGCCAATATTCTGTTGTCATCCATCGAGTCAGGGAAATTCATTTGTCATACTTAGACGTACGTCACAATCGTCCCCACTTTTGAGACATGGAAACTCGTTTTCATGTTTCATTTATGACAATGAAGCTGCCCTGATCGGTAGCTTTTGGATGATTGGCATCGTCGATTTTCTCCTCTTCCTCCGTGGTCCAGTTTCTACTCAAGAAGTCAGCTCCGACATTCTGTTTTCCTGGAATATATTCCACTTTGAAGGAATAAACACTCAATAGCAAGGCCCAACGCATTATCCTTGCGTTGAATTCCTTATTGGCACCCAGGAACGCTAATGGAGCATGGTCTGTTTGCACCGTGAAAGAAGTACCATACAGAAACTCATGATGGCGTCTGATGCCATGAATCAGAGCGAGACATTCTCTTTCAACGACACTGTAGTTGCGTTCCGCTTTATTCAGTTTCCGACTGCCGTAAGCAACTGGAAATAGCAGGTTCGGGTCACTGTCCTCGGCTTGCAGCAATGTTGACCCGATGCCCTGACCTGACGCGTCAACTCTCAGTACGAAAGGTTTCTTAAGGTCAGGTAACCTTAGGATGTGGTATGCCGCCAACTGTCCTTTCAAAGTGCTGTAAGCATGTTCGCACTTTTGATTCCACATGACCTTATCAGGACAACCTTTCTTGGTGAGGTCAGTCAGAGGTGCTGTCAGTCCGTTGAAGTTCTGGATGTATTTATGATAGTAAGCACATAGTGATAAGAATGACCTGATGTCTTTTTTTGTTCGGGGTCTTTTTGCTGCCACTATTTTCTCCACGTTCTTCTTAATAGGCCAACTACAGCCGTTAGAAATAGTGTGCCCCAGGAAGTCCAGCTTTTCAAATGCGATGAGACATTTGCTAGGTCTGGCTGTGAGACCAGTTTCCTGTAGTCTCCTAAGGAGCATAGCGACTGTAGCAATATGTTCTTCGTAGGATTCCGATGCAGTTAAGATGTCGTCCATGAAATTATGGATGTGGGGACTTTGCAAGGGTTCTAAAAGCTTTCTCATCATCCTGGTAAACACTCCTGGTGCGTTATGCAGTCCGAACGGCATCACATTAAATGTGTAATGTCCTTCACTAGTGCTGAAAGCTAGCAAAGGTTTAACTTCCTCCTTGACTGGTATTTGATAATAACCTTTACTGAGGTCAATCTTGGAGAAAATTGTTGCCTTGCTGAGCTTGGTGAACAACTCAGAAGCAGTTTGGAGCGGTTCAGGCTGGAATTCCGTTACAGCGTTTAGCAACCGGTAATCAATACACAGCCGAACTTCCTTATTGGGCTTCTGCAACAGCACTACACTCGAACTGTAAGGAGATGTAGACTCGCTGATAATTCCTGCCTGACGCAGCTTGTCTATTTCTCCGCGAAGTGCATCAGCTTTGGCGTACGGAATGGGGTATACTCTGGTTCGAACAGGGGTCTCGTTTGTTAATTTCATGTCAAATTCGATGAGATTTGTTCGACCAGGTACATCCGTTAAGACTGCACTGTACTGCTGTAGTAGCGCCCTGGTTTCTGTTTGTTGTTCTGGTGAGAGATTGTCGCCGAGCTTGACATCTTTAAAGGATTCTGTGGGTTGCAATGGGTACTCCATGCAACCATCATCATCTTCCTCGTCTTCCGTTGCTATGGCGACAGCCAGGAGATGCTCGGAGGATGGCACTGGTCTTTCCAGATATTTTTTGAGCAGATTTATGTGGAAGACCTTCTCCTTTCCTTTAATGGAGATCTTGTAATTAGTACGTGAGATCTTTTTAAGGACGGTAAACGGCCCTTGCCATCCGATGCGAAGTTTATTGCTTCCGGTTGGGAGTAGCAACAAAACTTTCTCCCCTGGTTGGAGCTCTCTCTCTTTTGCAGCTTTGTTGTATCTTTTAGCATGTTTAGCGCGGGCTTTCGTAAGGTTTGTTGTAGCTAGATCCCATCCTAGCTTTAGCCTTTCCTTGAGCTCAGATACATACTTGCTTGCAGAGACGACTGTCTCGTCAGCCTTTTGGTCTGTCAGGGACCGAAGTAAGGCTTCTAGTGGCCCCTTAATAGGTCTGCCAAATAAAAGTGTAGCTGGCGCGAATCCCGTAGACGCTTGGGGAACCTCTCGGTAGGCGAATAAGGCAGCCGATATATATAGGTCCCAGTCTTCCGGTTTCTCCTGACCCAGCTTACGTAACATGGTGGTGAGGGTGCCGTTAAAACGTTCCACGAGCCCATTTCCGGCCGGATGATAGGGACTTGTGTGGATATGTTTGGCCCTCAAGATCTTAAAGATCTCCTCCATTAACAGGCTACGGAATTGGGATCCATTGTCCGTCAAAACTTGTTGAGGGAATCCCAACCGTGTAAAGATTTGCACGAGGGCTTCTGCGACATGCTTGGAATTTATGCATGGTAGCGGTACAGCTTCGGCCCACATTGTGCAAGTGTCGACTAAAGTCAGGATGAACCTGTGCTTTCTTTTGGTCCTTTCCAGGGTCCAATGATGTCGACAGCAACCCGTTCAAATGGAGTCCCTACTATTGGCATTTGCCCCATGGGTACTGGGGGTGTCAAGTGCTTGGGTGCTACCCGTTGGCACTGCGCGCAGGATTTCCCATACCTGATAATGTCAGAGTTCATTCCTGGCCACCAATAGTGGGTTTTTATTCGCTGAATAGTGGCGTTTTGTCCCATATGTCAGCTAAAGGGAAGAGAGTGCCCCATCTCTAAGATCTGGCTTCGGTACTGCGTCGGTACTAGGAGCTGGTTATTCCCCGTGTCCGGGTTGCCCGTTCTACGATACAATACGCCATCCTTAGAAAAGATGTCTCCGTTGTGTCTGGGGTCCTTAGCCATGGGCAGTCTTTTAAAGCAGGGCTCCAGAGTAGGGTCCTTTTGTTGCGCCTCCTTCAGTTCATTCGGCAACAAATTTGGCGCAGGCACCCTCTCTTGCTTGGCTTGCCCTCTTGTAGTTACCGCTGCCACAATCGGCTCGTTTGGTCTCCCAATAAACACATATCTACATCCCAGGATAACTGGGTAGATAGGATCATCCATAATGGCCGCTTTAATAACCCGTCTGACAAAGTCAGAGTGTATTTCTACCAGTGCGATAGGCAGCGTCCTGGGCGCATCACTCTTAAAAACTCCACTAAGTTTGACGGTTTCCTCTGTCTCCTGACCTGGTTTGACTAGGTGTCTAGCAACAATACAACTAAAACTTAATCCAGTGTCAAAGAGACAAGTGGTTGAGGTACCATTCAAAATTACAGTTCCTCGAGTTGAGGGTCGGTCCCCCTCAGGTTGGGAATCACTGACATTGACTCTACCTTTCGAGGCTGCATGCAAACATCCAACGCGGTTAATCCCGGTCTGCTTGCCCTGATCAGACGTTCCTGGTGTAGGGGTCTTTCCTTTACCTTGACCTTGGTGGCCGCGCTGCCACGTAGGCTTGGTGGGTTGATCAGAATTGTTGTTGGGGAGGGGGGGGGGGGTAATCGGGTTTTGTAGAATTTCGATTTTTCCTGGGGAGGTCTCTGGGTATTATTTTCTCGTTGGTTATAATTCTGAGAGGAATTAGAAGAATAGGATGACTGCTCTAGATTTTGTTTTCGAGATGGCTCATCTGTGGGTTTACGTTTAGTGCTGAGAAGTTCGGCCATTGCATTGGTATAGCGTTCGGCCTTATTGAAGATGTCCTCAAGCCTGACTGCGCCCTGTTCAGCCAAAAATCTACTGGTTTCGTTTGACAAAGTTGCCTTTATCTGTTCCACAAGAACAAGTTCAAGTAGTCCCTCATATGTAAGAGGTAGGTCAGATAATTCAATGCACTTTGTCAAATAGCCCGTGAGACGTGAAGAGAATTGTGGGAATGTTTCCGTGCTCTCTTTTCGGCTGTTCCTGAACAACTGCAAAAATTTTCGGGCGGTCATCTCAAACCGTTCTAGCAAGGCCTTTTTCAGCATGTCGTAATCATGTTGGTTGGTTCCCAGCTTCGTGTACACGTCATAAGCATTAGCTTTTAGTGACGTTGAGAGCTTAAGTGCCCAGCGGGAACTCTCTAACCCATACACATTCGCGAGCCTTTCGAATTTTTCTAGGTAGCTGTCAATTTTTTCATTAGGGCTAGGAAAAGATTCTAAAGCAAAAGACATCGCCGCTAATTGGGCAGAATGAGTGCTGGAGAGGTCCATTGACTGAGACTGGGGCGAAGACGGCTTTCCGTTATTCGAAGTCGAGGCGCCCCGACTCTTTAAAGCCTTAAGCGCCAGTTCATGTTGTATTTTTCGCTCTCTCTCTCTCTTTCTCTGCGAGCTTCCATCTCTGCCTCAATTTTCTTCTGCTCCAATTGACGATCGTCCGCTTCTTTCTTCCTAGCTTCTGCCCTCTCTTCTCTCTCTTTTTCTTCCTTCCTCTCAGCTTCTGCTCTTTGTTTCTCTTCCTTCCTCTCTGCTTCTGCTCTTTGTTGCTGCGCGTCATATATTTCCAATTCCTGGTTGATAAACAGATTCGCCGCTTCTGCGTCTAAGCCTGCCTCTTTCGCTTCCAGCCTCAGGATGAACCTCATCTGTATCCTCTCTGCCATTGTTAAAGAATAAGATGTAGTATGACTAGAGAATAGTACGAAAGAACAAGAAGGGAAAAAAATTCAAAGCCGCTACGAGAAAAAACGAAAGTAAAAAACAATTTACTTAATGACCTCGTGTGTTAACTTATCGCCGCTATTATTGTCACTTAAGACTTTTAACGCAAGCAACTATGCCAATTAAATTAGTAAGTTACACTAGAAAAAAAATTCTACTATTACTAACAGTAGAGAAATATTTATATTAAAACAATTAAAGGAAAAAAAAAATTTTTTTTTTCCCCAGAAAATGTTAATTCTCTAACAACAAACTCCGTCCCTGAAGACAATTTTGAGATGAGACGTAGTTAACTTAATTTTTTAAAAATCAGAACAATCCGTCTTTAGCTTAGCTCAACTCAAACGCTTCAAAACCTTTAGTGATTGTAAAACAATCACGCAGTCCCAGCAATTATATAACCAAAACGCCCACGGCGACCGTTGCCTCAACTGGCTGTGTGTGGTGTACCCGGAAACGGGGCCTCCCAGTACTGAGACACAGTTAAGTCCCCGATGTCATTTATCGGTGCAGAGTTGAGAGAGATGGCTGAGCATCACAATCCCCCCTGTGTTGCAGCATGATGAGAACCCAGAATTGCACACTGAGCTTGGGGGGAATCACTTGGGCACCAGACTTAATACTGGCTCTTGACTGGATGGCCGCATGCAGGAGATTTCTACAATGGGGGGTTGGCAGGTGGTGGGTATCTGGAAGTGGCTCTGTGCAGGACGTGAGGATTCCTTGGGTGAGCCCAGAACCAGAGCACAGCATTGTGCAAGCTCTGCATAGTTGGAGAGCCCCCCTGGATGACGGGGAATGCACAGTGTGCTACCCCACCTGTCCCCAACTGCTAACTTAGAACCAGAAGTGGGGTCCTCTGTATGCGTGCCAGGCCAGGATAAAATGCCTGGGAAAGAGACTGGAGCTCAGAACTCCCTAACTCAAAGTTGCAGGATGGCAGGAAAGACAGGGCTATTTTGAAGATAATGCAACCATATTTTCACCATACGAGCTCGGACGCCGCCTCGGTAAACAAGGTCCGCGCAGAGCAGTGACACCCCCCAGGCTGCTTGCGAATAGTCTACTACTGGGAACATAAACAGATTAGGGATGAGCCCACTCTCCCGTTGAACAGGTGCTAAAGTCATAGATACTGGGCCAGAAGGCGCACCGGAAACCACAGTATCATGCAACTCGCTTTTTTTTTTTCTATGGAGAGTACACCGTCAAATAAATGTCGTTCTGGTGCTCGCCCTGTGGAGCTCCACCAGGCAGGTGCAGTGCCGGGCTCTGAGCCTCGACAGAGCCCACCCTCAGCTACTGGAGGACCCTCTAGACCGTCTTGTGGAGTCAGCAGACGGCGGAGGAGAACTACTGACCAAAACAAAACAGAAAAAGAGAAACCCAGAGTGCCACTTGTCATGATGCACTGGAATGCAGAGGGAGTGAACAGCAAGCAGGCTGGATACAGCAAAAAGACAGAGCTGGAAAACATCTTGTATGAGAAGCAAGTCAGTGTTTGCTGTATCCAAGAGACTCACTTGAAAGCAGATCAAATCTTTAAAATAAGGGGATATCAATGCTTCAGATCCGACAGAAAAGATAGACGAAAAGGAGGAGTACTTACTCTTGTAAGGAATAACATTCCTGCACACGAAAGGAAAACCTTCATGGATGGAGCAGAATATCAGCTGTTGCAGATAAAGGTAGACAAGATGGAAATAGAACTCCTGAACTATTACTGTCCGAACAACAAACCCCTGAGTCTCAGTTCTATACAGGTACCAGCCACCAACTTTATAGCAGTTGGAGACTTTAATAGCCACTCCCAGAGCTGGGGCTATAACCATCTGGATCACAGAGGTGAAGAGGTTGAAACTTGGCAAGATGATCACTCCCTAATCCTAGTCAATAATGCCACAGATACTCCTACCTTCTACTCCAGAGGATGGCACACAACTTCAAACACCAGATCTTGCCTTCTCCACACCAGATATAGCTGGATCTATTAGTAGAGAAGTAGGAGACCAACTAGGGGGAAGCGACCATCGCCCAATCTTTCTTACTGTCCAGAGTGCAACTCTCAGTACAGGCCCAGCCATTACAAGATGGAACTACAAAAAAGCCAACTGGGGTTTATTCAGGCATCAGGTGAACACGCTTGCTGTCTACCCTCAAGGTACAGAACAGAGACATTAATGAAGTGGTAAAAGACTTCAACAGATGCATACTACAAGCTGCAAAAAAGAAACCATTCCCCAAAGGATGCCGGCGTAACTACATACCATACTGGTCCAGCACACTCCAAGAACGTCAGGAAGCCATGGACAGGGCTAGAAAGGACGCAGAGTCTCAGCCTTCACTTGAAACTCACAACAAATGGAAAAAGGCTGTAGCAGAGTTTCAGAGAACAAAGCTAGAAGAAAAACGGAAAAGCTGGAGAACTAAAACGGCATTGCTGAACTTGAGAAAGACGGCAGGAAACTTTGGAGATTAGTCAAGTCTCTAAATGAAGAGCGTTCCTCACCTAGGCAGACTATCACATTGGGGGGGGATGAAGGTGGCAAAACTTTTCAGACGAAAACAAGCTGCAGACTTGTTTGCTAGAAGATACAGTTCAGAAAGCAACTTACCCATTAACATAGATCATCAGAGAGAGATAAGAAAAGAAATACTGGCAACCATGGGACAGACAGATACTCCTGCCCCAATGAGGGAACCCATCACACTAGGAGAACTACAGAAGGCTATTTCCAAGCTTAAGTTTCAAAAGTCACCCGGCCCAGACAAAATCAGCAACGAAATGCTAGTAAATCTGAGCTCAGCAGCAAAGAACAAAAACTGCATTGAGATATTCAACCACAGCTGGTTGAAAGGAACGGTACCCCAAGTATGGAGAGAAGCCATCACAATACCCATACTAAAGAAAGGGAAATGTAAGACCGAGGCTGCAAGTTACCGGCCAATCAGTCTCACAAGCTGTGTTGGGAAGACTATGGAGCGAATAGTCAACCACAGATTGAAATGGTATTTAGAGTCTGAGCAGATCCTGGTGCCGGAACAAGCTGGATTTAGAGAATGCTACAGTATAGAAGACCAAGTTACTTTTACTTGTCCTCAAGCAATAGAAGATGCCTTCCAGGAGAAGAAAAAGGTCCTAACGATCTGGGTCGACTTCAAGCAGGCCTTTGACAAGGTGTGGAAAGATGGCCTCATTGCAAAAACTTAGGAGAAGTGGAATCCAAGGCAACATGATGAAATGGATCCAGTCATACTTGCATAACAGGAGAACTAGAGTCACTCTTGACGGTCTGCAGAGCAGAAAAGTGTTGCTCCATCAGGGGGTACCTCAAGGAGGAGTAATTTCCCCAACACTCTTCCTTGTTTACATCAATGACCTGGGGAAAGATCTCCCTGCAGGAGTGAAAGCTGCCTTATATGCAGATGACCTAGTACTCTGGTGCGCTGATGAAAATGTCACCACAGCAAATTATAGAATGCAGCGGGCAGCAGACATGCTAGTGTCATGGGCAGAGAAATGGCTTATCACAATAAACACAGACAAAACCTCCACAACACTGTTCTCCCTCGCCCCCAAGGACAAATCAGCTAACATACACCTAGGGACAACCGTGATCAAGGAAAAAAGCTACCCCACCTATCTTGGGGTGACATTTGACCAAAGGCTTACATGGAATAAGCATATTGAAAATGCAGAAGGAAAGGCCCGAAGGCGACTAGGCATACTCAGAAAATTAGCAGGTACCAACTGGGGAGCAAATGAACGAAATCTAAAGAAGATTTATAATGGAGTAATAAGACCACACTTAGAGTTTAGCTCAGCAGCATGGTCATCAGCTGCTATCTCACATCTGCAGTCTTTGGACAAGGTGCAAAATCAAGCTCTCAGGCTCATTACAGGAGCCATGAAAACTACACCAATAACAGAGATGCAGAAGGTTGCTGGATTACAGACATTGTCCCATAGAAGAGACACAAAAACCATGATCCAGATGGAAAAGTACAACAGTATGCCAATGCACCCAATGAAGGCAAGACTAGATGATCTGGCATTGGGACGTCTAAAGCGTAGCAGCTTTGTGCATCGGGGGAAAAGACTTATAAGACAGCATCAAGAGACCTATCCATGAAGACAACACCACTGAAGCCCACCCTATACCCTGTACCATGGGAGCAGGCCAGCAGTGCCCTCCAAATTAATACATCAGTCAGTGGTCTCACAAGTGGATGTGAGTATAATGATCTGCAAAAACGAACTGCTACATTGAGTATGATCCAAGAAAGGTATCCCGATCAATCATGGATACATGCCTATACAGATGGATCAGCAACTAATGCTGTTAGGAATGGAGGTGCCGGTATCTTTATCTCATATCCTGACAACCACTATGAGACTAGGCACATTCCCACTGGTAAATTCTGTTCCAACTATACAGCTGAGGTTCAAGCTCTAGAGCAAGCTGCAAATATGATTTATAACACCAACTCTGACTGCCACCAGGTAGTCATCCTCACAGATGCACTGTCTGTCCTGCAAGCTCTCAAGGGAGGTAAACTCCCGCATCTGAGAAATGAACTAAACAAGGTAGCTGCCAAAAAGAGAACCATACTTCAGTGGGTACCATCTCATTGTGGTGTACCCGGAAATGAAAAGGCAGATAAACTTGCAAAAAAGGGAGGAGAATGTGAACAAGAAGATAATGAAGTCACATACTTTGAGAAAAAGAGAGCTATCCAGACTATCAGAAGAGAACAGAACCAACCCAAAGACGACTATCAGACTCTCGACCGGCAGGGACAGATAACTATTTTTCGACTCAGGACAGGGCATAACAAACTGAATAAACACATGCACAAGCTACGATTGTCTGCTTCACCACTGTGCACATGTGGATTAAACGAACAAACTGCTGAGCATGTTCTACAGGCTGTCCTCTGTATGACCAGTTAAGAAAGATATACTGGCCGAATGACTCAACACTAAACTCAAAGCTATATGGAGTTAAAGAGGAACTTCAAACAACAGTCGAATTCATCATGAGAACTCGTCTGACGGTGTAATCATCAAAGATGCGATCGCAAGAAGAAGAAGAAGAATATAACCAAAAAATTTCAATTCCCTCTGCCAGAGAATACAAAGGTGACAAATCTTTTATAATCACTAACTGCCTGCTCCTGTGGAAAAAAAACAAACTTGTCATAATTATTGTGTGGTCGGCCCAAATACTGAACGGCTTGGTCTAGGGAAGTAATTACATTTAAAGATTATACCCTACTTCACAAAGACAATCAACCACACTCTATTTTAACTAGGTTCAGAATCTCGAACGAGCTAACCATATATTGTCGTAATTTTTATCTGAGAGGGTGCTGATGGATATTGGTCCCTGTTGCGTGATAAATTCTCGCAACATCGTTTTATTACAATATCTATTTTATAACGCAAGGGCAACAACTGCTTGAAATTTATAGTCACTTTTCTCGGTAAGCATTTGTCTTCCCGCGTTGGTATTGAATGCAGTTAAGTTTTGAGCTGTGGTCTTTTTGCGCTGGACTGCGCATGACTGGTCTTGTTTTTTGGTCGATCGGTTTCCGCCCACCACTAGTGGAGTGAGCGATTTGAATGGCGAAAGAGATGCCTCGTTGAAGAGGGGATCTCCGCTATTTTTTTGTTCTGTCAGGGATGTGTAGTCCTCTTATGGATATTTCGTTTATTCGGGATAATACCTCTAGTGTATTTGCACATGCCGGGAGGCGTGATATTTCTGTATTTCTTGAAAGCAAGGTAAATTGACTTTTTCATTAACTCTATCGATTTTGGGTCGTGAGCGATTTCGATTCATAGCCTGTCTTCGAAAGTCGTCGTCACGAGATGTTTTCCCAGCTCACATGTCGCTGTATTGTACTGCATCGGTTGATGCACGTTCCTAGGACCATTACTTGCTACTTTGTTAAATGAACTAGGTTTGGAAAACCTTTATTATCTAGAGGATATTTTTGAGGACATTATTTATACTTCGGCAGACGTGTCTGTCTTGCTGAAGTCAAACTAAGGAGAGTGAACTGATCTCATACATCTGGTTATCTCCTGGCTGTTATAGAAAAGGATGGAGTTTTTCACCTGACTACATTTACAGCACTATGAAATATAACATGCATCTGACTCATCATTGTAATGCTGTCTACGTCTATTGCTGTATTGAATGTTGCTGTGATAATGACTGTTTGATGTGCCTACATATTCGCGTAACCATTTTGTCACTGTGGCGTCCACAATAAATAATGAAGAAAAACGTCAACGGCTGTTACAAGAATCATTGACTTTATACGTCGTGAGTTTACTGACGTTCTATGTGGATTGCCCTGTTATTTTTGTATGAACATTGTTTGACTGAACACATCTGCACACTACACAAAACCAGACATGCGGATACCATCCATCATCATATGGCGTCACGCATCATTTGGTGGCCGGAAGCTGGTTTGATTCTGGTACCAGCAAACACGGGGTCCCTTACCCACTTCATTTTCAACAAGAATTCATCAGCATCCTTCAAGAAATTAACATTCTTCAATACAGTCAACATCTTCAAAATTTTCAAAGTACTCGGCGTTGCCCGGTAAAAGTCAAAATTTCAACTTTTTGACGGAAACAAGAATTTGACAGTACCCGGCGTTGTTACATGTTGCCGGATAACTCGGACTGCTGTTATCTTTTACGCAAGTCAAGCAAGTTGCTGCTGTCAAGGTTCCAGTGCTGTCGTTTTTGTGAAGGTCAAGTGCCGGTTGAAACGGGTTGTTTTCTGAAGAAGGCCAAGTACCGATTTCCATCAACTTATTTTTGGATTAGAAGGTCAAGTGCCGAAACAACTCAACACACAGTATTTCAGAAGCTCTTGTACCATCGTGTTAGCAGTGGAAGCAGTTCAGATGTGCCATCATCGTTGGAGCTTCGCTCTTTAGGACGTTGATTGACATCCGTTTTTTTTTCTGCTGTTCTACGATTGGAAGCCTATAAGTTAAGTGGCCTGTTTGTATGTAAACTGTGCCCTTATACTTCTGCTGAGTCTTCTGTGTATCATCTCATTCTATATGTCTATATGTTATTTGTATATTTATATGTTTATATTTCAGCGGGTTCTCGGTTGGGTGGTGTCTCCGTTAGATTATGCCACGTCATAGAGGTCGTCTATTGTGAGCGTTTTCTGTAGGGTTTGCAAATTTTCGATACTGGAATTTGCTAAGCGACTTCTGTTGCTATTTATGTTAGCTGTGATGACATGTTTTAATATTGTTTTCGTTATTATTTCGCATTCTTTAGTTTTGTTTTGATTTGTTTGTATTTGTTAGCCTACTCTTGTCTATAATTTAGTTTCATACAACATTTTTGTTTATACACTGTGGTGTCATGTATTTTGTTTAATTCTATCGCAGATATCGTCACATTTTTTGTGATATTTCATTAATTTCTGCTTTATTTTTAGTTGATTTCTGCGAACGTTTTTGTATTGTTGCTTATCTTTGTTATTGTTTACATTGTTATTGTTTACATTGTTTGCATTGTTTACATTTTCAATGTTTACATTCTGCATGTGTTTACATAGTCATTGTTTACAGTTATAGTAATTAGTTAATGGGCTATGCTAATGCACTGTTACTACTACACTGATGATAAATGAATGATGAATAGTGTCGTGCACTATTGAATGAGAAGTGCACTTATGATCAAGAATTGAGTGCTGATATTTCATATACAAGTTCTTTGATTGGAGACTTGTTTCCCACAGAGACTGGGATAATATAATGTGATGTGAATATACAAGTGCTTAATTAAGACTTGTTACACTTAGGTTTGAAATAAATTAGTTAATTATTTCAGGTTTTGGACTCATATGTTAGACAACATGTCTACATTTGAGCACTTTATTGAGCAGGGTAAATTGCTTGGGAAGACTGGTGATAAGTTAGAAGAATTTGCAACTGCTCGATATGATAAAGCAATGGAAGCTGAACAAAAGAAACTGCAGATGCAGGTGGATGAAAAAAGATTCCAAATGGAAATGGAAAAACAAAAAAGGGAATCAGAAGCTGAGGAGAGAAAACTCCAGCTACAGCTAGAGGCTGAAAATAAAAGACTTGAAAAAGAGGCTGAAAATAAAAGACTTGAAAAAGAAGCTGAAAATGAAAGACTTCAAAAAGAGGCTCAGGCTGAGGAAAGAAGATTACAGAGAGAGTCTGATGAGAGGAAAGAGAAAGCAAAAATGGAACATGAAGAAAAGGTCTTAGCTTTAGAGTTGGAAAAATTGAAATTGAGGAGCATGAGTAATGGTAATGATTCAAACAAGGGTTCATCTTCTGGTAAGGCTAATAATGATACTTTTAAGATTAAGTTACCAACATTTAGTCCTTCCAGTGATGACATAATGTTCTATCTGGACAGATTTGAACAAGCATGTACAGCTCATAACATAGACAAAGCAAAATATGTTTATCAGTTATCAGGGATACTGACAGGTAAAGCTCCAAGTATATTAAATATGGTGGATGAACCTGACAAGAACAATTATGAGGTTGTCAGGGCCGCTTTGTTAAAGAAATATCAGCTTAACGAAGACGGCTATCGTCTACAATTTAAAAACATGTTACCTGAAAATGGAGTTGAATTTTCCGAGTTTATTGCAAGAATACGCATTACTTTCTCACGATGGGTTGAACTATCTAAGACGGAAAAAACTTATGAAGGACTTATGGACTTAATACTTAGAGACAAAGTCATGTCGTCTGTCAATGAGTCTTTCCTTGCTTTCCTTCATGAACGTAAACCTAAAACAATAAAGGAAATGGAAGATTTCTGTTGCCAATACGTAACTGCGCACCCACACATAACCATGGGTAACTCTAAGGTGAAAGAAGGTTTACCAGTTGCTTCGGCAGCTCCGTATGGCCAAAACTTTGCTCGTAGATTCCAACAAAATTTTGATAGAAAGAGTAGCGGTAATTTCTGTCAAAATCATGGAAATCAATTTCATGGTGATTCTTCTTCGAAGAATTGGAGACAACCTGATAGTACTCGTTACTATCACCCTAATAATTATAGGCATTTCAAAAGAGGATATGGTAATAGAGGTTATTCCTGCCGAAGACCTCAAAACCAAACAAATAGATGTTCGCATCAATGTGAACATGATAGTAATCGTGGAAACTGGTATTCGAACCAGGATAACAATTACAATAGAGACAATAATAACTGCAGAGATAATAATAACTCTGATAACTTCAGAGGTAATAATAGTCGGGGTAGATCTCAACACAAAAAAAAAAGAGATATCAGCAGGCTAATGCTGTACAACAGGAAACTGAGGGAGCCTGTAATCATGTTGTTGATAGTAAAAACTTTGACGCTGTCACTGGTTCTGCTTTTGACTTTGAGAGAGCAAACAAATGCCCCCAATGCAGTACTTTATTCGAACCGGGTACCATAACTACTTTGAGTTGTGGTCACCCACTTCCCGCTCTTCCTGCTGCTGTTGCGCATGACGGGAGGGGTTCTTTAATTCTACATAAGGGTCTTGTTAATGATACTCCGGTCTCACTACTTTTCGATTCCGGATGCACCACTATTGGTGTTAGACAATCGCTTGTAGATCCATCTTGTGCTACAGGAAGGGTTATTAAATGTGTCACATTTGGCGGCACTCTAGAAAAATATCCTACTGCTGTAATTCGCATTGCCACTCCTTTCTTTACTGGAGATGTGCATGCTTGTCTCTTACCTAATCCTATTGCGGACCTTATTATTGGTCGTATTCACGGAGTTAGGGAGTGTACCCCACCGCAGATTGCTGCTTGGGAAGATAATAACATGCAAGCTACAAATGCAGTAGTTACAAGAGCACAAGCTCTACAAACACCCGAAACTTCACTGAATAGTGATAATGAAGTTGATAGCCAAGATAGTCACTTAGTAATCACTCGTGACTCTTTCATAAAATTGCAAGAAGAAGATCCTTCTTTAAAAAAATTCTTCGTTCTTGCGAAGAAAGGTGATCCAAATCAGGATACAAATAGAAAATCTTGGATTGCAATGAGAAACGGCGTACTTGTACGTATGGTACAAGATTCGACTACGTCGGCACATTCGCAAATTCTTGTTCCCAAGAGCATGAGAGTGCAAATATTACAACATGCTCATGACTCGCAATGTGCTGGACATATGGGTTTTTCCGTACGAAGTCGAGAGTCCTTGCGGCTTTCTTTTGGCCTTTTGTCAATAAGGACATTCGTATTTACTGCCGATCATGCAAGGTATGTCAGGAGGTCAAATCTAGAGGACCACGACATGCTGCGCCTATCCAGGCTGCTGACATTCCTATTCGGCCGTTTCAGAAAATGGCCATAGATATTATTGGCCCTTTTAAGGTCAAGTCGGCCAGAGGACATCAGTTTATCGTTACATGTGTCGATATGTGCACACGTTGGCCAGAGGCTATTCCTCTTAAGAGCATATCTACTACAGATATCGCAGATGCTCTTTGGTTGATATTTTCTCGCTTGGGGTTTCCCAGAGAAATATTGTCAGACCATGGCACTCAACTCATATCTGACACTATGTCACAGGTAATGTCTACCTTACATATTGAACGATCTCTCAGTAGTATCTACCATCCTATGTCTAATGGGTTAGTTGAGCGTCTGAATAGAACGCTCAAGACTTTGCTTGGTAAGATAACTGAAGATCATCCTCAAGATTGGGACAGGGTTTTACCCGCGGCTCTCTTTGCCTATAGAGAAGTCCCTAATGAACACACAGGATTTTCTCCCTTCGAACTTGTCTTTGGCGCGCGTCCACGCGGCCCTATGTCTTTATTAAACGATCTCATCACTGCCGATGATATTAGCGAGGAAACTCAATCCTCATATGAGTATGTCATTGCTCTTAGACAAAAGATCATTGAGGCATGTAAGCTAGCAACTGCTTCATCAGAAATTGCTAAAGAGAAGGCAAGACAGTTTGCTAACAAGAATAGATGTCTACGACAACTTTGTCCAGGTGACAAAGCATTCGTCCTACTCCCCAGTAGGGAAAATAGACTTCTTATTGCATGGAAAGGTCCGTATGCAATAGTCTCTCGGATTTCCGATGTTGACTATGTGGTCGATATTGATGGAAAGCATAAAACTTTCCACATAAACATGCTTTCGGAATTTCACGAACGTCCGGACTATTTGCTGCCTATTTTCCAGGCAACGGATGATGCTCCTGCACCTCACGGTCATTATTCATCCCTGTCTGTCATACAGGATGAGGAATCTACCTTCTCTGATGTTAATCTTCCCCCTTCCAGTGGTTCCATTACATTCTACGGAATCTTGGAAAAAACGTTTCTGTTTCTCCTAATCTTTCTGGTGACGAACATCGACAAGTCTCGTCGATGTTACAAACATTTCAGGATGTTCTCACTGACATTCCTGGACACACAGATGTCATAGAACATGACATAATTCTTACCGACAATAATCCAATTAGGGTTAGGCCTTATCCTATTCCTATACACTTTCAGTCGCAAGTGGAAAAGGAATTGGATGAAATGATTCAATTAAATATAATTGAACCATCGACTTCACCATATTCTTCTTCCATGGTTATTGTCCGGAAGAAGGATAAGAACATACGAATTTGTGTTGATTATCGCAAATTGAATCAGGTCACAAAGTTCGATGCTGAACCGATGCCTTTGTTAGAAGATCTACTGATTAGACTTTCTAATTCTAGATTCTTCACTAAACTTGACTTGTCTAAAGGTTATTGGCAAGTGCCTTTAGCAGAGCATGCCAAACCTCTTACTTCTACACCTAGGGGTCTATTTCAATGGAATGTTATGCCTTTTGGTCTCATGAACGCCCCTGCCACTTTCGTTCGCATGATGCGTCGAATTCTGTCACATCGTTCGGATGTCATCGCATACTTAGATGACATCTGTCTCTTCAGTGATACCTGGGAAGATCACTATTTAGGGTTATATGACTTACTGTCCACTCTACGTGAGAATAATTTGACAGCGAAACCTTCTAAAGCTTTTGTTGGTTTTGGTGAAATCTCTTTCCTGGGTCATCGTGTTGGTCATGGTCTCTTGAAGACAGAAGACCACAATACTTCCAAAATACTGAACATCTCTGTTCCTAAAACGAAGAAACAAGTTAGGAGTCTCTTAGGTTTAATTCAATTTTATGGGAGATTTATTCCAAATTTATCTTCGATCATGGCACCTCTCTCAACATTGTTGAAGAAAGGTTCGCCTAATCTGGTCCGTTGGTCTGAAGAATGCCAATCTTCACTAGACCAAATCAAGAATATATTTTCTTCTCCTCCCATCTTAAGATTACCTACTCTTGATAGGACTTTTGTTCTTCGGAGTGATGCTTCATCCACTGGGATTGGAGCAGCACTGATGCAAGAATATGCAAATACTCTGCATCCTGTTATGTACATTTCTAGAAAACTAAATGCGGCAGAGAGGAACTACTCGGTTTTAGACCGTGAGTTGTTAGCGATGGTTTGGTCAATTCTAAAGCTACAAAGATTCCTCCTGGGCGCACATTTCATTCTAGAGACTGATCAGAAAGCTCTTACAGCTATTCAGACTAAGAATTTGAAGAGTTCGAGATCCACTCGATATGCTATAGCTCTTCAACCTTTTCACTTCACGGTACGAGCTATCCGTGGTGCGGATAATGTGATGGCTGACATTTTGTCTAGATGCCCACATGACTCCAACTAATACTTCTGTCCTATATTTCCATATATTACAGAGTCATAACACACCTATATTTCTACAATAGATTAGCACATCTGTACTTACTTTATATGTACACACTATCGTGCTTTGTTGTCATCTTCTTCTGTTCGTTTTTTAAGATGATAGAGGAGGACTGAGTAGTTAATATAAGGGCCGTTAGTTTACTAAACAGCCACAATTATTAATAATGTATTGTACCTTATGAAGCATATTAGTTATTAATTAGCATTATATTGCTTGTACTTTCTCAGAATGTCATTGTTGAGCTGAGGACTTACCTTACTAGTATCAAGCATGACGAGTTCTAGATTGTGTACTTACCCTCGGAATACCAGAGCATATGTCCTGGATCGTCATGTAGTTTAACTTTACTATGTACTTATGTCATTACATGTCAAAGAATGTACTATTTAAATTTTCCTATCAGATTTGTACATCCATTTTTAAAGACAATATTAGAGTATGCTGTTTAATGATGATTATGGTAACTTGCATACGTATATTGTGTTTACATGCTAACGTGATGTGTGTTGGTGACACCTCCCCGATGTGAATATTTTTTGAGACATATTTATTTTTCTGTTGAGGAATATCCTCACCAGACACTCCATATTTAGCCTCATGTTAGGCAATTTAATTAATTATCAGCGCATAATTCGTGCGTTTTGAGCCGCTTATCGCATGCTCTTTGATATTTAAAAAAAAAAAATATGTTCCACATTTTTTTTTTATCGGGAGGAGGTGGTGATATGTTGCGTGATAAATTCTCGCAACATCGTTTTATTACAATATCTATTTTATAACGCAAGGGCAACAACTGCTTGAAATTTATAGTCACTTTTCTCGGTAAGCATTTGTCTTCCCGCGTTGGTATTGAATGCAGTTAAGTTTTGAGCTGTGGTCTTTTTGCGCTGGACTGCGCATGACTGGTCTTGTTTTTTGGTCGATCGGTTTCCGCCCACCACTAGTGGAGTGAGCGATTTGAATGGCGAAAGAGATGCCTCGTTGAAGAGGGGATCTCCGCTATTTTTTGTTCTGTCAGGGATGTGTAGTCCTCTTATGGATATTTCGTTTATTCGGGATAATACCTCTAGTGTATTTGCACATGCCGGGAGGCGTGATATTTCTGTATTTCTTGAAAGCAAGGTAAATTGACTTTTTCATTAACTCTATCGATTTTGGGTCGTGAGCGATTTCGATTCATAGCCTGTCTTCGAAAGTCGTCGTGTTGCGTGATAAATTCTCGCAACATCGTTTTATTACAATATCTATTTTATAACGCAAGGGCAACAACTGCTTGAAATTTATAGTCACTTTTCTCGGTAAGCATTTGTCTTCCCGCGTTGGTATTGAATGCAGTTAAGTTTTGAGCTGTGGTCTTTTTGCGCTGGACTGCGCATGACTGGTCTTGTTTTTTGGTCGATCGGTTTCCGCCCACCACTAGTGGAGTGAGCGATTTGAATGGCGAAAGAGATGCCTCGTTGAAGAGGGGATCTCCGCTATTTTTTGTTCTGTCAGGGATGTGTAGTCCTCTTATGGATATTTCGTTTATTCGGGATAATACCTCTAGTGTATTTGCACATGCCGGGAGGCGTGATATTTCTGTATTTCTTGAAAGCAAGGTAAATTGACTTTTTCATTAACTCTATCGATTTTGGGTCGTGAGCGATTTCGATTCATAGCCTGTCTTCGAAAGTCGTCGTCACGAGATGTTTTTCCCAGCTCACATGCCGCTGTATTGTACTGCATCGGTTGATGCATGATCCAAAGGACCATTACTTGCTACTTTGTTAAATGAACTAGGTTTGGAAAACCTTTATTATCTAGAGGATATTTTTGAGGACATTATTTATACTTCGGCAGACGTGTCTGTCTTGCTGAAGTCAGACTAAGGAGAGTGAACTGATCTCATACATCTGGTTATCTCCTGGCTGTTATAGAAAAGGATGGAGTTTTTCACCTGACTACATTTACAGCACTATGAAATATAACATGCATCTGACTCATCATTGTAATGCTGTCTACCGTATATTGCTGTATTGAATGTTGCTGTGATAATGACTGTTTGATGTGCCTACATATTCGCGTAACCATTTTGTCACTGTGGCGTCCACAATAAATAATGAAGAAAAACGTCAACGGCTGTTTCAAGAATCATTGACTTTATACGTCGTGAGTTTACTGACGTCCTATGTGGATTGCCCTGTTATTTTTGTATGAACATTGTTTTGACTGAACACATCTGCACACTACACAAAACCAGACATGCGGATACCATCCATCATCATATGGCATCACGCATCATTTGGTGGCCATAAGCTGGTTTGATTCTGGTACCAGCAAACACGGGGTCCCTTACCCACTTCATTTTCAACAAGAATTCATCAGCATCCTTCAAGAAATTAACATTCTTCAATACAGTCAACATCTTCAAAATTTTCAAAGTACTCGGCGTTGCCCGGTAAAAGTCAAAATTTCAACTTTTTGACGGAAACAAGAATTTGACAGTACCCGGCGTTGTTACATGTTGCCGGATAACTCGGACTGCTGTTATCTTTTACGCAAGTCAAGCAAGTTGCTGCTGTCAAGGTTCCAGTGCTGTCGTTTTTGTGAAGGTCAAGTGCCGGTTGAAACGGGTTGTTTTCTGAAGAAGGCCAAGTACCGATTTCCATCAACTTATTTTTGGATTAGAAGGTCAAGTGCCGAAACAACTCAACACACAGTATTTCAGAAGCTCTTGTACCATCGTGTTAGCAGTGGAAGCAGTTCAGATGTGCCATCATCGTTGGAGCTTCGCTCTTTAGGACGTTGATTGACATCCGTTTTTTCTGCTGTTCTACGATTGGAAGCCTATAAGTTAAGTGGCCTGTTTGTATGTAAACTGTGCCCTTATACTTCTGCTGAGTCTTCTGTGTATCATCTCATTCTATATGTTATATGTCTATATGTTATTTGTATATTTATATGTTTATATTTCAGCGGGTTCTCGGTTGGGTGGTGTCTCCGTTAGATTATGCCACGTCATAGAGGTCGTCTATTGTGAGCGTTTTCTGTAGGGTTTGCAAATTTCCGATACTGGAATTTGCTAAGCGACTTCTGTTGCTATTTATGTTAGCTGTGATGACATGTTTTAATATTGTTTTCGTTATTATTTCGCATTCTTTAGTTTTGTTTTGATTTGTTTGTATTTGTTAGCCTACTCTTGTCTATAATTTAGTTTCATACAACATTTTGGTTTATACACTGTGGTGTCATGTATTTTGTTTAATTATAGCGCAGATATCGTCACATTTTTTGTGATATTTCATTAATTTCTGCTTTATTTTTAGTTGATTTCTGCGAACGTTTTTGTATTGTTGCTGATCTTTGTTATTGTTTACATTGTTATTGTTTACATTGTTTGCATTGTTTACATTTTCAATGTTTACATTCTGCATGTGTTTACATAGTCATTGTTTACAGTTATAGTAATTAGTTAATGGGCTATGCTAATGCACTGTTACTACTACACTGATGATAAATGAATGATGAATAGTGTCGTGCACTATTGAATGAGAAGTGCACTTATGATCAAGAATTGATTGCTGATATTTCATATACAAGTTCTTTGATTGGAGACTTGTTTCCCACAGAGACTGGGATAATATAATGTGATGTGAATATACAAGTGCTTAATTAAGACTTGTTACACTTAGGTTTGAAATAAATTAGTTAATTATTTCAGGTTTTGGACTCATATGTTAGACAACATGTCTACATTTGAGCACTTTATTGAGCAGGGTAAATTGCTTGGGAAGACTGGTGATAAGTTAGAAGAATTTGCAACTGCTCGATATGATAAAGCAATGGAAGCTGAACAAAAGAAACTGCATATGGAAGCTGAACAAAAGAAACTGCAGATGCAGGTGGATGAAAAGAGATTCCAAATGGAAATGGAAAAAACAAAAAAGGGAATCAGAAGCTGAGGAAAGAAAACTCCCGCTAGAAGCTGAACGATTTCAAAAAGAGGTTGAGAATAAAAGACTTGAAAAAGAGGCTGAGACTAAAAGACTTGAAAAAGAGGCTGAAAATGAAAGACTTCAAAAAGAGGCTCAGGCTGAGGAAAGAAGATTACAGAGAGAGTCTGATGAGAGGAAAGAGAAAGCAAAAATGGAACATGAAGAAAAGGTCTTAGCTTTAGAGTTGGAAAAATTGAAATTGACGAGCATGAGTAATGGTAATGATTCAAACAAGGGTTCATCTTCTGGTAAGGCTAATAATGATACTTTTAAGATTAAGTTACCAACATTTAGTCCTTCCAGTGATGACATAATGTTCTATCTGGACAGATTTGAACAAGCATGTACAGTTCATAACATAGACAAAGCAAAATATGTTTATCAGTTATCAGGGATACTGACAGGTAAAGCTCTAAGTATATTAAATATGGTGGATGAACCTGACAAGAACAATTATGAGGTTGTCAGGGCCGCTTTGTTAAAGAAATATCAGCTTAACGAAGACGGCTATCGTCTACAATTTAAAAACATGTTACCTGAAAATGGAGTTGAATTCTCCGAGTTTATTGCAAGAATACGCATTACTTTCTCACGATGGGTTGAACTATCTAAGACGGAAAAAACTTATGAAGGACTTATGGACTTAATACTTAGAGACAAAGTCATGTCGTCTGTCAATGAGTCTTTTTCCTTGCTTTCCTTCATGAACGTAAACCTAAAACAATAAAAGAAATGGAAGATTTCTGTTGCCAATACGTAACTGCGCACCCACACATAACCATGGGTAACTCTAAGGTGAAAGAAGGTTTACCAGTTGCTTCGGCAGCTCCGTATGGCCAAAACTTTGCTCGTAGATTCCAACAAAATTTTGATAGAAAGAGTAGCGGTAATTTCTGTCAAAATCATGGAAATCAATTTCATGGTGATTCTTCTTCGAAGAATTGGAGACAACCTGATAGTACTCGTTACTATCACCCTAATAATTATAAGCATTTCAAAAGAGGATATGGTAATAGAGGTTATTCCTGCCGAAGACCTCAAAACCAAACAAATAGATGTTCGCATCAATGTGAACATGATAGTAATCGTGGAAACTGGAATTCGAACCAGGATAACAATTACAATAGAGATAATAATAACTGCAGAGATAATAATAACTCTGATAACTTCAGAGGTAATAATAGTCGGGGTAGATCTCAACACAAAAAAAAGAGATATCAGCAGGCTAATGCTGTACAACAGGAAACTGAGGGAGCCTGTAATCATGTTGTTGATAGTAAAAACTTTGGAGCTGTCACTGGTTCTGCTTTTGACTTTGAGAGAGCAAACAAATGCCCCCAATGCAGTACTTTATTCGAACCGGGTACCATAACTACTTTGAGTTGTGGGCACCCACTTCCCGCTCTTCCTGCTGCTGTTGCGCATGACGGGAGGGGTTCTTTAATTCTACATAAGGGTCTTGTTAATGATACTCCGGTCTCACTACTTTTCGATTCCGGATGCACCACTATTGGTGTTAGACAATCGCTTGTAGATCCATCTTGTGCTACAGGAAGGGTTATTAAATGTGTCACATTTGGCGGCACTCTAGAAAAATATCCTACTGCTGTAATTCGCATTGCCACTCCTTTCTTTACTGGAGATGTGCATGCTTGTCTCTTACCTAATCCTATTGCGGACCTTATTATTGGTCGTATTCACGGAGTTAGGGAGTGTACCCCACAGCAGATTGCTGCTTGGGAAGATAATAACATGCAAGCTACAAATGCAGTAGTTACAAGAGCACAAGCTCTACAAACACCCGAAACTTCACTGAATAGTGATAATGAAGTTGATAGCCAAGATAGTCACTTAGTAATCACTCGTGACTCTTTCATAAAATTGCAAGAAGAAGATCCTTCTTTAAAAAATTCTTCGTTCTTGCGAAGAAAGGTGATCCGAATCAGGATACAAATAGAAAATCTTGGATTGCAATGAGAAACGGCGTACTTGTACGTATGGTACAAGATTCGACTACGTCGGCACATTCGCAAATTCTTGTTCCCAAGAGCATGAGAGTGCAAATATTACAACATGCTCATGACTCGCAATGTGCTGGACATATGGGTTTTTCCCGTACGAAGTCGAGAGTCCTTGCGGCTTTCTTTTGGCCTTTTGTCAATAAGGACATTCGTATTTACTGCCGATCATGCAAGGTATGTCAGGAGGTCAAATCTAGAGGACCACGACATGCTGCGCCTATCCAGGCTGCTGACATTCCTATTCGGCCGTTTCAGAAAATGGCCATAGATATTATTGGCCCTTTTAAGGTCAAGTCGGCCAGAGGACATCAGTTTATCCTTACATGTGTCGATATGTGCACACGTTGGCCAGAGGCTATTCCTCTTAAGAGCATATCTACTACAGATATCGCAGATGCTCTTTGGTTGATATTTTCTCGCTTGGGGTTCCCCAGAGAAATATTGTCAGACCCTGGCACTCAACTCATATCTGACACTATGTCACAGGTAATGTCTACCTTACATATTGAACGATCTCTCAGTAGTATCTACCATCCTATGTCTAATGGGTTAGTTGAGCGTCTGAATAGAACGCTCAAGACTTTGTTTGGTAAGATAACTGAAGATCATCCTCAAGATTGGGACAGGGTTTTACCCGCGGCTCTCTTTGCCTATAGAGAAGTCCCTAATGAACACACAGGATTTTCTCCCTTCGAACTTGTCTTTGGCGCGCGTCCACGCGGCCCTATGTCTTTATTACACGATCTCATCACTGCCGATGATATTAGCGATGAAACTCAATCCTCATATGAGTATGTCATTGCTCTTAGACAAAAGATCATTGAGGCATGTAAGCTAGCAACTGCTTCATCAGAAATTGCTAAAGAGAAGGCAAGACAGTTTGCTAACAAGAATAGATGTCTACGACAACTTTGTCCAGGTGACAAAGCATTCGTCCTACTCCCCAGTAGGGAAAATAGACTTCTTATTGCATGGAAAGGTCCGTATGCAATAGTCTCTCGGATTTCCGATGTTGACTATGTGGTCGATATTGATGGAAAGCATAAAACTTTCCACATAAACATGCTTTCGGAATTTCACGAACGTCCGGACTATTTGCTGCCTATTTTCCAGGCAACGGATGATGCTCCTGCACCTCACGGTCATTATTCATCCCTGTCTGTCATACAGGATGAGGAATCTACCTTCTCAGATGTCAATCTTCCCCTTCCAGTGGTTCCATTACATTCTACGGAATCTTGGAAAAACGTTTCTGTTTCTCCTAATCTTTCTGGTGACGAACATCGACAAGTCTCGTCGATGTTACAAACATTTCAGGATGTTCTCACTGACATTCCTGGACACACAGATGTCATAGAACATGACATAATTCTTACCGACAATAATCCAATTAGGGTTAGGCCTTATCCTATTCCTATACACTTTCAGTCGCAAGTGGAAAAGGAATTGGATGAAATGATTCAATTAAATATAATTGAACCATCGACTTCACCATATTCTTCTTCCATGGTTATTGTCCGGAAGAAGGATAAGAACATACGAATTTGTGTTGATTATCGCAAATTGAATCAGGTCACAAAGTTCGATGCTGAACCGATGCCTTTGTTAGAAGATCTACTGATTAGACTTTCTAATTCTAGATTCTTCACTAAACTTGACTTGTCTAAAGGTTATTGGCAAGTGCCTTTAGCAGAGCATGCCAAACCTCTTACTGCTTTTTCTACACCTAGGGGTCTATTTCAATGGAATGTTATGCCTTTTGGTCTCATGAACGCCCCTGCCACTTTCGTTCGCATGATGCGTCGAATTCTGTCACATCGTTCGGATGTCATCGCATACTTAGATGACATCTGTCTCTTCAGTGATACCTGGGAAGATCACTATTTAGGGTTATATGACTTACTGTCCACTCTACGTGAGAATAATTTGACAGCGAAACCTTCTAAAGCTTTTGTTGGTTTTGGTGAAATCTCTTTCCTGGGTCATCGTGTTGGTCATGGTCTCTTGAAGACAGAAGACCACAATACTTCCAAAATACTGAACATCTCTGTTCCTACAACGAAGAAACAAGTTAGGAGTCTCTTAGGTTTAATTCAATTTTATGGGAGATTTATTCCAAATTTATCTTCGATCATGGCACCTCTCTCAACATTGTTGAAGAAAGGTTCGCCTAATCTGGTCCGTGGGTCTGAAGAATGCCAATCTTCACTAGACCAAATCAAGAATATATTTTCTTCTCCTCCCATCTTAAGATTACCTACTCTTGATAGGACTTTTGTTCTTCGGAGTGATGCTTCATCCACTGGGATTGGAGCAGCACTGATGCAAGAATATGCAAATACTCTGCATCCTGTTATGTACATTTCTAGAAAACTAAATGCGGCAGAGAGGAACTACTCGGTTTTAGACCGTGAGTTGTTAGCGATGGTTTGGTCAATTCTAAAGCTACAAAGATTCCTCCTGGGCGCACATTTTCATTCTAGAGACTGATCAGAAAGCTCTTACAGCTATTCAGACTAAGAATTTGAAGAGTTCGAGATCCACTCGATATGCTATAGCTCTTCAACCTTTTCACTTCACGGTACGAGCTATCCGTGGTGCGGATAATGTGATGGCTGACATTTTGTCTAGATGCCCACATGACTCCAACTAATACTTCTGTCCTATATTTCCATATATTACAGAGTCATAACACACCTATATTTCTACAATAGATTAGCACATCTGTACTTACTTTATATGTACACACTATCGTGCTTTGTTGTCATCTTCTTCTGTTCGTTTTTTTTAAGATGATAGAGGAGGACTGAGTAGTTAATATAAGGGCCGTTAGTTTACTAAACAGCCACAATTATTAATAATGTATTGTACCTTATGAAGCATATTAGTTTATTAATTAGCATTATATTGCTTGTACTTTCTCAGAATGTCATTGTTGAGCTGAGGACTTACCTTACTAGTATCAAGCATGACGAGTTCTAGATTGTGTACTTACCCTCGGAATACCAGAGCATATGTCCTGGATCGTCATGTAGTTTAACTTTACTATGTACTTATGTCATTACATGTCAAAGAATGTACTATTTAAATTTTCCTATCAGATTTGTACATCCATTTTTTAAAGACAATATTAGAGTATGCTGTTTAATGATGATTATGGTAACTTGCATACGTATATTGTGTTTACATGCTAACGTGATGTGTGTTGGTGACACCTCCCCGATGTGAATATTTTTTGAGACATATTTATTTTTCTGTTGAGGTATATCCTCACCAGACACTCTATATTTAGCCTCATGTTAGGCAATTTAATTAATTATCAGCGCATAATTCGTGCGTTTTGAGCCGCTTATCGCATGCTCTTTGATATTTAAAAAAAAATATGTTCCACATTTTTTTTTTTTTATCGGGAGGAGGTGGTGATATGTTGCGTGATAAATTCTCGCAACATCGTTTTATTACAATATCTATTTTATAACGCAAGGGCAACAACTGCTTGAAATTTATAGTCACTTTTCTCGGTAAGCATTTGTCTTCCCGCGTTGGTATTGAATGCAGTTAAGTTTTGAGCTGTGGTCTTTTTGCGCTGGACTGCGCATGACTGGTCTTGTTTTTTTTTTGGTCGATCGGTTTCCGCCCACCACTAGTGGAGTGAGCGATTTGAATGGCGAAAGAGATGCCTCGTTGAAGAGGGGATCTCCGCTATTTTTTTGTTCTGTCAGGGATGTGTAGTCCTCTTAATGGATATTTCGTTTATTCGAGATAATACCTCTAGTGTTTCCCACATGCCGGGAGGCGTGATATTTCTGTATTTCTTGAAAGCAAGGTAAATTGACTTTTTCATTAACTCTATCGATTTTGGGTCGTGAGCGATTTCGATTCATAGCCTGTCTTCGAAAGTCGTCGTCACGAGATGTTTTTCCCAGCTCACATGCCGCTGTATTGTACTGCATCGGTTGATGCACGTTCCAAGGACCATTACTTGCTACTTTGTTAAATGAACTAGGTTTGGAAAACCTTTATTATCTAGAGGATATTTTTGAGGACATTATTTATACTTCGGCAGACGTGTCTGTCTTGCTGAAGTCAAACTAAGGAGAGTGAACTGATCTCATACATCTGGTTATCTCCTGGCTGTTATAGAAAAGGATGGAGTTTTTCACCTGACTACATTTACAGCACTATGAAATATAACATGCATCTGACTCATCATTGTAATGCTGTCTACCGTCTATTGCTGTATTGAATGTTGCTGTGATAATGACTGTTTGATGTGCCTACATATTCGCGTAACCATTTTGTCACTGTGGCGTCCCCAATAAATAATGAAGAAAAACGTCAACGGCTGTTACAAGAATCATTGACTTTATACGTCGTGAGTTTACTGACGTTCTATGTGGATTGCCCTGTTATTTTTGTATGAACATTGTTTGACTGAACACATCTGCACACTACACAAAACCAGACATGCGGATACCATCCATCATCATATGGCGTCACGCATCAGTCCCTTTAGAGTGTAGAGGAATATTGAAGGCTCTGTGAGAATAAGGATTTAGGAGAATGAGGTAGTAGATTCACAAGCGCTGGGAAGAGCAAGGACAGTCTCTTATTACGACAATATCTGTTTCTCACAGACTATTCCTATCTCTCTTCTGAACAAACAATTGTTTGTCAGTTCCAGTCGCTCAGGCGCACTCACCGATTTGGTGATTCTGTCGCACAACGTACATGAATACAGCCTACACAGATGGAAATGTTTGGAGTTTTGGGCCAGCCGACAACCAACACAAATAAAGATTAATACCTTTATTATCATAAAGCAGTCACAAATAATTATACATTTACAGTCAAAAATCAAATGGTTACAGAATACAAATATGCTAAGGGAAGAAGGGGGTTTGAGGAGAAATATCCCATCCACCGTTTCCCGTTTGTATTTACTAACAGACAAGACCCGGTCCAAAAGACAAAAAGGTGGGGGGGGGGGGGTGATCAGAGATAGGCAATTTAACCCACTGGTAAATTTATTACTCTGAGGCAAGGGTTTACAGTAAAAGGGGGGGGGGTGTGTAGAGGAAAAGCTAGGGTTCTCAAATGTCTCCCTTTAATCATACAAATTTTACGGGAGGGGGGAATGAACACAGTTACACAATCTCGCTAGGAGAAATCCCGTACAAGGAATATAATGCACCTTAATACTAGGTCGAACTAATTAAAAGGGTAAAGAAAAGATTAACTCTCCTTTCATTCAAAAAAACACACTAGGGCTGGCCATCCCACAAACACACACGCAGACTTACCAAAATGGTGAATTCTGTCACTCTAGGAATTATTTACCACAGCAGATAATACCGTGGAATAATGGACTGGTCCTCTTATTTCTTCCGTGTCAGGCCCCAGATTTAACGAGGTAACAAATAGTCTCAAAAAATCGCCAGACGGTGAAGCGTAAAGGCTACTGTTGGTTTAGATAAAGTTCCTAATGAATGGCACAGGCACTTGGCTAAGCGTGATGTATGGGGTGGTTCCTAAAATTGGCACAGCTGGTGGAGATAACTTTCTTTTTCCGTAATGTCACAAGTTAAAAAAAAACACTGAGGTAAGTTCTTCTTCGGGGGGTGTGTAAAATCCACTGAATATACTTGACAGACAGTGTTCAGGTAGATCTATGTTTTTTCTTCACAAATAGGGCAGTGAATAAAATATGTTCTGCTTCCAGTTTACTGTAAGGACTAGCCTATATGAACTAGTATTTTAAAAGTGTTTCTTGGGTGGCTTTATTCTCAGTTAAATTCAGAGGAGCGGGGCCCATTACAGGTCGCCACAAGTTTAGCTTTAAAAAGGTTCATATGTTACTGGAGTTATCGAATTGAGTTGGCAGAACTCTGTATGTAATTAATAATTGCTGGGATGCAGGTTGAATGATCGTTCTGAATGAAAGATAATCAAACAAGAAATGCATTACAAATCATATTATAATCTGACACGCGATAAATTACAGTTAGCCTATTTTCTTTATTCGCGTCGTCAATTAACAAATCAGGAAAACTCCCCGTGAGTTAAAATAATTAAAAGCACATCTATCTATACAGAACTAAACTGGATTTACTGGTTATAATTCCTTTTAACGTCTGCAAAATTAATTTACGCGTTAATTGTATTAGGAAATACTTTTAGATGTAACATTTAGTTTGCACTAGAACTTTGAAAATGGGTTTATTTAATAAGGTTAAATTTACACCACAATCCAGTGAAATAACTAGACCACTGATCACTCGAAGCTAATGTATAAATTACCGTCTGCGCAGAAAGAATACACTCCAATAGTCAACGAAGGTAGATGAAATCTAGCAGGAATCCGACTATGCTAGTGAAACTAGGATTCTGTCAGAACGAACTATAAAATGCAGTTTTCGGAGTTCTTTATTTATACTTCTCCAATGTAACTTAAATAGGACGTGTTAGGTTTTCACACTTTTCTTGAAGTCGAGCAGAATCCGAGGTACCTCGCCGTTGTGTTAACCGCTGCGATTCCTTCGTTTCCCACGGTCTACCGATTTTCTTCGTCTCAGGCTGCTCGCATGAGAGTGCGAAAAATTCTCGAGAAGCTAACTACGTTAGCTGGGAGTTCCCTGATTTCTTTAGATCGTATACCGCCCCACGTTGAATTCTGAAGATCAGCCTGGCTTTGATGGTGCCGCTGTTCTGAGAGCTTTGGCAACTCCCACCAGGCGGGGTGACAGCCAGGTAAGAAATTGAACTGCTGTTACTTGCTCTAGAAACAGGAGTGAGTCTCTGGCCACGTCCTCTTTTGGGCCGGCGTTAAGGAAAAGATTGCTATAAATCGTTCTCAGAGATGGTTGAGGGCGTGCTTTAACATCCCATCAAAGGCCATGCGATCTCAAAAGTTCACAGAAGATAGCAGGCTACATATTAATGATCCAGCGTGTAAAGTTCTCGTGGAAATGCTGCATGCAGGTTAAAGTTACAACAGATGATCAGGGGTTCTAAAGTTATGAGAGGCCAATATTCTGTTGTCATCCATCGAGTCAGGGAAATTCATTTGTCATACTTAGACGTACGTCACACCCGTCAAAACTGTAAGTAGAATGACCCAAATTGGTGTTTCTTAAAATGCACGATATCGCCCAAGAAGAGGAAGGTAAGATTACCTTGGGGAAAACTAAGAGGCAAGGTGTGGCAGGATGGCGATGAAATTAGTCCCTTCTGAACCCATTGTTTGTTTATTGTTATTGTTGATCAAAATCGGCTTCATTATCTCCGGGCAAACCCATAGGTGCACAGTCTCCCTCAGCAAATTTCGAAAGCTATTATTGCTAACTGTTACTGTAGCGTGCTGGTTGTATACACGAGGGATACATCCTCATATGCCCATCACTGCTAGCCTTACGTTTGATCCCAAATTCCAGCATTCTTAGCCTTGATGATTCATCGACTGCAGCGTTTTACTCTAGAAGGCGATCAGTAATTGTCTTTAGTAGTAATCCCTTATCCATATCCAATGCATCCAGTACGGGCCCTATTGAAGCTAGTCTGTCAGCTCTGTCATTGCCGCGAACCCTTGAATGACCTGGATAGTAGATCCACACCAGTTGCTGAAGATTCTAGGCTTCTATGTATATTTTCCGTTCATGCCGTGGTCATCCACTTTGTCGTTCCGAAGCATGGACTGAAGGTCTGACACAATATCTGCCCTGTATGTTTGTTTATTTGCAATAAACAACTTAAAATTTTGGAAACAGAAAGAAATTTTGTATCGCTAATCTGCAATAAGAACAGTTTATTCAAATGCTCCTTGTTCCATTTTCAACAACATATTTGGCGGAAAGTCGTGTTAATTTGGTCTTCAATTTCTCTCCAAGAAAATAAATAAACTCCAGATTACTAAACATGGTGATTTTAGACTCCTGCTAAGTGATTCCAGACAGACATTGAGAAATTGGTATCACATTGTGAAGCCGATCCATCGCATTAAGATTTTACCAACAGTGAATTAGGTAGTAAATGTGATATCTACCATTCTTGCTAAATGACTTTCAGAAAAGGGGAGCGAACAATAACGTCACACAGACTTTCAAAAAGCTGGTATCACTAGATCAAGTTTATCGTTTGTATTGAAAGAAATAAACTCAAATTTGTAATTGGATTTTGAATAAATGAGCTATTTATTGTTACCGTGAATTTTGTTATTATCTCCCTTAATGGGTCCTGTCAACAACAGTTATGAAGAATGCTTTTTATAAGGTAGAGTTAGGCAGATGGGGCTCATGGGATGAGTATATGGAGCCCACATACACCCTACCCGTCACAGATGATGATATTGATGATGACAGTCTAAATCCAGACTCCTTTCTCTGTCACTGCTGAGTTGTATTGGGACCTGAATTTATTTCAGCTGTTTACAATAGCGATTTAAATTCTTTCTTTCGTTCCTTTTCTTAAAAAAAAATTACTTAATTTAGGTAAAACATTATTTTCGAGACCGGTCGTACCTAAGTACTACTTTATGCCATCTCCACTTTCGGCCAAAATTGACTTGAGGTCATAAATCGACATTGAATAGTGTCGCGAATCATAGTTTGCGCACCACTTGGGAATTTTATTTTTTGAGCACATTTAGTGACCATCATAGAAGGGAGAGTTGAAGGCAAACGTGCAAGAGGAAGACAGCGCTATAAGTGGGACGATAACATCAAGAGATGGACAAGAAAGAGTCTATCAGAGTGCACCATCAAGACAAGAGACAGAAGACGTTGGAGATCCATTACAGCCAACCTTCGTTGTGGAGATGGCTACTGATGATGATATGATGATGATGATGATGATGATGATGAGTGCTCTCAATGATTTGTCGCTATGCGTAAGCGGATATGACGCCTTGGATGGGGCCAAGCGACAAGGGGCTTTAGAATGTGTACTGTGGAAGTGTTGAGACGTGGTTCTTCATTGACCCGTCTCTGATATGTGTTTCATTTAGAACGGCGATGTGGATTAATGTGTTTTATGCCTATGGATTATGTGCCAATTAAATACAGTTGAAATATACTAACCGCCATTAAAAACGCATCGAAATCGTGACATGTTTTCACTGCTGAAATGTTTATGCAAGTGCGCGATTTTCAAACCCCGAAAGTGTGCAAGTGATGAAGTTCATGTATTCCCACTTTACTGTCGATGTGATGTTTACTTCAAATTTTGCGTGCTTCATTCTGGCTTTATTAAAAGTCGAATCACATTAAAATTTGGCACACGCATTAGTCAAGTTTCAGCGAGTAAAAAGCCATTAACTGTTTTCATCGAAAGAAAGTCTGTTAATGTTTTTGTCATGCCTCGACTGTCGTCAAAAGAGCGATGGCAAGCTGTTGGTATGCTCAGCAGTGGAATGGCGACCAGAGAAGTTGCCAGACATTTCAATTGTGACCAGTCCACTATAGTGAGGCTGAACCAGCGATTTCGGGCGACAGGTACCACCAATGACCGTCACAGGCTTGGTCAACCTCGTGTAAAAACACTAGCTCAAGATCGCCAAATTCTATTGTTACATCTGCGCAATCGCTTCCAAACAGCAACGACGGAGACGCCGATGCCAAGCCTGTATTGATGCTGTAGTTGGTCATACACGGTATTAATGATGGCTGTGACTGAATGACAGTGAGTGCGACTTTTGTTTTTACACCTGGGGTTGACAACTGCTTAGGAGCCGGTTCTGAATTGTCTCATGTTTAATAATACAGCAAATTTGGGTTAGTAAATGGATCAGAAATGTAAAATCAGTGGTTTCATTTATTTTAAATTTAGCACAACGAGTTGCGGTTCATAAACTAATGCGATGCGTTTTTAATGGCGGCTAGTATATTGAAGGAGCGACATGAAATATTAATATAATAATTGGACGTGGGAATAAAATGGAAGATGTACATTAATAACCTTGCGTGGATGAGTGCCGTGCTTAGATAGGTTTTAAAGTTATGTAAGGTCCCGCCTGAGTATAGGAGATGACGATAGTACGAGAGAAGTAAAAGTGTAAGAAATAGAGTTTTAACGAGTGAATAGTTTAAGGAGAAGATATGTCTCTGGACTGAGTAGTTTCTCTAGTCCAGCCTGTCTATACGACTATAATTTAGTATAAGACAATTTTGCGCCCCCTTATATTGAGAAATATAAGTTACCTAAACACTCACACACACACACACAGCTATGTGACATCAAGACACACAGACGTGAAAAACTATGGTAAATTTGGGTATGGGTCTGACCAACCCACACAGAGTTAGTTCTTTTGTTGTTTATTATCACTGAACTTTACAACATCGAATATCTAAAAGAGAAAGATCAAATACATCAGAATTTCATATATATATATATATATATATATATATATATATATATATATATATATATATATATATATATATATATATATATATAACAGAATACCTATGCCCTCCCCTCATTGAGAAGAAGAGAACCCAACAAGTTAATAACCCCAAAGGTTAAAGGTTAGCACTAGGTTACAGTATAGGCAGTAAAGAAAGAACACAGTTCCCACTAAACGTTATCCAATGAAATTAAACAGTAGTCACATAGAGTGCATATGATACAATGTTTCCTGTACTAAAGAAAATATTTCACTCTCTCTCTGTCATACGTGGCCACACAATCTCGCTTCTTACCCTATCTTGGTGAAACAATCCGTTGGATGTATAATCCATGAATATGTATTTAAGGTCCAGTGTTTGTCTTCCGAATTGGAGCCCAGTCACCTCCACTAGTAATTAAATTTTATAAGGGGGACGCCTAATTTGGTGGTTGATTCCTGAATAACCAATGTCACTTTGAACAGTTAATGCCGAGACTCTCTGAGATCTGGTGTTCATAGTAAACAGTAGGAAAACATCTGATTGCTAACTGTCGTAATTTTTACAAGATAGGTCTGAGATATTTATGGTCCCGTCCGAGCGGAGGTGATAGTGGTGACTATGTGAGAGTAAGGTGTAAGAAATAGTTGTTTTCTCACGAGGGTGATAGTGTAAGAGGAAGAACAGTCTCTGGAGTGAGTAGTTTTTCTAATCCAGCCTATCTTTACGACTATATTTTAATCAGACACACTTTCTCTCCTTATACAAAATACAAGTTACACTGCACCCACATACACACAATTCTGTGACAAATACGCACCAATGTGAAAACAAACTATGGATACCAGATATGGGTAGGGGTTGACCAACACGATAACTTAAGGTTTATTAAGTTTATTATCACTAGAACTTCACAACATCAAGCATATACATCAATAAAGCATGGCTTACAGACAAATGAAATTAACCCAATAGATCTTCCCCTCTGGTAAAGAAAAAGAAAAGAAGATCCCCACAGAGGTTAATTAACCCAAAAGATCAAAAGTTAACAATAAGTGTATGGAATAGTCAGTAAGGGAAAAGGACAAGTTCCTAATTAACTATACATAAGGGAGGGAAACCCGAGGCCTGTAAACAGTAAATTAATATAAAACAAATATAAAGGTATGTTATCAGGCACTCGCAGGAAATAAATAAGTAGAACACCAGACAACAGAAAAACAACAGACATGAGTAGCTTACCCAGGATTTGAACACTGGACCTTCCGTGCGACAACCCCGCCTAGCCATGCAAGCGAATCACACTATCCGCCCTGCCATCTACGCATCATCAAAAAATGATGTTTCAATGGCAGGTCAACAGTGCGAACCACAATACACGACACCAGAAGTCCGCCATGGGCAGTTCAGCCTATTAATGACGCAATCACTTCTGTTGTATTTCTATCAAGCAGTATAGGCCGAATCCAACAAGACAAGGACCTTAATACTGTGTCCAGTAAATGATAGTAGACCAGAACAGTGAAAACAGGATAGTGGGTAGGTTTGGTATTGTATAAACATTTATTACACATAAGGGAGGGAAACCCGAGGCCTGTAAACAGTAAATTAATATGAAACAAATCCTGGGTAAGCCACTCATGTCTGTTGTTTTTCTGTTGTCTGGTGTTCTACTTCTTTATTTCCTGCGAGTGCCTGATAACATACCTTTATATTTGTTTCATATTAATTTACTGTTTACAGGCCTCGGGTTTCCCTCCCTTATGTGTAATAAATGTTTATACAATACCAAACCTACCCACTATCCTGTTCTCACTGTTCTAGTCTACTATCATTTACTGGACACAGTATTAAGGTCCTTGTCTTGTTGGATTCGGCCTATACTGCTTGATAGAAATACAACAGAAGTGATTGCGTCATTAATAGGCTGAACTGCCCATGGCGGACTTCTGGTGTCGTGTATTGTGGTTCGCACTGTTGACCTGCCATTGAAACATCATTTTTTGATGATGCGTAGATGGCAGAGCGGATAGTGTGATTCGCTTGCATGGCTAGGCGGGGTTGTCGCACGGAAGGTCCAGTGTTCAAATCCTGGGTAAGCCACTCATGTCTGTTGTGTTTCTGTTGTCTGGTGTTCTACTTCTTTATTTCCTGCGAGTGCCTGATAACATACCTTTATATTTGTTTCATATTAATTTCCTAATTAAGTATCCTGTAAATACTCAGGCTAGTGAGAAACGAAAAGAAGATTTGTATGTTAGTGGAAACAAAAGAAAAATATGGTTCTCTCTTTCTGTTCATTTACTCACTCATACTGTGGCCACACGCATACTCGCTTACCCAATAGTTGTCTCAGGTATTCCTTGAAAATAAACACTAACAAGTACTATGACTTTACAGTGTCAGATTATTAGCCAACTTCAGCCTCAGACTATCCTTAGTGCTGACTGCTAGTTTCAGTGGGAGTCGCCGAAGTTGGTGCGTTAGTTGGTTTCCTGGATAATTCATGTATTTACTGCATTTACTTGGTTGGAATAAGCAGTATTTGTGATGGTCACCGTCATAGAAAGAAAAAAATATATGGTTCCGGTGTTGTCTAGCCTCTGGTTGCTGAGACACTCTGTTCCGTTATGAAATGTTAATGATAACAATTATCATCTGTTCTCTTAGTTGATGGCCGAGTCTGAACAGTGAGTTCTCTTGAGTATAATCCCCGTGGAAAAACTACTGTCATATGTCAGATAAATATATATATATATATATATATATATATATATATATATATATATATATATATATATATATATATATATATATTATATATATATATATATATATATATATATATATATATATATATATATATATATATATATATATATATATATATAGCCACAGCGGGCTGATAAGATTTATATAAACTCTGGTATTGTTCAGGTCCAGTTAATATTATGTTTATTGTTTTACTGGATGGGTCTCTCTCACGAGTGAAGAAAGTGGACCGCACAGGTCACAAATCACAGATTCAATAGTACAACAATGTATCTGGATAGTTTATAAGACCGCTAGTACGTTGGTTTTTAACCGAGCCTAGATTTAGGAACAAATACAAACATTTTTACCACAATATAAATATCCTAACCTAACACGCGTAAAGGTAAGATCTCTTATCCGTTCCGTTATTAAATTAGATTAGAAACCACAAATGTCTATCTTATCTTATCGTTTTTAACACGTGATATAAACCCTATATATAAGCATGAAGAAATAAAGAAATTATCAAATAGGTCGCGGTTTGCACAAGGAGGAAGCTGTATCAAGAACAAAAATGGTGTAATATTACTTGATGAGAAAGACATATCAAACAGATGGGCAGAATACGTAAAAGAACTATTTGAGGACAACAGAGGTAAAAAAACCATCACCAGATTCTAATGAAGGCCCAAACATTCTCAGATCAGAAGTAGAGAATGCCATACATATGATACAAAAAGGAAAATCAGCAGGACCTGGATAACATAAACATTGAAATGATAGAAGCTCTGGAGAGCTTTGGTATAGATACAATCACAGATCTATGCAACGATATATACAATACAGGATATATACCACACGACATGAAGACATCAGTTTTTATAACATTACCCAAAAAACCAAATGCAACAGAATGTTCAGACTTCAGAACAATCAGCCTGATGAGTCATGCAATTAAGATACTGCTCAAAATCATACAGGAAAGAATAAAAAGTAAGGTAGACAGCGAAATCCAAAAAGAACAGTTTGGTTTTAGACGGAACAGTGGAACAAGAGAGGCAATATTTTGCCTAAGAATATTAGCAGAAAAATATACAGAGGTCCAAAAAAGTATGTACATGTGCTTCATTGACTATAAGAAGGCTTTTGACAGAGTCCATCATGAGAAAATAATTGAATGCCTCGAAGACATAGGTATTGATGGAAAAGATATAAGAATACTCAGTAACCTTTATTGGGAGCAAACTGCCACTGTAAGATCTGGAAGGAATTATTCATCATACATAGACATAAAAAGAGGTGTCAGACAAGGTTGTGTGCTGTCCCCCTGCCTATTTAATTTATACACCGAAAATTTTTTCAAACAGATACAGGATATACCAGGACTGAACATCAGTGGAAGATCAATAAACAACCTTAGATATGCAAATGATACCGTGTTGTTAGCTGAAAGCGAACAGGAGTTACAAGAACTAGTGAAGCAAGTGAACAGTATAAGTCATGAATATGGACTCGACATTAATATTGAGAAAACAAAAACTATGATAATTAGCAAAACAGACGATAAACCCACATTAAAGATAAGCGTAAATGGGAAAATCCTGGAACAAGTCAAAAGCTACGTATATCTTGGTCATATAATAACAGAAGATGGCAGATGTGAAACAGAAATCAAGAAGAGAATAGGAATAGCCAACGCTACATTCAACAACATGAAACATATACTGACATCTAAATAGTTATCTCACAAATTAAAACTGAGAGTCATAAAGTGTTATATATATTCTGCATTTCTGTATGGTGCGGAAACATGGACGATGAATAAGCATTTGGAAGAAAGAATTGAGGCTCTTGAAATGTGGAGATATAGAAGAATGGGGCGTATCTCATGGAAAGAGATGAAAACAAATAAAGAGGTCCTAGAAAATCTAGGTATGAAAAGAGAACTAATGAGAGAGGTCAAAGTTCGGCAGCTAAAATACTTTGGCCACATAAAAAGGCATAACACCTTGCAGAAGACCATAACAGAAGGGAGAGCTGAAGGCAAACGTGCAAGGGGAAGACAGCGCTATAAGTGGGAAGATAACATCAAGAGATGGACAGGAAAGAGTCTATCAGAATGCACCACCAAGACAAGAGACAGAAGACGTTGGAGATCCATTACAGCCAACTTTCGTTGTGGAGATGGCAACTGATGATGATGATAAACCCTAGTCATTTATAAAATTACACATAATGAATTTGAAATATATATATATTCCCTCAGTAGTCAGTTAAAACATCTCTTTCTGGGGAATAGCGAGTAATTAAATTTACGTTACAGCTGGAAAAATTAGCTGTATGTTATTTAATTCGCTATTCAATTAACACAGAAAATCCCAGTGAAATATAATAAACAACTTTAACACGTTAAATCACTTAAATGCTAGTAGATATATTTACCGCAAAACAGAAAAATGAAAATATATCCATGAATTTAAGTAATCCACTTTGTATGAAGGGTCTATGATGTCGAGCTAGATATTTCAAAAATTCTCTGAAGCGACTGATAACTGATTTTAGGAGGTATAGTATTTATACCCGAATAGCGTTATTTCGCTCACTGGTGCCAGAAATCGCGCCTTCTGCTGTATCAGGGCAAATCTACGGTTCGATTCCCGAATCCGAGATTTTCTGCTCACCGATGCCGCGAACAACATAGACGGTTTCTAGCAAACAGACCGTCTTTGATCTCGTCTCTCTTTGTTGATAATTACGTCCCCTGGGATCACGAACAAACGAATGTGGTCGATAACTGTGGTTATTGCCCCTTTTTGCATTCGCTTAAGTCCCCCCTGAGAAATGTAACCATCAAAGGTACGCCCCTTTTCAAGGAATGACAGCTACGAATCTAGTTAGCCTCTCATCCGCTAATGAAAGAAGAAAAAAATAGGCGTGGCTAAACTATGAGTTAGACAGATAGCAAAAAGGCATGGATTTTGCGTAACCAACTGTGCATGCTAATGAGGAAACAAAGGTGAGGCAGCCTGGTTGAACTGAATGAGGGGCAACGCTGGGAAGCAAGCGGACGGATCGATGTAGTCTATCTTCATAACCTGTCACACTTACAAACTGTTAATTATTGTTAATTGATGATGATGGTAAATCCTATCGGCTGGTTCTGGTGAATACCGATTCTGAAATAGCGTAACTCTTCTGGATACAAATCCACTTGGATACGACTATCGGGAAAACTGTTATAGGTATTACCCCACAATGGGCTGATAAAAATTGAATAGATATTTTCTGGTGATTATAGTCCAGTTACTTTACTCTTTAAAATGTCAGTTAGTCTCTGTGGCCCGTCCTGTTCACAACTGAACTTAGAGATGCGTAAGCCAAAAGAAGACTACTTTAATCCAATCAGTAAATGGAGAAAAGGCCAACATAGACCACAATGGACCAAAATATAGGCCACAATAAAGCCACATAAAAAACCGCTGGTCGCCGTTTGATCAGGTCATGCCTAAGGATGGAGAAACATTATGAAAAATAAGGCTAATAATAATAATAATAATAATAACAATAATAATAATAATAGCCCTTTCAGTCATAACTGACTATGGGAATACGCCCCTGAGGTGACAGCCCTCAGCTGATTCTTTTCCTGGTGCTCCTTTCGACGTTTTCTCCCCTCCTCTGCTTGTTGTGTGAGCCTCTCTTCGCCCAATCTGAGGTGGCGCCGTAAATAGCATCGCCAATTAGTGCGATCGGCAGCTTCATCCTCCCATGTTGCTGGATCCATGTCCAGTGCCCTCATATCTCTCTTGCACACATCTTTGAACCTCAGCTGTGGTCGCCCAACTGTTCTCTTGCCATCTGCTAATTGTCCGTAAAAGATATCTTTTGGGATGCGACCATCTTCCATGCGGCGAACATGGCCAAGCCAGCGAAGTCTGCGCTGTCTAAGCAGTGTATACATACTTTGAAGGCCAGCACGTGACAAGACCTCGACATTTGTCACTTTATCTTTCCACGAAATGCCGAGGATGCGGCGTAGACACCGTAAATGGAAGGTATTGAGCCTTCTTTCTTGCTTAGCATAGGTCGTCCAGGTCTCGCTGCCATATAGGAGTGTGCTGGTGACGCAGGCATTAGCAATAAAAGTGAATTATATATATATATATATATATATATATATATATATATATATACACGGAAGAGGACGAGACGATCTCTCATCCTCTCCGTCAGTCCTGATTAAAGTTAAAAGGCGCACGGTATGTCTAGCCTATCCTATCGTGCGTCGCTTAGCGGGTGCAAGTTTGGTTGAGGCATGCAGCCTTTTTCCCCTCCTGCTTCGGTCAACGATCAGCGCATAATGTCAATTATGATTTAATTATCCCTACGCGCACTCATCAAATATCGCCTGTCATTAATAACTATTAGATTGTCGGCGTCTGTTTGTTTTAGTCGCATGATATTTAAACACAGGCACTTACTAAATTACACACAATAAAAGTGAATTTTATTCCGTCAATTATAAGTCGCGCCTAGTGTATTAATTAGTCAACTAAACCGTCTCTTTCTGTGTGATAGCGGGTGATAAAATTAACATTACAACTGAAACCTGTGGAATAAAAATAGCTACGCGTTATTTAATTTGCTAGTTTTAACGCTAGAAAGTCACCGTGAATTATAATGGTAAACTTAACACATTAAATCGCTTAAGCACAAATTTATATTACCAGAAATTCAGAAAGAAAACACCACGAACTATTAACACATCTATTCCCAATGGTTCTAGATAACGTGTTTAGACTCTCCGAAAAATCTGAGCTACACTGATAACTGATTTGGGAAAGACGCAGTTTATATACGATCACGTTATTATTATCTCTAGAAGATATGAATTTTCACTCTCTGTTTCCTAGCAGAGAAATCTGAAACTACGTTTCCCAGATAAAAGGTTTATGGTCGCTTCTGTCGGCCGCTGCTAACCAACAACAGAAGCTTAACCCGCGTAGCGGGCTTCATTCCGAGATTTTTCCTGTTTCTCGAGATCAAAAAGTTATCTTTTCCCTGTATGTACGAACATCACAGGATTAGCTCCCCGTATAGAGAATCTTCAAAGGCCGTTACTCTTCCACGTGTTTTCCACGTGTGGGCTGTCAGTTATCGTAATATTGACAGATCAGCTCGCGTGAGAAACTCAGGTAAACAAACGTGGTTCGCCCCCTGCTATGAATGACATGTTGCGAAAGTTGGTAAATAAACTCGTTTGTTTACATCTCAAGAAAAAGAGACGTGGATTAAATATGAGTAAACGCAGGGTGTTATGCATGGCTTGCTAGCGAATTATAAAACTACGCCGAGGTCACGAAAGGCTGTCGGATACAGTAGGTTAGATTTCTATTATACGTCACAATGAGCAGGTTGAATCTTAGAGCTGATCGTCGTAATTGATATATACATGAATTGTTCAAATATGAAAAGCTTACTAGAATATCACGTTGTGTGGAACTACAGTGGATGTGTCAATAAATACTGTCATGTGTGCTCTGACTACTCATGAAGGTTAATTTACCAATTTTAAATTGGCCTGTTATCAAGTTGGCTTTTTTGTTGTTGTTCACACCCCTAGTTCGGATCCAGATTCACACCGTAACAAATAGTTTAATTTATCATCCTGCACAATATTTTATAGTTAAAAGTTTGGTTCTTCGTGAAAATGTTCATTTTAATGAGATAGATATTACTTTTCAACTAGTAAAACAAAAACTTCGGACACGTTTTTCTCAACAAAAAAAAAAAAAGCTGAAGTGGAGATGGGATAAATGCTAAGGCGATGTGGTGTCCATAGTCTTAGTCTTAATGAAGACCACGTGCTTGCAACGCTGGATCGTAACCCGTCTTTTATCCTATTAAGACTTCTATTATTATTTACTTTAATTCTTCTCATCTTTTCTCCCGCTACGACGAACTTTTCAGAATGCAACCTGCAACGAAATAATGGATCGAAGAATCAAGTGAAGTGTGGTTTAGGTTTTCCAGCAAGGCTGCTACGGTAGCCATATTGCTGACTCGAGCACCGTGATAAGTGAAGGCTAGACAGGCTTAGTTGAAGCTGCGGCTGGCGTTGCAAGCCGTCAGTGGATATTAAATAACAAAAATAAAATAAAAATAAAAGCACCAAATAACTGACACAGCATTTGTTGCAATTATATTGCAGAGGAGTAGAAACCAGCAGGTATGAAACATACCAGAAAGTAAAATAGGACCTTAATGCTCTTTGGGGGCAGTGTGTTGTTTGGCCTAGACCTGAGAACGCAATATTTTTTCAAAGATAGGACCTCATTAGCAGAATATAACGTTACCATAGGCCAGAGGTCGTCAACCGGTCGCTGCGACTTACCGGCAGAACACAAACGATAATTTGATCGATTTCTAGGTGACTGTCGTAGATTTTAGATAGGAGAATTAAGACTTGGGTTGGTCCCTTCTGAGTCCCTTCTGAATAGGTTAGAATAGGTGATAGACACCGTGAGAGTTAGTAAAAGAAATAGAATTTCCACAAGTGAGATGATAGACTGTGATATAGAGGCTGTCTCTGAAAGCGGAAAAAAATTCTTCTCTCTCTCACCTATCTTCTACGACAGCTTTTTTTTCAGCGTCAGACAGTCTAAACACAGATATATATATATATATATATATATATTACCTATATTTCTATCTACTCACGGACACGCACACACACGTGACGACAGTTAAACACACAGACGTGGGAAATCTATAACAATGAATATATATATATTTTAGAACGAGCTGACCAACACGATTTCTAAGTTCAAGATAGATTTTAATTATCATTTAAAATCTTCTCACAACACCAAAGAAATACATCAAGGAAAAGCATATACAAATAGTCATAAAATTTAAGAAAATGCTACAAGGATGATAGCCCGTTAGAATCTTAACTCTAGGTTTAGCCCACAGCCCCGTTAAGAGAACAGATGATGGCCCAAAGAGTTATAGATACATAGGGTTTGAGTCTAAGAGTTTTTTTTTCTTTCTCGTAAATGTATGAACAGAGTTGAATAATCTGATTTAGCCTAAGAAAAAAAGTAAAACTCTAGCAATAGCAACAAATTCTGCAGATTTAAAAAAATTAAGACAGCAAATGGGTGACAATATACAACGGTAAAATAACACTCTGACCTGCGTACACTCATTCATTCAGCCATGGCCATGTGCTCACTTTTATACTTACAACTTTGCTCGCTGCCTCTGGGAACATAATAAATTCTAGGACCTTCACACAGACCCGAAAATGCAGTCATCGACCAAGAAATCCCCAGTTCCAAAAGACGTACTGAACTCTCTGTCTCAGGGAACGATTCCTTGGGTGTTCTAATTTTTCGAATGTCTGATTAAGTCACATAAAATTTGTCCAGGCACGAAAGTTAGCATAGCACAATGTCATTAGCTTTGGTTTCTAGAATTTAAGGAATGTCAGATCGGTGTCTACTTTCAGGAAGGTACTATATTTGGTCACCACAATACTAGTAAAAAAAAACTCTGTCGGAATGTTACTGATATTTGCTTGCCACAACGGGCTGAACTGTACTGAAGAGTTATTCTGGAAGAATTAATTCTGGCGCGAAGGCCTCTTACTTCATTTAACTGTTAAAGTTCAGGTAATGAAAGTGATTAGTTTCTTCACAAATAATGTTCACGTACTAGAACGCTGGCAAAGTTGGGTACCACAGTTACACTATATAAAAAGGAAAGAACACATATCAAATAATTTACATATATGTACTCAATATAACTTACATTTTTAAACTGCAAGCGTACCGCTTGACTTATCATTTAACACTTCCCGTAAAGTAAGTTATATTTAAAAAAAATCATCAATCCTCATGAATTTAGGAACACGTGCGTATTCCGTCAACATCTCATGAGGCTTCTAGCATTTATAAGTTAGTTTAGAAAAATATGATCTCGTCTGATTATTTAGCAGTAAAATTAACTTCATTATAGCTACATTATTGTTTAATGCTAGAAATTATAATTTATTCTGCTATCCACTGAAACACGTCACTAGAAAATAATACAGACTATATAAATTTGGCACTCTGCGCAAAATCTAACTAGTGAAATATGAAATAAGCGACTTAACACTTTATCACTTCACAAAATACTAGATATAATATATTAATCTCACCCCAGAACTACGGTAACACCACGACTAGGATAATTCACTAGATAGGTAGTTAGAAGCTCGTCAGAAATCTGACGAGAACTATGAAATTCGCTATACAAGCTTCATTCGCTAGCACGCGTGTTTCCGTCTACTGAAGATGTTGAAGACTGAAATGAAATCAGATTTCAGCTCCTGGGTGGATATTTGAAAACAGGGGCACACAATCCCACCTTTTCTCAAACTCCGAAATCATCTCCCCTTTTACGTGTAAAACACCTACGTCAGCTTAACGCGTGTCGTAACCGCCATCAGTGACCGAGAGCGCGCGTGAGTTGCAACTCTCAGACAGCCTGTCTCCAGTGCGGAACGATTTTTCACGCTAAGCCGGAGCTATTCTGACGACGACTCTGAACTGACACTTATACTACTTCGCACCTCACGCTGACCGGGTCCCACAATGAGCCGTGTCAGCTGGGATTTCCAGACAAATGTCTGAAACTGCGACTATAAGGTGTAAATATTCGCTCCTACTTAAGCATTTGGCCGATGCAACTCGTTGTTGACCGGTGAAAAATGCAGATGGATGTCGGCTCTCTCCTAGCATTCTCACGCATTTACGTTGAGAATCTAACTCAGGAGTGTCGTGTCATCTGAAGGTGCAGACCCAAGTCGGCTCGATGTCTGAGATAGCTGCAACTTAATTGCACTTCTCGTCTGACTGACATCTATGTAATAGAATGCTAGTGCGATTCTCAGTTTTGAGAAAAGAAACAGGTAAAGTTTGCGAATAAGGAAGGAAATATATTTCGCAAACGAATTATGCGAAAAAAATACCGGAAAAAGGTAAAGACAGATAATAAATTAAAAGGATCCGGGTGAGAGAATAGGAAGAAGATCTAGGCAATTTAATGAACATAAGACCTACGTGACAGGACGTCCCCCCTTTAAGATATGGAAGCACTCCATGTCTACGTTATGGAATTAAATTTCCTATAACCGTAGCTTCGGAGTGTCTGTCTTCTTCCCTCTCATCTTCCCCCTCCATCTCTGTGCAATTCCTACTCAAGTCTACTCCCAAAGTTTCCTTTCTCTGGAATGTCTCCCATGCGCGCTTGAAAGAGCGTCGCCGCTTTTGACATTTTTGAAAGATTTCGTGTGATTGCGGTGGAATATCCCTGCCACTATCATCATCTTCGTCAGCTTTGGCGATCGTCAGGAGATGGTCGGAGGTTGGCACTGGTTTTTCCAAGTATCTCTTTAAGAGATTTAAATGGAAAACCTTCTCCTTTCCTTGAATAGAGATCTGGTAGTTAGCCTTAGAAATCTTTTTCAGGACGGTAAATGGCCCTTGCCATCCGATCTTCAGTTGGTTGTTTCCGGTCGGGAGTAACACCAAAACTTTCTCTCCTGCTTCCAGTTCTCTTTCTTTCGCGACTTTCCTGTATCGGTTAGCGTGCTTTGTGCGTGCTCGCTTAAAGTTAGTCGTTGCTAGGTCCCACCCTAGTTTCAACCTTTCCTTTAAAACCGACACATATTTACTTGCTGAGACAACTGTCTCATCCGCCTTCTCGTCTGTCAGAGACTGAAGTAAGGCTTCAAGCGGCCCCTTGATAGGTCTGCCGAATAAAAGCGTAGCTGGCGGAAATCCTGTGGAAGTATTGTGGTAAAGTGGGATGTTATAAATATTTATAGGGGACTTAGTGTACTGACTGAGACCAGCTGTGAAGGTATCTGTATCTAATAAGTGTGGTGTATTACAGATGACCTTACTTGCTACCACATTTATACCTCAGTCAGAATTATTCTGGAATATTGTGATGACTACGTTAAATGTCTAGGGTTATGATAATGATGAAGTGTAAGTCACAACAACAACAGACAGATAAACAATTTAATTTATTCCACAACACTTTACAACACTATGACACTCACACACATATAACACTCTATAAGACTATCTTAAATGAGTCAAGTGTTTAAGTTTAAAAATATATGTATTAATTCCTTTCAATAATGGATATCCTGATTCAACTACACAGTGAACCAGGAATCACAATCAAATGTAATTACAAGTTGTATGTACACAGTTTATATATATGATCTTTGTATTGACATATTTTATTATTATTATTCTATGTGTGTAATTTGTGAAGTAGTACTATGAAGTAATACTGGCTTTTCAAGCTAGGGTGTTGTTTGTCATCATGACTTCGAGTGTTTACTTATGGTGGAAATCGTATTGGGAAAAGTTCACAGTTCCTGTTAATTGAAACAATTTATTGTCCCTCTTTTGTTAATATAATGTCAATTTTAGAGGGGGCACATAGGATTGAGCTGCTCTGGCCACAGAATCTTATCTGCTGTGATAGCGGCAGGAAACAGTCTCCTCTACTCGATTGCTTCACTGTGTTCTTGAGACCTCTCACTGGTCGCTATCTGGACCAAGGGGTATGCTATCAGCCTCTGGATTCAGCACAACTCAGACCAGGTGCTGCTTCAATAAGTTATGACCACGGACCATGAAACAAGAAGGTTGTACCTCCTACTTCAGAACTAATTTATAATCTATTTCCACACTGAACACAATACATAACAAACACTGAGTTCAGAGCGGTAGGTCAACTGCTAGCTTCATCTGAAACAATTTACACCAGTATTCTTCTCCCTAATGGTTACTACGCCTCTGCAATTCCAGCATTATTTCCTTCTAGTCAATAAGATAGGTGTCAGTGTACTATTTGGCGATCCCATGCAGATATACTTTTCTCCGACAAGTTTTGTTCAGGTTGGAGCAATATCTAGGCTTTGCCTCATGTTTGCTCTGAACCACACACATATACAGACATAAATTATCAATTCACATTCAATTTTCATCAAAAAGATATCAAATATGTCAATCTTACCACAATTCATGGAAATAATAAACAAATACGTTGCCTGGCGATGAATAATGGCACAAATTCCGATCTGCCTCTGTCCCAGGCTTTTATTTAGAAAAATATGCACTGGAACTCAACGCACTGTTTCTTAGTAAGTTTATTTCAAAATGTGGCACTGAACAGACGCTCCTCATTGACTATATCAACGGTTCTAGCCAATAGGGCCATGTTTACAAAGCTTTTTGAAAAACTTTATCCTTCCTACGTTTCCCCTAACAACCAAAAATAGTATTTGCAGTCCGACTAATCATGTTTCGCCTTACATATACTTCCCGCCAATCAAATCGGATTTAACTTGTTGGCCTATTTCCCGTAAAATGGTGGTTTCAAAACATGCCACTGTGCGATTATGATTTGGTGCTGTCCGACATCCTCACTATTTTCTTTTGGCTATAATTTGTTAATTCCTAGACTATTTGCGTAATACTTAACATATTCTTTGTCAGCAAGTCCTAAGGAACCCAAATATATAAATTTAATGGAGCTAAGTGGCTGCGTTCAAAATATGCATTCTAGGATAGTCGTGTATTTTTTTGTTATTTTTTATTGTTTTAGAACCGCCACCTGTCCTGCCTTTTCGACTGTTCTGTCAGACTAATGTCATGATTTCAGACATAAAACAGTAGAATGTCATGTTTCCTAATAAGCATTAAACAGGTTTTTAAACCTAACCCTCGTAGTTGAAGTGTTTTTTATCACTGTCCATTTGAAAAAAAAAAGTTAGTGCTTCATGCCTTACGCGGGGAGGGTGGCATTAATTGTATATCGCGAGACGCGTGTTAGTGTTGCATGAGTTCCTGCTTTCAGCCCTCACTCTCTCTATCCTAATTCCATCTGTCCTTCTGTTTATGTTAACGTAGTGTATAAAAATGAAATTAATGGAATATTAATCTAGGTCATTACGCAGTGTGTCTAGCTCAGGGTTTTCTTAGAAATACAGTACACGTTTTATTGTTTTGTTGAAACGCGTGTATGCTGCTGTAGGCTTTACTAGTAAACGTGAAAGCGTGAGAATATGCAGACGAAGCATAAAACAGGGGTTTTTATTGTTCAACTAGCATGACGTTCTATTAACACAGGCGTACGCTATTGGAAAGCACGGGTCTTTAACCATTTCTCTATCCTTTTATTGACGTTATGTGTTAGGCTTTACATTTACCTTTTAATTTATATATGTGGATTTAGAATGTTTCTCGACAAGTATGAGGAGATTCTCTGTAGCCAAATAAAGCTGCAGGAATACAAAGATCCCAATCTTCAGGTTTCACTTGTGCCAGTTTACGTAGCATCATGTTGAGGTTTCCATTAACACGTTCCACGAGCCCATTTCCGGCCGGAGTATATGGCTTTGTGTAGATGTGTTGGGTCCTCAAGATCTTAACGATCTCATCCATCAACAGGTTTCGGTATGGAGATCCGTTATCCGTCAACACTTGCTGCGGGAATCCCAACCGAGTGAAAATCTGCACGAGGGCTTCTGCGACATGCTTGGCCTCTGCGCATGTTAGCGGGATAGCTTCTGTCCATAAAGTGCATGTATCGACTAAGGTCAGAATGAACCTGTTCCTTCTTTTAGTCCTGTCGAAAGGCCCTAAAATGTCGACCACAACCCGTTCGAATGGTGTACCCACTATTGGCATTTCACCCAAAGAGACTGGGGGTGCTCGTTGCTTGGGTGGCACACGTTGGCACTGGGCACAGGATTTTACATACCTGATAATATCAGTGTTTACTCCTGGCCACCAATAATGAGTGGTTATCCGTTGGTTTGTGGCGTTCTGTCCCATATGTCCGCTGAAGGGAAGAGAGTGCCCCATTTCTAGGATTTGGCTTCTGTACTGTTTCGGTACTAGGAGCTGGTTGTAACCTTGGTCAGGCTCGCCCGTTCTGCGATAAAGTACGCCATCCTTAGAAAAAATGTCCCCGTGCTGTCTGGGTTCCTTAGCCATGGGCAGTTTCCTAAAGCAGGGTGCCAAAGTAGGGTCCTTGTATTGCGCTTCTTTAAGTTCCATAGGTAACAAATTAGGCGCAGGCTCCCGTTCCTTCTTGGTTTGCCCTCTTGTAGTTACTGCTGCCACAATCGGCTCTTCCGGTTTCCCAATACACACGTATCTCCCGCCAAGTATGACTGGGTAGATGGGATCATCCATAACAGCCGCTTTGATCACGCCTCAGACAAAGTCAGAGTGTATCGCCACCAATGCAATGGGAAGCGCTGTAGGTGCCTCACTCTTAGAAACTCCACAAAGTTTGACGGTCTCTCCTGTCTCTTGACCGGGTTTAACCAGGTTTCTGGCAACAATGCAATCGTAAGAAAGCCCCGTGTCGAATAAACAAAGACTTTGAGAACCGTTCAAAATAACAGTACCTCGCGTTGAGGGTCTATCCCCAACAGGTTGGGAATCACTGTCAATAATTCCACCTTGCGAGACTGTTAATAAGCATCCGATGCGTTTAGGCTCGGTGTGCTCACTCTGATCATTAGTCCCATGCTCAGGGGTTCTCCCTTTGCCACCTTGTCCTTTCTGGCTGCGCTGCCATGAAGGGCGGTCGGGTTGATCAGACTGTTTGGGGTGGTTGGGGTACTTGTTCTTGTAGAACTTGGATTTTTCAGGAGGGGGGTTTTGAGGTCCAGTTTCTCTGTGATTATTCTGATTAGAAGCATGAGAAGGTTGATCTAGATTATTTTTCCGAAAATGCTCCTCTGTCGGTTTTCGTTTTGTGGCCGGTAGTTCAGCCAGCGCATTTTGATAACGCTCAGACTTCTCTAAGATGTCTTCAAGTTTTTCTGCCCCCTGCTCAGCTAGAAATCTCCGGGTATCAGCAGACAATGTGTTCTTTATTTGTTCTGTTAAAACAAATTCCTCAAGACCTTCATAGGTAGAGGGGAGCTGCGAGAGCTCTAAGCACTTTGTCAGATATCCCTTCAAACGAGACGAGAACTGCTGAAAAGTTTCAGAATTCTCTTTCCGGCTGTTGCGAAACAGTTGCAAAAACTTGCGCGCGTTCATTTCGAAGCGCTCCAGTAACACTTTCTTCAACACATCATAGTTGTCTTGTTGGCTGCTTTCCAGTTTGGCGTAAACATCATACGCACTGCTTTTCAGCGCCTGAGAAAGCTTCATGTTCCAACGCGACCTTTCTAAACCGTACAGAGTTGCAATTTTCTCAAATTTCTCTAGGTACGTGTCAATCTTCTCATTAGGACAAGGAAAAGATTCTAACGGAAAAGACATAGCAGTGAGATGAGTAGATTGAGGGTTAGAAGGATCAGTTAAAGAAGAATGAGGAGAAGACTCTCCATTGCTGGAGGTAGAGGCAGCACCACGACTTTGGAATTCTAGAGTCTTAAGCGCCAACTCGTGCTGTCTCTCCTTCTCTTTTTCCTCACGCTGTCTCTCCTTCTCTCTTTCCTCATCCTGCATCCTGCGAATTTCCATTTCCTCATCCATCTTCTTCTGCTGTAAAAGACGTTCCTCCGCTTCTTTCCTCTCCACTGCTTCTTTTTCCCCTTTAGCTTCAGCTGCTTTCCTCTCCGCATCATATTTCTCAAGTTCGTCTCTGACAAATGCTTTCGCTTCCTCTCCTTCCAGTCCCTCCTCTCTCGCTTCGTCCCTGAGGAGTTGTCTAAGCTTTGCCCTCTCGGCCATATTATGTCAGTAACTGAGACTGGTGGAGAAAGAAAATTGGAAAAGGATACACTGGTTCCTACCACTTGCGAGAAAATATCAAATAAAAGATGATATGCTTAACCCTGGGATACCTCCTCCAAAATAAAATCTAACTATCGCTGCTATTAATCGGCAATAAAGCACCTAATGCAAAACACGACTACGCCAACTAAATGGTAGTTAAGATTACTTCTGAAAAAATAGGTTGCTACAGTGGAAACAAAATAATTATTGTAAAAATTAAAGAGAAAAATAATCCCTTAATTTTTAAGTCCACTATCAAGTTTACCCCTGAAGACAGTTAGGGTGAGGGAGGCAATTAATCTGGACAAATAGTCCGAAACGCACTCCTTAACTTTAGTTCAAACACCTATATATATATATATTTATTATATATCATTTAAAATCTTCTCACAACACCAAAGAAATACATCAAGGAAAAGCATATACAAATAGTCATAAAATTTAAGAAAATGCTTCAAGGATGATAGCCCGTTAGAATCTTAACTCTAGGTTTAGCCCAATGCCCCGTTAAGAGAACAGATCATGGCCCAAAGAGTTATAGATACATAGGGTTTGAGTCTAAGTGTTTTTTGTTTTTTGTTTTTTCTCGTAAATGTATGAACAGAGTTGAATAATCTGATTTAGCCTAAGGAAAAAAGGAAAACTCTAGCAATAGCAACAAATTCTGCAGATTTAAAAAAATTAAGAAAGCAAATGGGTGACAATATACAACGGTAAAATAACACTCTGACCTGCGTACACTCATTCATTCAGCCATGGCCATGTGCTCACTTTTATACTTACAACTTTGCTCGCTGCCTCTGGGAACATAATAAATTCTAGGACCTTCACACAGACCCGAAAATGCAGTCATCGACTAAGAAATCCCCAGTTCCAAAAGACGTACTGAACTCTCTGTCTCAGGGAACGATTCCTTGGGTGTTCTAATTTTTTCGAATGTCTGATTAAGTCACATAAAATTTGTCCAGGCACGAAAGTTAGCAGAGCACAATGTCATTAGCTTTGGTTTCTAGAATTTAAGGAATGTCAGATCGGTGTCTACTTTCAGGAAGGTACTATATTTGGTCACCACAATACTAGTCAAAAAAACTCTGTCGGAATGTTACTGATATTTGCTTGCCACAACGGGCTGAACTGTACTGAAGAGTTATTCTGGAAGAATTAATTCTGGCGCGAAGGCCTCTTACTTCATTTAACTGTTAAAGTTCAGGTAATGAAAGTGATTAGTTTCTTCACAAATAATGTTCACGTACTAGAATGCTGGCAAAGTTGGGTACGACCGTTACACTATATAAAAAGGAAAGAACACATATCAAATAATTTACAATATGTACCCAATATAACTTACATTTTTAAACTGCAAGCGTACCGCTTGACTTATCATTTAACACTTCCCGTAAAGTAAGTTATATTTAAAAAAAATCATCAATCCTCGTGAATTTAGGAACACGTGCGTATTCCGTCAACATCTCATGAGGCTTCTAGCATTTATAAGTTAGTTTAGAAAAATATGATCTCGTCTGATTATTTAGCAGTAAAATTAACTTCATTATAGCTACATTATTGTTTAATGCTAGAAATTATAATTTATTCTGCTATCCACTGAAACACGTCACTAGAAAATAATACAGACTATATAAATTTGGCACTCTGCGCAAAATCTAACTAGTGAAATATGAAATAAGCGACTTAACACTTTATCACTTCACAAAAGACTAGATAAAATATATTAATCTCACCCCAGAACTACGGTAACACCACGACTAGGATAATTCACTAGATAGGTAGTTAGAAGCTCGTCAGAAATCTGACGAGAACTATGAAATTCGCTATACAAGCTTCATTCGCTAGCACGCGTGTTCCATCTACTGAAGATGTTGAAGACTCAAAATGAAATCAGATTTCAGCTCCTGGGTGGATATTTGAAAACAGGGGCAAACAATCCCACATTTTCTCAAACTCCGAAATCATCTCCCCTTTTACGTGTAAAACACCTACGTCAGCTTAACGCGTGTCGTAACCGCCATCAGTGACCGAGAGCGCGCGTGAGTTGCAACTCTCAGACAGCCGGTCTCCAGTGCGGAGCGATTTTTCACGCTAAGCCGGAGCTATTTTGACAACGACTCTGAACTGACACTTATACTACTTCGCACCTCACGCTGACCGGGGCCCACAATGAGCCGTGTCAGCTGGGATTTCCAGACAAATGTCTGAAACTGCGACTATAAGGTGTAAATATTCGCTCCTACTTAAGCGTTCGGCCGATGCAACTCGTTGTTGACCGGTGAAAAATGCAGACGGATGTCGGCTCTCTCCTAGCATTCTCACGCGTTTACGTCGAGAATCTAACTCAGGAGTGTCGTGTCATCTGAAGGTGCAGACCCAAGTCGGCTCGATGTCTGAGATAGCTGCAACTTAATTGCACTTCTCGTCTGACTGACGTCTAAGTAATAGAATGCTAGTGCGATTCTCAGTTTTGAGAAAAGAAACAGGTAAAGTTTGCGAATTAGGAAGGAAATATATTTTGCAAACGAATGATGCAAAAAATACAGGAAAAAGGTAAAGACAGATAATAAATTAAAAGGATCCGGGTGAGAGAATAGGAAGAAGATCTAGGCAATTTAATGAACATAAGACCTACGTGACAGTGACTGAAGGGGAAAAATACGAATTTGTAAATTATATCCTATTCCACCGGCGCCTACGGTGTTTCCGGGATTATAGGTACATTTCCCATGTCCCCATTGAAAATTAACGAGATTACGTAAATTCAATTTATTTGTGAACTGCATGGGATAGGAACGTGATGTTTTTTTAATTTTTTTGTTATTGAACATTCGGTAAAATAGAATTTAGTTTGAATTTCCAACCGTTCAGTCGATGGAATTTCAGGAAAGAGATCATACTTGAGAGATGAAAGTAAAAAAAAAAACTATGCTTATTCTAAATTCCAAGTACTCCGAAAGCTGAAAACAGACTTGATTTTAATTAAGATAGATTGTTAGAGAGATCGATGGTTCTAAAGTAGATCCCCCACAACTTATGGGTTGCGTGCCGCTGATACAGGCCGTATAAAGTTTGGGAACTGTAACCATAACTGTCCGTGAGAAGTTCTTCTACAATCTCAGCGTCTTCCAAACAATAACAAGTTCTTATCTGAGAAAACTGAAAACAACATATACCGCTGTCTAGACCTCTCTTATCTTTAATGGAACGGGTCAACATGTCAGCCTTCTGTTAACATTTGACAAGAAGGGGATTTAGAGTTTAGAACAGCTCAGATGCTCAAATATTACGATGACCTGGTTTTTGAGAGATAGTAGGTCAAGTAATGAATGCCCCGCCGCGAGTCAACAACTACCAGAACAAGCAAGATGTTTACATTAAGGATGTCTGGTTGTCCTCGACAGTCTAGGATTTTGCGTCCTTATCGTCATTCACAAACTTATGTTATCATTATTTGACCCTCTTCCTTACTCCGGCGAAGACCTTTCCCATCAATCTATGTTTCAAACCTTCGGTTTCAGCTTTCTAGATCCATTTCTATCGTTCTTGTAGACATCTTTTTCTTTACATGACAGTGCTCGCGGAGAACACGCTCAGAACTTCTAACATATAAGGAAGGGAAACCCGAGGCCTGTAAACAGTAAATAAACATTAGACAAACATAAAGGTATGTTTTCAGGCACTCGTAAGAAATAAAGAAGTAGAACACCAGACAACAGAAAAACAACAGACGTGAATGGCTTACCCAGGATTTGAACCCCGGACCTTCCGTACGACAACACCGCCTAGCTATACAAGCGAATCACACTATCCTCCCGGCCAGCTAGGCATCCCCACAAAAAGATGCTTTGATGACCGGTCATTAGTGCGAAACGCAAGATCGAAAATTGACAATTGTGGAGATAGCTAGTAGAGTAAAACTGAATGAAAGAACAGTTTATAGAATTTTACACAACAGACTGAACATGAGAAAAGTGTGTGCACGCTGGGTTCCGCGACTGTTGACACGTGAACAGAAGCAAACGAGGGTAAATTGCTGTCAAGAGTTGCTCAAAAAGTGTCAGTCAAAAAACTTTTTGGAGACCATGGTGACAGTAGTTGAGACTTGGGTACACCATTATGACCCCGAATCCAAAATTGCCAGCATGCAATGGAAAACCCCGGGCTCCCCAACACCTGTCAAGCCGAGAGCGCAGAAATCTTCAGGAAAAGTGATGCTGACTGTTTTTTGGGACGCCAAAGGTGTCCTGTTGAAAGATTATCTGCCTCGTGGCAACACAGTTAATGGACAGTACTATGCAGATCTCCTCACCAAACTAAGAAAGGTTGTGACCAGGAAACGAGGGATAACGCGTACTCAAAATCTTCCTTTGCTTCAAGACAACGCGCCCTATCACAAAGCACGGCTTGTGCAGCTAGCAGCCAACGATTTGAATATTGAAATTCTTCCACACCCACCATATTCTCCAGATTAGGCTCCTTCAGACTTTTTTCTATTCCCAAATCTTAAAAAACAGCTAAAAGGAAATCATTTTGACAGCGATGAAGAAGTTATACTGTCATGTGATGACTGGTTTAGTTTGAAAAATAGGGTGTTTTACTCCCAAGGTCTTTTCAAGGTCAAGTAGAGATGGCAGAAGTCTATCAATTCAGACAGTGGCTATATTGAAAAGGAATAAACACTATACACAATTTCAGCTCTCTGTGACATGTCCTTCATGGTCAGGCCTGTCGTAGATTTTTGATAGGGGAATTAACACTTGGGTTGGTCCCTTCTGAATAGATTAGAATAATCGATAGCAACAGTGAGAAATAATAATAGAAATAGATTTTTACGAGTGAGATGGTAGAAATAATAGAGGCTGTCCCTGAAATCGAGAATCTTCTCTCTTTCAGCCTATCTTCTACAACAGATCTAAAGGAGTCAGACAGTCTATTATAATATATATTAATATATATATCCACTCACATACACCCACACATAAGTGACGACAGTTAGACGCACAGACGTGGAAAAACTATAACAATTGAATATAGATATTTTGGAACGAGCTGACCGACACGCTTGAATAAAGTTTATGTAAATTTATTAACATAAGGAAAATTTACCACAACACATAAATGTTAATATCAAGCATAGAAAATACATATAAGGTAATGAATTACTACCAGTATAATAGACCCATAGGTGTAATCTTTTCCCTCGATGTTTAGCCCACGATCCTGTTAGAAGAAAAGTGATAGCCCCAAAGAGTCACGGATATATACAATATAGTCTCAGATTTCCCTCTAAAGTTGAGAAACTGAATGTATACCCTAATCTATCCTAAGAGAGGAAAACCCGCATTTAGCAACAATTTTCATAAATGAACTTACCAAAAAAAAAATGTGGGTGCACGAATCATATAATAAAAGAATCACCCAGTCTGCTTTCACTCTGTTTTTTCAGCAGGGGCCCCTGTCTCACTTTTCTTACCTAAAATCTTGCTGGTGTTCGCCATCTGGCGCAAACTTTAGGACACCCACACACTTTAATCTGTCTTTCTCTTGATGAAGCGGATCCCAGCTCTGCAGATTTTGGTTTCATCCAATGTTCCGGGGATTGTCCTCTTCATGCGAATATTTTTTCAGACCAAGGTTAGTGTCACTTGAATCAGTTCAGGTAAGAATTGGTTTTAAACGGGCTCAGTGTCAGAATCACGAGGTTTCCCTTACTTAGGAAAAATGGCAGGTTTGATACTTCTCTCACTATAAAAATTCTTGGTCACACCACAATTAGTCAAAATTTGTCGGAATGTTACTGATTTGACATTTTTCTCGCAACAGGGCTGCATGTACATGAGAGTTTGTGAAGAAATATAATCTGGCTCAATAGGCCCAGTATAGGCATTTAGTCTTTACAACCGTTAGTGAGATTTGTACTCTGTCTATTTATGGAGGCACACACACTGCCAGACAGGTGCTAACTTGTAAACCCACGTGGTTAAAGATAAAAATGTTTCTTCTCTCAGTTGTACTAAAACCGCTGGTAAAAGTTGGGCTAACCCAAAACTCAACACAGAACTACTAAGAACTATATCAAATTCGACCAACTAAATGATGCTTCTATTAACAGAGATCTTAGGAATCGAAAGCTAGATGGCAATCGACCAACTAAATGATGCTTCTATCAACAGAGATCGTAGGAATCGAACGCTGGATGTTCTAGTCTTGACTGCGGATTACTGATTGAGTTAAGTCTAAACTACTGGGGTTTATATCTTATGAAAATAAATGATTTCCTAATTCTCGAAAACCCGAAATAGTTCCCGTCTTAACACCTACATAAAACTCAGACGACGGCACTGAAACTGCCAGACGCGTTTCACACTTGGAGCTACCTATGGTCATTTCCCAGCGATGCATGTTGGCGCCTCTCACACCTAACACCGAGAAACTTAACCGTAGAAGCTTCGTGTCTGATGAAAATGCTAGACGATATGTCTGCCCTCATGTCTGTCGAGAACGAATTTCACACTATTCGGTCTCCTCACGAACCTAGCTTAACAGCAATAAAAATGTGTTGCTAAATAAGAAAAGAGACAGGTGAAGGTATGAATGGGAGAGTTTAATTTTTCACAATCAGACGAATGCGAAAAAAGAAAAAGGATAAAAGAGCGATAATAAAGTAGAATAGAGAAAAGATATAGAAATTTATTAATCATAAATCTTTCTGCGACAAGGCCCAAGACTTATGTCAAGCCCCTTGTATTTCCCATATTATTTCATTGAACACTGCTACCATGAAATACCATGATTTAAATGAATTAAACAAAGGGCAAACAGATACATGTCCACATGCGGAAGGCAAGGAAACAGTAGAACATATCCTTCAACAATGCCGACCACGAGAGGAGAAGAGTGACAGCATTGCCTCCATCCAACTCTTTTGACAGAAAAACGTTATGGTGAATGTTTGAAGCCTGAGATAAATCGCAAACTTTATGAGAGAGATGAAGTTATATGAGAGCGAACGAAATAGAAGATGGTTGGCATGAATAAATTATGTTATATGATAATTGAAGAAATGGACACCTTGACCTCTTTAGGAAGTAACATTTACAAACGCCCCTCATCAGGAAGTGACATTCACAGACGCCCATCATTAGAAAGTAACATTCCCAAACGCCCGTCTTTGGGAAGTAACATTCACAAACACCCCTCTTTAGGAAGTAACATTCACAACCGCCCTTGTTTAAGAAGTAACATTCACAAACGCCCCTCTTTAATAAGTAACATTCACAAACGCCCCTCTTTAGGAAGTAACATTCACAAACACCCCTCTTTAGGAAGTAGCATTCACAAACGCCAGAGGAAGAATGCAGCATGTCAATGCTAGGGTTAGCAAAGTCACACTTTGTTTCAAATCCCTTGACCAATATAGCACTCTGCAACTTAACCCCCACAATAATAAACATAGTCTATTTAACATGAGCATCAATTTAAAGAAGTCTGAGGTCATGACGCTCGATGTGAGCAACCCTGAGCCCATATCAGTAAGGAATCAGCAACTGGTACAGACAGATACCTTCACATACCTAGGAAGCATAGTAACACCAGACGGTGGGGCAGGCAAAGACATCAACATCAGAATGAATAAGGCAAGAACAGCCTTCTTTAGCCTAAATAACATCTGGAAGTCCTCCCAATACAGCACAAGCACAAAATTAAGATTATACCAGAGTTGCGTGTTTTCTGTGCTTCTCTATGGTGCGGAATGCTGGAGAGTCACAGAGAAGGAAATGTCAAAATTGTCCTCTTTTCACACAACATGCCTAAGAAAAATTCACCGAATCTTTTGGCCGAATACCATCACCAACCAAGATCTGCTTACTCGTAGCAAGCAAGAGGACATGCATACCATCATAGCTGGCAGACGCTGGAGCTGGGTTGGTCATGTCATCAGAAGAGACCCTGATGCCATCACAAGAACAGCTATGCTTTGGACCCCTGAAACAAAAGCGAAAGAGAGGCCGACCAAAAACAACTTGGCGGAGGACTGTGGAGGCTGAGATGCAAAGAATGAACCAGAGTTGGGGCACTGTATGAAGGATGGCCACCGACCGTGCAAAGTGGAATCAATTTGTTGTTGCCCTACAAGACGCCACTAGGCGTGATGGCCACTGACTGCTTTGACGGTCGGTGGTTAAGGATCGAAGAAGATTTAACATGAGCGTCCGGATTAACAGAGTGATTAGACTGTTGATCTCTCGCGCATCAAAGGTGCTGGGTTCGATTCACGGTATCGACTGGGTACCTGACTAAGCTCTTGAGTTAGGGAAGAAAAGGGCAGGGAGAAAGGGGGAACTGGTCACCCCATCTCTCGATGCTGGACCTAGTATGGTGAAGTCTCTAACACTTCACTTCACAAAGAAAGTGTTTCCTCAACGACTGAAAACGGGCTTAGTGGTACCAGTACCTAAAAAAGGTGATAGTAATGTCGTCACAAACTACCGGCCGATTTCCCTACTATCAGTCATAACTAAACCTCTTGAACGACACATGTATAAACATATTCTTTCTTCACTGAAAAGCTACAATCTTATACATGAAAACCAATCTGGATTTCGACCCAAACACTCTTGTCAATCCTTGTTGACTAAGATTACCGAAATCTGGCATTCTAATATCAACTGCGAAAAAATAAATGGAGTATTATTAATCGACCTTCACAAAGCATTTGACACAATTGACCACTCGTTGCTGATACAAAAGCTTGCGGTGTACAAATTTCATCCAAAAGTGATCACATTAATAAAATCATTCATTGAAAACAGAACACAACGAGTCTTATACGATAATGTGCTCTCTAAATCATACACCACTACAATGGGTGTCCCGCAGGGCTCGATACTAGGACCCTTACTCTTAAGCATCTTCATCAATGACCTGCCCTTGTCATTGCCACACGACGATTGTCTTATGTTTGCTGATGATATCACAGTAACAGTAGCTGGCACAGACATTAACACTGTTCAGTCTCTTTTACAGCATAGTATGTCCATTAATAAAAACAAAACTCAATCTTTGATTATCTCAACCCGTCAAAAGATTATGCACTGTCAACCAAATACGTTATCTTTATCTCTAGACGGAGAACGTATTAAGCAAGTTACGGACCACAGCCTGTTGGGTGTGGTCATCGACCAGTCTCTAAGCTGGAAGTCACATGTCTATTTCATCGCAAACAAGATCTCACAAAAATTGTTTCAACTCTCAAAAATCAAACATTTTTTATGTCTGCACTCTAGACTTATATTCTATTATGCACATATTCAAAGTCACCTTTCTTATTGCTCAAATATCTGGAGTCGCTGTGGCTTGTCATTTTTGAAACGCCTAGAATCCCTACATAAAAGGGCGCTACGACTTGTTTGCCTGAATGATAACATTCCCAGTGCTCAGCTATTTTCACAGCTGAATGTTCTTCCTCTTAAAAAATTCTTCTTCTTCCGAGATCTCCTATTTGTGCATCAAATTTTACACGGCAGAACGCCTTCATACTTGCAAATGTTCTTTCGCTATACGGTAAGTACTGCTCATATTTTATACGTGGCGACCTACTTTGGGACCGTACAAAACCTCGAACTGACGTCTTCCGAAGTTGTTTTAGTTATGCAGGTGGTTTAGCATGGAATTCCCTACCCAAGTCTGTCAAAACTGATAATTACACCACATTCAAAAGACATCTGCATTCACGTGTCATGAAATCTTGTACACACATTTAACGACAATTCTGTTTCAGTTATTTCAACGTTTTCACGAGCATTTAACTATCATTGTAATATTTTCATTTTAAATTCAATTTTTCATATTAAGTAGCTCTATTGCTTGACCTCTCTCTCTCTCTCCTCTCTCTCTCTCCCCCTCTCTCTATGTGCGTGAATGACTATGAGTAAATGTACTTGTGTGAGCTAAGTTTCTGATTGTGATGATAATATTAATTGATCCTGTCTGAAGTTGTTAATATTTTAATTTTTAACACGCTGAAAATTGTATTGCAGGGCAGAAATGTAAAAAGGCAATTACAGTATGCCTATTTCTTTACCCTGATGAAATAAAGATTTCGTTCGTTCGTTCGTTCCCTAGGGCAGTATCTGCTGCGGGACTGCCTTTACCGTTTTTAACTTATTCAACATAAATCGAATGTCTTTTTTTTTTTTTTTGGCTCTGACACCAACAGATGCACCTCGCATACACTGAACTTAGTATCAGATCTTTTTCTTCTTCTTGTACCATGCCAGCTGATGTAGGCGATTATATACCTTCACAACTTCCTACCCCCAGTGCTATTGTTCTAATGTTAGACACACATATTTTCCCACCAAGGTTGTAATCGTTTTCATGGCGTATATTATGGAGCAGGAATTATATTGTGTGCCTGTTGAAAGAGCGCGCATTTCTTCCCAATATACTTCAAATATAAATAATGCTACCTCTGTTGCTTTTCAGGAACAACATTTCTGGAATGTTCCCCAAGCAGTTCAGGTATAATGTGAACATGTGTCTCCACAATAAATAAATAAACATGTATATATATATATAGCCACTGAGGAATCATTGCTCATCATAGATGACGCTTCTATGCTTTCGGACCACTATTTCCGTACTTCTGCAGCGAAATAAAAATGAATGAAATAACTACAGGAGAATTTAGTGCTGTCATCAGGGCGTTCAGCAGGAAGAGAACAGCATAATTATCTCCCCCCACGTTTCGGTTGGGGGCTTACTCGTATGTTATAATCACAGTGCATAGTGTCACAAATATAGGTACGGTATCTGTTACAATCACAGTACGTATTGTCACAAATATCCGTAGGCCTACATGTAAAAATCACAGTGCATTCTGTCACAAATACACGTACATGTTATACAGTAAACTGACCAGCATATATGTAGGCCTACATGCTATAATCACTGTACACACTGTTGCAAACTCACGTGCATGTTACATACTACATTACAAAAAAATATACGTACCTGTAATAATCACTGTACACAGGAAAATAAGATCTATTGGAACGAAAATGTGCGCTTTTGTTTACAATTAGCAGTATTCCAAGGAGTTAAATTCGCAAAATAACAATAACTATATCAGTAACAAATCCGATAACACATCTTAGGAGAGCACAGGTAATTCCAGTCGTCGTATCAAGGGCGTGACAAAGCCTATACTTATAACTTGGTCAACATTATTAAAGCCGGCACACCTGCCCTGTGACGACAGTTTCTCACCGTACATTCGTGATCTGTATACAAAACTTGACCCTCTAATAAGACTACGTCATCACACACACCGAGTCCTCGTATCGAACAATAGCTGCTGTATATTTGACTGCTTCGAGAAGCAAGGCTCCGGGGCAGTTAGAACAGCCTTAGTTTCTTTACTTTAAACGGTAAACGTGACCAGGGGGGGGGGGGGGGGGGGGGGGGGCGGGGGGGAACCTGCTAATCGGATGATGTAAACAAAGTTGCCTGATAAACTTATTAGGTTTTAGACCAAAGGTGCAAACATTCCAGGCAGGCAGTCTATAAACACAGGCAATGGTAATATTTTTCAACAGATAATCAGCGAATCCCATGGAGGTGTATAATCTGTACTTAAAGAATCACAGCGCTGCCTGCTATACGAGAAGGCCCGACACTAAACCTAACATTCCCACTTTCGGATATACTGCCCATATTGCTATGATTGTACAATGACGCCATTACATTGGGCTTAAACATTGGGTCTTCTCTCTATAGAAGAAGCTGTTCAAAGCCCAACCGTTATTACTTTTCATTTGCTACCACGTTTGAAAATGCAAGAGATGACAGCAAGTGAGAAAATAATATCAAGGGATGGACAGAAAAGAGTCTATCAAAGTGCGCCATCACGACAGGAGATAGAAGACGTTGGAGATCCATTCCAGCCGACCTTCGACGTTGAGATGGCAACTGATGATGATGTAAATATGCCACTATTTCTTGGCTTAGTTCTACACTACGGTATTTTAAGTATCTTATATTCTCTTGGTGACGTAATGTTATGCAACGGCTGCAACGAATTAGAAGAGCTTTTCAGGGGATCCGCACATTTTAAAATACTGAAAGTAATACATAGTTGCAGCACATCATGTACAACATTTGTGCCTAATTTAAATGATTGACACATGTATACGCAAATATAAGAATACAAAAGGTAACGAGAGCTGTCAGTGCGTTGAGAAATGTATGGAAATCAAAAGAAATAAGGTCCAACATAAAAATCAGAATCTCTACGCCAATATAAAGTCAGTCTTATTGTATAGCTCTGAAACATGGAGAACAACAGAAAGAATCACCCATAATGGAGAGCGACCAAAAACAACTTGGCTGAGAACTGTGGAGGCAGAGATGCAAAGAATGAACCAGAGCTGGGGCACTGTACAAAGGATGGTCGCCTACCGAACAATGTGGAAGCAGTTTGATGCTGCCCTACAAAACGCCACCAGGCGTAATGGCCACTGACTGCTTTGACAGTTGGCGGCTAAGGATCAAAGAAGAAGAATAATGGACGGAAAGGTTGAAGGTTAAGGATCAAGGGAACGACAAGCTGTAAGTGGATGGGAATCAAGTGTAGCAGACACACAGTCTACGAGAATACATATTCAGGCAAGTGGGACGACATGCTATAATAGAGATGGAATCATCAAGTAATACAGAAACGGTCTCTAAGAAATTACATTGTTCAGGATAGAATATGGCAGCACTAAAAGTGGAAGGGAATCATCAAGCAGTGCAGACAAACGGTCTTCGAACGTACACCATTCAAACTGTAAATGGAAGGGAAACATCAAATATTGCATGCAACGTTCCAGTCCTCTGCCTGTAGGACCCTTAAGAGTAATAGGTCGCCTGATGCTCCCATGTACTTAACCATTTCTGGATTTTCTCCAGTGCTGCCTTCAGTTCTTCCATCTTGATGTCATCTTCACCATCATTGGTTTTCTCTTCTGTGCTAGTGGTTATCATTTCTGATGCTTCACCATGCTCATCATCAAGGAGTTCTGAGAAATATTCTTTCCTCTACTTCCTTCGGGGCAGTAAGCAATTTGCCTTGCTTGTCGCTATAAGTGACAGGAAATCATCAAGTATTGGAGGCAAAATGGTTAACGAGAATACATAATTCAGGGAAGGGGACGAATAATTGTTAGATGAAGGGAATCTTCTTCTTCTTCGTTCGTCCCGAAAAGGACGTTGGTTGCGTTGTGTCCGTTTACAGCGCAACTGCGATATTTGCGCCTTTCGGCCGACACACCCGACTTCAGCACGGCATTTTTGGGACCGGGTTAGCCTTCCCTCTTCGATCCCTACTCACTCAGCCAGACTGCAGTGATGCAGCCTGTTTCCAGGACCACCACTTGGAGGTGGAGTAGGGTCTTGGTCAGCTATGGTTCGCTGACCCTGACGCAGGCAGTCTAGCTATGGGTCGCTGACTGCATTCCTCACTGTTGACGCGTCTTAGGTCCCTACGATGAACGGAATGAATACATATAGCAGCAACGGTCTACGAGAGTCCGGTATATATCATTCCGGTTAGAGGACGACAGTGGTTTAAGTGGAAGGACACCATCAAGTATCGCAGGCAAAACGGTCTTCGAGAGTACATCACCCAGACAATGGGGATGAAAATCTGTAAGCGGAAGGGAATCATCAAGTGGTGCAGACAAACGATCTAATAAAGTACATTATACACACAAGAGGACGACAGTGCCATAAGTGGGAGGGATACATTAAATAAATCAAGCAAAACATGTTTATGAGAGTACATCATTCTAGAAGAGCAAGATCGAAAATAATACGGACCCCTTACCGCCAACCTTCTATGCGGAAACGCCACTCAAAAGAAACATAACAACGTTCTTCACGTTGCGCTTAAATTAAGAAATCTTCTTGTACAACTGATATATTAATTATTCATGAGGCGCGCGTTTCCTAATGGACACGCCTATTTCCACATAAAATGAATATCCTTCTCCGAGAATGCGTATACTACGAGACAAGAATCTTTGTGTCCATAATAAAAACACGTTATTTTTTTCCCGACATGCGCATTACTTTAGGAGAAAGTGACACTTACTAGGGGCATATCGACGTCATCAGCAGCCTTCTCTATAAACAAAGGTCTGCTGCAATGGATCTCCAACGTCTTTTTATCTCTTGTCTTGATGGTGCACTCTGATAGACTCTTTCATGTCTCTTGTCTGGATGGTGCACTCTGATAGAATCTTTCATGTCTCTTGTCTGGATGGTGCACTCTGATAGATTCTTTCCTGACCATCTCTTGATGTTATTTGTCTACTTCTGTCGATGTCGTCCTCTTGCACTTTGATCTCTGCCAAGAGCTATCTTGAGGCGAGAAGAAGACGATGGCGATGGATAGGACACACACTGAGGAAACCTGTTGATAGCTTTACAAGGCAGTCCTTGTTCTGCAACCCCCAGGGCAAGAGAGGCAGAGGTAGACCAAGAAGCACACGGAGAAGAGAGCTGGAAACAGATGTGAAAATGATGAGGAGAACGGGGAAAGAACTTGAGATGATGGCACGTGACAGGAGGACTTGGCATGTGTTTGTTGAAGGCCTATGCTCCTTTGGGAGTGGAGGGTTATGAATGAAATGAATGAAGAGCTATCTTGAGGCGAAGATTAATACCTCATCATTATACTCCATTTCAGTCCATTATTGGACCACTACCGGAGCAGGGGAGGCAATTCCGTCACAGTTTCTCATATTTTTCGTCGTTGACGATCTTCATCCATTCTGCAGACGTGGCCAAACCATCGTAATTGGGGCCGTTCCACTCGAATCTGCAGGGGCTTAGATTTGAGGTCATGACGTATCGTTTCGTTGCGGACCATATCTCTTCTTGTTACTTCAACCACCTTCCTCAGATACCCCATTTCCGAGAGTTTCGTCTGCCTTATTTAGGTTATTTATTGTTCTCTCGCTGATGTTTACGACTTAAATTTCTTTTCTGTCTGAGTTTTATCCCCAGCGTAGATGAAAGTGAGTGTCGACGAATGGCAGAGTGATTAGACCGCTTACTTCTAGATGTAAAGTTACCAGGTTCAAAACCTCGTAGCGCCATGCCCCAGTTTACCCTGCTTTAAATGGGTACCTGACTCTGCTCTTGACTTAGGAAAGGCAAAAGCAGCGAGGAAGGGAACCGGTCAACCCACTTCGTAAAGCTGAGATCTAGTATAGGGAAGTCTCTAACACTTCACTCCCTTACGGCTGTCCTTACTTTACTTTGTGTTTTTTTTAAAGATATTAATTAGACAAGGGGATAGGATGCATCCTTTTTTCGCTCCTCTGTTTTATATTAACATATAGTGAGTAATTCTTGACAGATGTTTCTGTCGTGTTTTGTGCCCAGGATAGATTAAAAACCGGAAAGAAACTCCCTTTGTTTTTAACAAAAATAGGTTTTTTTACGGATATATTCTTCAAGGAAATATGTTCATTCTACACAAAAAGTAACTTCTGAACCGGATATGTATGTTCTCAGCGCCGGATTACTCATTATCAGCGATGATAGATACTAAGTCCTGACAAGGACTAACATTATCTATCTGCTATCATAAAGCCCTAAAAAGGACTCGCCAGCTAAGCCAACGCTAGAGCACATTTTCGCCAGTTTACCTCCCTTAAATACCCATACGGGAGATTACACCTTTTCCACACGATCAGCTGTGTTTACTGAGAGTTTTCCTACACGGCTACTTTCATTTTGAATCACCACCATCATTATCATTCCCCCCTCTCGCGGCTTATGGAGCAAGGCGCTAACATGGAGCTTGGTCCTCCTGCAGCAAGGTTGTACTAAAGCATTCATGTGCTGTTGTAGTGGTAGTTCCTACAGCAGTTCTATTACATGATGCGGGTTCTAGCCTCATGCACAGCCTCATATTAGTCACCTGTTATGAAATACATGTGGAAGCTGTTATGTCTTCTTTAATGGTCTCCTTAGAGACCCCTGGGAACTGTCTTCTTCTTCTTCTTCTTTGATCCTTAGCCATCGACCGTCAAAGCAGTCAGTGGCCATTACGCCTGGTGACGTCTTGTAGGGCAACAACAAATTGATTCCACTTTGCTCGGTCGGCGGCCATCCTTCGTACAGTGCCCCAACTCTGGTTCATTCTTTGCATCTCAGCCTCCACAGTCCTCCGCCAACTTGTTTTTGGTCGGCCTCTCTTTCGTTTTCCTTCAGGGGTCCATAGCATAGCTGTTCTTGTGATGGCATCGGGGTCTCTTCTGAGGACATGGCCAACCCAGCTCCAGCGTCTGCCAGCTATGATGGTGTGCATGTCCTCTTGCTTGCTCCGAGTAAGCAGATCTTGGTTGGTGATGATATTCGGCCAAAAGATACGGAGAATTTTTCTTAGGCATGTTGTGTGAAAAGAGGACAATTTCGACATTTCCTTCTCTGTAACTCTCCAGCTCTCCGCGCCATAGAGAAGCACAGAAAGCACACAGCTCTGATATAATCCTAATTTTGTGCTTGTGCTGTACTGAGAGGACTTCCAGATGTTGTTTAGACTAAAAAAGGCTGTTTTTGCTTTGTTCATTCTATTGTTGATGTCTTTGCTTGCTCCGCCGTCTGGTGTTACTATGCATCCTAGGTATGTGAAGGCATCTGTCTGTTGCAGTTGCTGATTCCTTACTGATATGGGCTCAGGGTTGCTCACATTCAGCGTCCTGGGAACTGTACGGGGCATTTATTTTGAATATTTGTGTTATTTCCTTCAGAAGAAAAATTACGATGCATTGCGAACATTTTTTTTTTTCCTTATAGAAGGAGGCCAAGATTAATTACATATACGTGTTTCCTCTACAGGGATCATGATTAATTACACATGCGTTTTTCAGAAATACTACACCTTAACATGAAGAGATCACGTGTTAGTTTTTCAGACTGAGAACCGCCCTTTGCTGAATCCAACGCCATCTGTTGAACAAATTAAAAATCGGATAGACACGCATGTGTCCATGGGGGAAGATACACAAACAGTAGAACATGTTCTCGAAGACTGTCGAATCACCGAGAGGAGCTGAGACAGAATTTCCTTCACTAACCCATTTCATCGACAACCTGGATGGCAACAAGAGAAGCTTGAGACACACCGCCAACTGTGGGAGAGAGACATAGGTGTGGTCGGAGTCGGATCTTGGGATTTTTCAAGGTGGCGCGAGGTCACGTTATGTCGCTCCCCACCCATGCAGCCCTCTACGCTTACGAGACTCAGGTACATTGCTACTAAGTTGGATCACACTGTAAATTACGCAAGGGATTTTCACCGCATAACTTTACAGAAAACATGTTTTTATAATTTTATTTTCGACACTTTGTTTCTTTATTCTTGTAGAATTACAGATGGGCGCTCAATGTTGTTCTTTTTAATGAATAATATAGACACAGGAAAACGATTATCTTCATTTAAGCAAATAACTTTTTACTTTGAAATGTTCAGTTTTAGTTTATTTTAAATATAAAATGATTTTACTTGTATTTTAAAAGTCGGCTCTCTGGCGCGGGTTGTCTTCCTTGTCTGCCGTAATGTTCCACCAAAGGCCAAATTCCAAGTAAAAGTAGTATACAATGCGCAAAACAGGTCGAATTCCGGTGGCGCGCTGGTGGCGCGGATGGTGGCGCGTGACTTTTATATAGCAAAAACGCCTGGTGGCGCGTGACTTTTATATAGCAAAAAATGGTGGTGCGCGCGGCGCAAGATGGCGGACTTGAGCTAACAAGGGGGAGATAATTTGGGTCAAGATGGCGGACTTGAGCTAACAAGGGGAGGTTATTTGGGTCAAGATGGCGGATTTGAGTTAACAAGGGGGAGATAACAAGATGGCGGACTTGAGCTAACAAGGGGAGGTTATTTGGGTCAAGATGGCGGATTTGAGTTAACAAGGGGGAGATAACAAGATGGCGGATTTGAGATAACAAGGGGGAGATAATAGGAAGAGGTATGTTTATATAAGGAAAATGTGGCAAGATGGCGGATTTGAGCTAACAAGGGGGAGATTATTTTTAGACTTTTATATAACAAGAAGAGGTTATATAAGAAGAAGATGGTTGTTTTTTATATATTATAACCAAATTAGGTAGTGTTAGACAAACAAGAAGAGGGTAATAGGAAAATATATATTTACATAATAAGAAGACGATATACGTTAGATATAGACATATATTGAGACATACATATTTTACAACATTTATACGAACAGTTATACAAACAATTAGATGATAGGAAATTATATATTTATATACATTTAGACGAACAGTTATACAAACAGTAATACAAACAGTTATATTGAGACATAGACAAACAGTTAGACAAACATTTATACAAACAGTTATACAAACAATTATATATACAGTTATATTGAGACATAGACATACATACAAACAGTTATACAAACAGTTAGGCAAACATTTATACGAATAGTTAGACAAACATTTAGACGATATATAGGTAACAAAAAAGCGTTTTAGTTAATATAGTTTTTTTTTATTTTTTCAAATACTAAAGGGCAACTCTCAATCGCTTGGTAGGCTTCTTCTTCTTCTGTGGTGTGACATCGGGTAGGTCTGTGGTAGGAAACCAACTCGGTTCTGGGGATACTGGGCAGCTAGACTTCGTGATTTCGTCAAACAGGTTAGTGGAAGGCTTCTTCGAGGGTAGGACATCGGCCAGGTCTGTGGTAGGAAACCAACTCGGTTCTATTGGTTGGTAACAGCTGGAATTGATGTACTGATCAAACGTGGTAGTGTTAGTAGGATAGGTGCTTGGTGGCTGTAATCGGTCAAATTCGGCGAGGATTTCGTTCTGTAATGTCAAGAAATGTTCAAACTCGGGTCGAGTTAACGTAATGCCGTGTTTGGTAGGAAATTTGAGGTAGGATTCACCAAAATATTTTCGCACGTGCAGTAAAGGTTGGCCTCGGTAAACACTTACAGACGCAGCCTTCAGACCACTAGCCAAAGGTTTAAGCATTTCATCACTTCTCTTGATGTAGACCCAATTGGTGGGAGCAGTCATTTTCAACGAGATGTATCTAGTGTGTTAATAAAGTGTCGTCCTTTTATATCGTATAATCTGGGTTTTTTTAGCGTGCCCTAGCTAGGATTTGATTCGTCGAACATCGAACGTGTGTTAGGCAGGACGTGATTCGTCGATGTGTTGCGTGGGAACAACTACACATGGCTGTCGTGAGGGAAAAAATACACCTGTCTATCGATTTCGTCTCTTGTTTAGCAAAGTGGGGTTGAGTTTCACTAGCCAGGGTCTGACTAGGCGCGTAATTAATCGATCGTTGGCGTGTTGTCTAGCCGAAAATGGTAGTAGGACCCGCTGCATAGTGCCACCTCGTGTTTTGATCAAGATGAAATAAATCGCGTAGAGCCCGCAAACGTTGGTGACTACATCTTGTAAATGTCTGGGGTTGTAGTTAACAGGTCGAGTAGAGTTTCTGGCTATAAAATTAATCAGGTCCGAGTGTGTAGGTGGTAGGCCAAAAGAATCAAAATATTCAAAAGTACCAAGTCCATTATAATATAGGGCGACCCAGTGGTCACCGGGGCGATAGCTAGGGTCAGTGTTGATGACGAAAGCAGCCGTCTTGGTCGGATCGATGCGTAGAGGTAATTGGTCACGAGCTAACACTTTAACGAGCCCAGTTCGTTTAACAAATATGTCCGATAGGAGGATGGTGCGTATCTCGTCTGTATTCATTGTTTAAGTGGTGTAGTCTGTCAAAACTTGGCGCGATTTCGAGATCTCCAAGATCGAGTCTTGCTCGGCGTAGACGAGAACCTGTAATGGTTCGGGTGTGACCTCGGCGAATTTAAGTTCTACTGAGACTGGGCCCGACTTGGCCATCTCAAACTGGTCACCGTCTAGTAGACTGGGTGTGAGGTCAAAGGCGTATAAGGCGTAACCGTGCTTAAAATGTCTATACTCGAGGTCGTTGCCGGCGTCTTTACCAACCAGTCCCATAGCTAGATTCGTCGCGAAGAAGGCTCTCACGTACTGGTTGTGTTCATAATCCATGGACAAAGGCTTGCCACTGACGGTTCTGCCGTCCGCGCTGACGTTCAAATATATCAGACCAAAGGTAGCGAAATTGAACGGATTAGCCGTGTACGACCCGTTAAAAGCTGACGAAGTGACTAGTCCAATCACGATCCGTGTAGGTGTTTGACTGAGAAACAGATTATCCTGCATGTGCGATAGCATACCTCTAGGGATAGAGAAAGTTTTTAGCACAACTCGTTTCAAGGGGTACTTGGCATTACCTCGCACCAAGGCTTTCTCGTGGGCTAGCGAGACGGCGGGATTTAATTTAGCTTTCCGGACAACCAAGGCCGCATAAGTTATAATAGATTTATATCCAGCGGTGGGGTCGTGTCCCAGCACGTTGAAGGCATCTTTAGACGGGGTGAGTTTTACTTTAACTGTCACACCATTTAACAGGTAACGATCTTGAGCAAAGATATCTGAATGTAAACGACCCATCATATCAATCTCCTGAGAACCAGCCGCTATATGTCGACGCAGTCTTAACCCATTGTTATTGTCACCAATTGTGTCCGTAATAAAATTTGGGGTGTCTTTGTAAAACAGAGCCGCTGTCAGATGGCCTCGTTTGGGTTCCTCCCCGTAATTCAACGTGGCTTCGATGTAAGCTCTATAAGGGTAGGTGTTCTCGCTGGGTGTAATCAGCGTATCGTTCAGTGAAACGTCGACTTGGGAGAATAAACTGTGCAGGTAATAGTTGATCGGGGCCACCTCTGCGTCAACGGGTAATGCACCGCCATTAGCTAACGTAACTTTGGCGCGCACGTGCAGAAAAGTATTGAACAAGTCTAGATATTCCTCACCGTTTCCCGAAATTACAAATTCCACCGGGGCTCCGGGGGCTAAGGCGGCCAACGGATGTATCTCCACAAATTGTCCCTCTTCTACGGCTGTCTGCGTTGGTGGTACGCTAAACAAATCTAGACCACTGTGAAGACACTCGCACGAGCTGGGGTGAATAAGCGCCATCATTCAAATATATCAGAGTACCTTCGCTTCTTCTGGTGAGAATGAGAAGGTCGAGCTCGGTTACGGCGTTTTATGCGTTTCGGTTCGCCAGGTGGGGCAGCTCTCGTTTTTCTTTTTCTAAGTCCGCTGCCCGATTGGTTAGTGGTGAGGTGTTCAACCGCTCCCTGTAATAAACGTTGACCAGATTCTTTCGCTCGTTCACGAAATGCCTCGCCAACATTTCTGCCGGCTAACGCATCGCTCGCGACCTGTAGACCGGTCCCAAGTCCTTCTCTGAGTAAAGCTTTGCCTCCAGTTTTTAACCACGGGAGAACCATACGACCGAGCCCGCCGAAAAAACTACCCAAACCATGTCCTCTTTGACTTCTGCCTCCGATAAACACTGGCATCCCATGGCCAGCTTGGTTGCAGTAAAACTCCTCATACATCTTGGGGTTTCGTCGGATGGGTACGTGTCTCACCATTATGTTTCTAGTCAAAATCAAACCGTCTGTGAGTTCGGAAGTGTAGTGTCAACACCGAAGCTCCGCTAGTGAATGGGATAGTCTTACCCTGATCGTTAGTTAAAAGGATTTCCACCGCGTCAAACGAAAAACGGCTCAGGGGTACGTAGTGGGGTTTGTCGTAAATCCTAAAAACAGAAGCATTAGTCCTATCCAAAATAGGCACAATCCGTAACAAAGGGACAGAGGCATCTCCAACCGGTCTCGCCGCTACGAGATCGCAGTACACGTATACATTTTTCATGTCGCTATCCATTTGTACTTCAGTCTCGCCTCGTAGTATTGGGTCAATGTCTGTGGCGATCGAGGCAGGAAAACCTAACATGTGTTTCAACGTCTCGCTAATTCTAACTTCAACCTCCGGATCATACAGATTCAAGGTGGCCTTATTATTGTTAAAATGGAATCTAACTCGGGCTTTTTCATCCACATCCGTGGCTAAAAGCAAACGATTCAACTCGTCGATCAGCGTGTCGGGTGACGTGTATAGACCAGCGGGTAACGTGAGTAGTATAGACTCATCTTCTTTGTTGGGAAAATAATGTATCCATACATCATCCTCTAGCACGTTAAAATAACTTTTGGGAAATTGAATCTCAACCAAACCAACCTCATAACGTGAAGTCAAGTCTATAGTCTGTGGCAATTTGACGAAAAAGTGACCGGCGTTATTGTTTGGGTATATTTTCATCGAGGCATTGCTGGGTAAAGTCACGTAAAAACTCATCCTATCTTGGGGTTAGGTAACATGTAACCCAAACAACTGCTCATTAAAGCGATCCAAAACTTGCCGTCTGGTCCCTCTGCGTTGCTCCGACTCAGATTGAATAATGAGACACCGATGACGACATATATAACGATCATCTGACAGAGGAAAACGATCTCTAGTCGCGGGACTAGTTTCCCAAAAAAAGGCCAGAACGAGGTTCTCGTGGTCTTGGGAGGGGGTGGCCTCAAAACTGGGGTGCTCACGTCTTCTTCAATATCCATCAGTCTCGATATCTCGCTAGTTGTTTGGACGAAATCCAGCTGTTGAATGACGAGTTTATAACCGAACCAGTTGACTAAATATTCTTTTACACCCCTGACACCTCGCCGTTCCTCCAAAATGGACTCGATTCGATAAACTATCTTGTCGCCGACTCGTTGCAGCTCTTCTTGGTAAAAAGAACCTTTCAATTCCTCACCCGAATCATCTTTAAGGATGTACGTAACCGGTCTTGTTTGGTTTAGTCGGCTGATCGTAAACAACTCTTCTGTCCACGCCGGCGTATAACCCTTTTTAAAAGTTTGTCTGGCTTGGGCGATCCGCACGCGATCACCAGGTTTAAAATAGACTTTTCTACCGACGACGTCAGGGGTCGAATACAAAGTACGCCATACTTCTTCTTGATTGTTCGGGGTAACTTCCACCGGTGCCATCTTAATACTCCGATGATACGAATTGTTGTAGTTGTGGACCAGTTGTTGTATCACGTCGACGTAGCGAAGACTGTTGGTTTTGGTAAAGTAACGCCACGTTTTTTCTTTGAGGGTTCGATTAAACCGTTCGACGATAGCTGCTTTGGTGTCTTCATTCTCCGTAGTGAAGAAATGGACTTTCTCATCTTTAAGAAACTTTAAGAATGTTTTGTTGACAAACTCACTGCCTTTGTCTGTTTGAAAATTTATCGGTTTGCGATTGTTAAAAATTGTCTTTACCGCTGTTACTAAAGCTGTCCCAGTCTTGTTTTTCAACGGAACAGCCCAAGCAAATTTACTAAATACGTCAATACACGTTACTAGATACGAATACCCATCGTTGAATCTTTTTAAACCACGCAAGTCAATTAAATCAGCCTGGAACTGTTGATCGATACCACCTGCAATGGTCGTACGTCGTTTAAATTTTCTGCGCACCGGCTTGTGTAGGGTGTAGCTGTCTTGATGGCCTAACCACTCTTCAATTTTCTTACGACTAAGTTTGGTGCTACGTTGTAAGGGGGCGATTCCACCATAAGCTCCAGGCCGTTTTGGGTCGTAGTAATGTCGTTTTAAAATCACTTCTTTGGCCATGCTTCCCACTTTGGCGTCTTTTTCCTTCTTCTGAGCGAATACGACGATGTTTCTCGCAATTTACTAGCCACCTTTTTTCGATTAGTGGGTGTGATGGGTGGTGACTGAGGTGTTTTGTCGACGATCTCCTCTTTAAGTACAGTGGGTTGTTCGCTGGTTTGTGGTGGTTGTTTAATATCCACGAGACCTAGAGGTACGTGGCTGTACTGTTCTAGTCGAGTCAGATATCGCTGTAATGTTTGTTGGTAGAGTCTAGCCTTGTCTCCGATTGGTAAATCTTGTCGATCCAAAACTAGTTGCATTTGAGTGTCCAATTCTCCCAAGTTATCTCTTAGAGCATCGGGTGGTCTATAAGGTTTTTTCTAACAAACGAGGATCCATCAAAATCATTTTCTTAGCCATTTTACAAAAAACCTCTTAGTACAGATAGTATTGGTCCAAGCAGAGCAGATAAGAAACCTCCAGTTTGTAAAAATTGTTTTCGTCTTTTGAGCGAGACTTTCTTCTTGGTAAGGGATCGTAGGATGTTTTTGTAACGACGTATACGTGTCTTCTGATTGGGAGTTAGTGTAACGTTACCTTTTAAAACGTTGTGACAACATTCACAGAGTGTTCCTACCAGCTCGGGTGATGCTGTTTTCATAACAGCCTTGATGACTGGTGGTTTGGCTGTACCTAGAAATTTTAACATATCAGCATGTTTTTTTACTTTTTCTCCCATGTTACTTGGGTACGTAAACAATATGTTGCTCCTCTGGGAAGATGCTTGAGCGAAGCCTTAGATTATCTGATGTATCTTGACGGAGATCAATTAGCAAATAACCGTGTGGGACTGAGGTCGCGTCCTTAAAACTATCTTGCACATAGGCAGTCCGACCTGGGTACATCTGTTTGGCTAGATTAACAATCTGAGATCCATCGCGTGGATTTTTGAAAAGCACAATGTAATGAGAATTCAAACTAATGGTTCTGTGTTCTTTGTTCTTGCCAAATAAATTTTGTACGAGATAAAAGACGCTTATATTTTTATGATGAGACTTTTTTGTAAATAAACTAGTTACACGTTCGTCTGTTTCGTTCATGAGGTCATCGATAATCACCAACCGTCTCTTATCACCTGTCCACTGCTCAATATCGGGCAGTCCTTCAACAAACTGAACACCAGTCAGTGACTTGAATAAAGGTTGATATTCCCCGTAACACCAAATAATCTCATCTGGGATAGCTGTGATCATATCTTTGATATGTGTCAGGAAACGTTTGACAAAAACAGTCTTTCCAGAGCCAGTAGGCCCACTAATTAACGCTGTAAACGGATGGACCCAACGTGTGTCCATTGATAAGAATGATAACTGTCACCTACAACCAGTTATTTTATATCAAAAGACACATTGTGAGAATAAAAAAAACGTGAAAATCAAGCATTGTGGGAATAAAAAAAATTTGAGAACCACTGATCAAGAATTTGAGAACCTTTGGAGTAACGTGAGAATCAAGCATTGTGAGAACCACTGGTCAAGAATTGTGAGAGTAATGTAAGAACTCAACCAACATGTATTGAGAATCATTGTGAAAATAAAATAAGAACTCAACCAACATGTATTGAGAATCACTGGAATTTAAAACATACACTTTTAAACAAATTCGTGTGTTAAAAGTTAGCATAAATATCTCTTTTTTTTTTCTTATATATCATCCTTTAATGTTTTAGTCTAAAAATGTCTCTCTCTGTCTCTCTCTCTATCTCTCTGTGTCTCTCTATCTGTCTTTCTCTCTATCTCTATCGCTCTCTGTGTCTTTCTCTCTCTATCTCTCTCTCTATCTCTCTCTCTCTCTCTCTTTGTCTCTCTTTTTAGTTATTTTAAAGCTTGCTTTTTAAGCTATCATTTTTGTTTAAATATTCAACTAAACCGTTTTAAAATGTATCTGCCTTTCCCTTTTAATATATAAGAAAAATATGTGTCTCAACTTATTTCAAACTACGCTACTAAAACGATTTTAAAATGTCTTTTCTCGAGACACCTGTCTATCTCACAAACAAAATGTTTCTATATGATACTACTCAAGTCAAGTTATAAACAGCTGTTCCCTGTGTAAACAAATTGTCAACAGGCCCAAACGACGAATGCCCAACAGCGCTGTTTGTTTACGTATCATATTACCAGGTGAAACGGACGGTTTCAGAACACCTGCACAGCGGGTGAGTGTTCGGTACGTGACAATTTACGAGAAACTGTTTGCCAGTAATAACAGATGTGTAAGGTCGTTGACCCTGTATGCGCATTTTATTTTTGGGATATAACGGATGCATTGTTTAAGACGTATCATTCAATTAAGAACCCTCGTTGCGAACACATCTCTGAAAGAAAAGACCAACTTGTTTTGTCATATCAATTGACTGTTACGCCGTATGTATTCGTCTGTTTTATTTTCTTTGTTAAATTGTTAGGCTACCATAAATATCTTTAACAATGTATGTTTTTTTCGTGTGTTAAAATAATTATTTCTATTTAAACTTATCCGTGTTTCTCTCTCTCTCTCTCTCTATTTAACTCCTTGTTACATATAACACTGTGTTTATTCTCTCTTCTCTCTTCTCTTTCTTTCTTTCTTTCTTTCTTTCTTTCTTTCTTTTTCTTTCTTTTTCTATCTTTCTCTGTCTTTTTCTTTCTTTCTTGTTAGACAAGTATTTATGTGAGGTTTATTTGTGTTAAGGTGTTAAATATAAATAATAAAATAAGTTTTAGTTGAGTGCGTATTCGGTACTCTGTGTTAGGATGTATATCTTTAAGAATCTATAAGTTTTAGTTGAGTGCGTATTGTGTTAGGGTGTTAACTTATTTCTATTTAAACTTATCCGTGTTTCCCCCCACCTACTGTTAGACAAGTATTTATGTGAGGTTTATTTGTGTTAAGGTGTTAAATATAAATAAATATCTCTGTTATTTTTATCTGTTAAGATGTTAACTCAGATCATCTCATCTCATCTCAACCCATAACCCGTCATGGGTCGTAGGGGTGCCATGGTGGAAGCATCAGCAGACAGGGTCCTCCACTGCTCTCTATTCCCAGCAATGCGTACAAGTGTGGAGAAACCGTGTCCTGCCCATTCTTTGATGTTATCAGCCCAGGATTTTCTTTGCCTTCCTCTTCTCCGTTTACCTTCGACTGTTCCCTGGAGGATCGTTTTCGAAAGGGAGTCATGACGAGTTACATGCCCAAACCAGGCAAGCTTTCGACGTTTCACTATTGACAAAAGTGGTTCTTGATGGCCTGCATAGGTGTTTATCTTCTCTCTAACATAGACATTTGTTTTGTGCTCTTTATAGCAAATGCGCAAAATTCTTCTTTTAAAATTTATGCTCGAAAAGCCTGAATCCTTCGCTCCGTATCTGCAGTGAGTGTCCAGCCCTCACACCCATACAAGAGAATAGATAATACAAGTGATTTGTATAATTTGATCTTCACAGGAAAACTGATGTTACTTTTCCAGATCACATTCAACCTTGTCATGGCAGCTGAGGCCATCTCAAGTCTTGTCTTGATTTCTTTATTTGATCTTCCATCACTACATATAGTGGACCCGAGATATTTAAAGGTGTTAACTTCTTCTAACGTTTGCCCATTTAACGTAATGTTGGTCGGAACATGTTTCTTATGGCTATTCACCAATAACTCAGATACTAAATTTTTATCTTTTATCTTGACATAACATAATTTTTTGATAAGACTTAACCGATTATGCACTATAGGTTAACAATTTTCCTTATTTTAAAACTTAGTCATGTTTGTCACCTACTGTTAGACAAGTATTTATGTGAGGTTTATTTGTGTTAAATATAAAAAAAACACAGAATCTGATAACGCAAAAAATTAATAAACACTTTTATCACATTAAAAAGAATATTTAGAACATACCATTAGCTATACAAACGGTTTGGTACAAAACTAACAAAAAACATTCTTAAACGTCAGGGCAAATCGTCACATGCTGTGTTTTTTAATCGATATCTTTGCCACCGCGCCCGGGGCTTTGTGATATGTTAAACAAAATTATTTCTTTCACATAGAATAAGAAATAACACTGTGTTTTATTTTCTCTCTCTCTCTCTCTCCTCTCTTACTCTCTCTCCTCTCTTGCTCTCTCTCTCTTTCTATCTTTCTCTTTCTATCTTTCTTTTTTCTTTCTTTCTTTCTTTCTTTCTTTCTTTCTTTCTTTCTTTCTTTCTTTCTTTCTTTTTCTATCTTTCTTTCTTTCTTTTTCTTTCTTTCTTTTTCTTTCTTTCTTTCTTTCTTTCTTTCTTTGTTTTCTTTCTTTTTCTTTCTTTCTTTCTGGCTTTCTCTCTCTCGTTATTTGTATTTAATTTTATGTGTGAGTAATGTGTTTTCGTTTCTATTTCACAGATGCCTTCAAGCCAAAATGTTTGTGGCCAATGCGGCAAATCATTCACTCGAGCTCGCGATATCGCGAGACATATCTCCTCGGTCCATACACACAAAAATCATCCCTGTCGTGTGTGTCCACAAATATTCAAAAGTCGTGAGACCCTCCAACAACACATTGAGAATGTCCATGGTCCTGCGGCCCCGAGATCCCCCACAGCGGAAACCATTGCACCGGGGGCCGCTATAAACGTCCCACTGGGGACCACCACTGCACCGGCGGGCGCTACAAACCTCTCAGCGGGGGCCACTACTGCACCGGCGGGCGCTATAGACAACTCAGTGGGAACCACCACTGCAACGGCGTCCGCTACAAACCCCTCAGCGGGGACCACCACTGCACCAGGGCACAATCTCACGTGTCCCCGCTGCGGCAAAACATTTACCCGTCGTGATGCATTATTACGCCACATAAAGACAGTCCATGCAATGCCTCGATTTTCTTGTGACATTTGCGACAAACAATTTACACGTACTGATAGTTTACGGGCCCACATAAAACAACAACATCAGACTGGCCCCACACCAACATCAGGTGCCCCAACAGACTCATCATCATCATCGGGGCACCCACAAACATTACCTGCAGGGACCACCACACCATCAACGAGCACAAAGACATCACCTGCTGCAGCAGGGAGCACACCATCAACGAGCACAACAACAACTTTGACACTACCAAGAGCCCCCTATTCAACAAGCCCCATCCCATCCCACCCACCAAAAACAGGCCAGACCAAAAAACGTCCCATGACCAGCACCCAAACCCATATTAAAAAACCCCGCTTGTCGTCAGAAGAAGACTCTTTAGAAGACTTACAGGCTGACATAAAACAAATCTACATCGACAACTGGCAAGCCATTAAAACACACTCCAGTAAACATAAATTCCTATCCACTTTCACTTTTTTCCACAGACCAACAGAAAATACGGACTGGGACAGTCTCTTGCTCCCTGTATTCAAACAACAGACAAAACGATTCAAAATAAACTACAGTTTTCACATTATCCTGAGACACAGAGAAACAAATGACCTTCGCTTCTTTCACGCTTCCTCGAATAACACAGTCGTCTTAGATCAACCATACTTAGTCAACAACATCACAGATTTCAAAGCTTTTCTCTCACAGTTACACGATAGCGATATTGTCACACAAGCACAATTAAATAGACCAAACACAATTATACTTTGTCGAAGCCATTGCCGCAACCTCGTTCTATCTGTATCATATCCAAGACTTTCCCATTGGCTGCTGCATACAAGACATTCCCTCTTTCATCGCGAACAATCACCACATCCATACACTACAACACGATTCACAGTCAAAACCATACAGTGATAACTTTTGTTTTTTTAGATGTCTAGCCGTTTTTAGGGGTGGTGCCGTTAAAGATGTTAGAATAAGCACGCGCCGGCTAGTCGAACAGTGGCAAACACAGCAGGGACTTAGGTCCCTCGTCGATTTCCCCGGGGTTAGTTTAATCGATATGCCCCAATTAGAAAAATGTTTTCACGTAAATATTGACGTTTTTGAATTTGACGACGAGGAAAACCTGACCCCCAAACTTAGAGGTAGTGACACTTTTAAAGATACGTTGCGTCTGTTAATGTTTAAGAACCATTTCATGTACATAGCAGATATTGATAGGGCCAGTAACTCTTTTTCGTGTCCCGATTGCGGTAAGTTGTGGAAGATTTATAGGGATATGGCGCGCCATGAAAAGCGCTGTACCGGCTCTAAGCGAAGAGAAACATTTAGAGGTGGTGTGTATAATCCCCCAGAGACCATTTGGGAATTAATCGAGGAGGAGGGCATAGACGTAGACACAAAATTCGTCTTCCCTTATCGCGCCTCATTTGACTATGAGTGTTTTTTTTCAGAACACTCTAGAGTCAAGTGGTAATACCACCACCTACACAGCCAAACACGTGCCCCTGTCGTGTTCGGTGGCTTCTAACGTCCCCGGTTTTGAAGCCCCCGTGTGTTTTATCACAACGGGTGACCCGCAAGAGTTGGTCAATAGGATGGCTGACCATCTGCTCAAAATTGCCGCGGCCTCTTATGAGATTCTGCGCGCGTATTTTGACGGCGTTTGCACACAACTCAACGATTTAGAGACGATCGGTGAGTCATACGGGCTCCTTGCTAGATTAGAGGGTTATTTGGGGCAGCTACCGGTGTTAGGTTTCAATTCGGGTAAGTATGATGTGAACGTCATCAAACCGTATCTCATCCGGTATTTCGAGGGGGAAGACTTCGAATTTTTAGTCAAGCGAAACAATAATTTTATGTGTATTGCCACTAGCGAGTTAAAGTTTTTAGATATAGTCAATTACTTAGCCCCCCGGATTTAGCTATACCAAATATCTCGCGGCGTATAACGTTAAAGAAACCAAAGGGTTTTTCTGTTATGAATACATAACAGATTTAGCAAAGTTAGACGAGACCGCGTTACCACCCCACTCGGCGTTTTTCTCCAAACTTAAAAACACTAACATCTCCGCCGATGAGTACGCCGAATGCCAGAAGGTGTGGGCCCAGAACCACATGACCACGTTACGCGATTTTCTGACGTGGTATAATAATAAAGACGTGGTCCCCTTCTTGGCAGCGTTAGACCGACAGGTTAGTTTTTACGCGCGCCTAGGTGTAGACATGTTTAAAGATGCGATCTCCGTGCCCGGTGTCACGTTAAAGTACCTCTTCAAAACCCTCCCGCCCAACGTCAATTTTTCTTTATGCTCGAAGCAGGAGGTAGATTTGCATAACATCTTGCGCCAAAACATCGTCGGGGGACCGTCAATTATTTTTCACAGGTTCCACGAACAAGGCAAAACCCGCATTAGAGGTGGCAAACCTGTTCAAGCCATTAAAGGTTTTGATGCCAACGCCCTTTATTTGTGGGCGTTAATGCAGAAAATGCCCACTGACTTTCCCGTTAGACGGTACAAGGATGATGGTTTCAAGCACCACAAACTCCACAAATATACCGTGCAGTGTCGCGATTATTTGGCTTGGGTCTCCCACCAAACAAAAGTGACCTTAAAAACCCAGTTTAACGGGCGTGAGAAGGCGTTGGGTGATGTATGCGTTAGGGTAGACGGTTGGGACAGACACTCTAAAACCGCCTACCAGTTCCATGGGTGCCTATTCCACGGTCACCCTAACTGCCCACTAACCGCCGGTCGTGACGTTAACCCAGTCAACAACAAACCGTTGGCTGAGTTGTACGCAGATACGGTGGATACAAGTTCTTATTTACGGGGCCATTGCAACGTTACCGTTGTCGAAATGTGGGAATGCGAGTGGCAGGCGTTGAAGAAAACCGACCCATCAATCCACCGTTTTCTGAACGCCACCTTCCCTACCCAGAAACCGTCTTACACGAAATGTCGGTACCCCCTGACAAAAGAAAATATTCTCGCCTCGGTGCTGGACGAGACCTTGTTTGGCCTAGTCGAGTGTGACATTCATGTCCCCGACTCTTTAAAAGAACATTTCTCTGAGATGACGCCCATTTTTAAGAATGTCGACGTCACGAGGGAAGATATTGGGCCTTTCATGCGGGAATACGCCGAAAAAAACATAAACTCCTGACTACCCCCAGACGGACGTTGATTGGTAGTTATGTGGGCAAAAAGATTCTGTTGGCGACACCTCTACTTCGCTGGTACCTAACCAAAGGGTTAGAAGTCACCTGTATCTACCAGGTGCTTGAGTATACACCCGTGACGTGTTTCAAGCAGTTTGGGGACACTGTTTCGAACGCGCGTCGACAGGGTGATACTGATCCTGCCTACGCCATTACCAGCGAGACCATGAAACTGCTAGGTAACGCGGCCTACGGCAAGACATTAACCAATAAAGCGAAGCACGTGGATGTCTCGTACACGACGGACGAGGGTACCTCTGACCAAATAAACTCACCTCGCTTTAGGAAAATGACGTTAGTGACGGACGACATTTTTGAAGTAGAGAAACTAAAACAGACTATATGTTGGGATCTCCCCGTTCAGATAGGATTTTTCGTGTACCAATACGCGAAATTACGCATGTTAGAATTTTATTACGACTGTTTAGATAAATTTGTAGATAGGTCAGACTTTCAGTTGTGCGAGACGGACACAGACAGCCTTTACTTGGCCCTTAGTTCAGACAACTTAGCGGACGTTGTTAAGCCCGCTTTGCGACAGGAATTTTATAGCTCCTACCACCAGTGGTTCCCCGCCGAAGTATGTCCCGACCATAGACCCGTTTTCGTCGCTACCGAGGGTAAAACGCGCGCCCTTTGTCAAAAATGCCGCGAACAAGTATTATTCGACAAGCGGACACCGGGCCTTTTTAAATTAGAGTACGAAGGCAGAGGGATGGTTTCCCTCTGTAGCAAGACATATCACTGTTTTGGCGACTACGACAAAACCACCACCAAAGGACTCAACAAACACCACAACAAAGTTGACAAACACACATTCCTAGACGTCCTCAACACACAACAGGCACAGGGTGGGAAAAAATATCGGGTTCCGGGTACACAATTCCTCCATCTACACATACGAACAACACCGCAACGCTCTGTCTTACTTTTACATAAAACGACAAGTACACCCTGACAACGTCACTACATCACCCCTCAACATTTAAACTATCTGTACGAATACACTATTTCTTACGACGTGACGACAATGTGACGACAATGTGACGACACCCCTCAAGGTCTGGCCTGTACCCCTGTGATATTGTATAAAAATATTGTAACAAAACATCTGCCTATATAAATATGTATTATTGTACATTCATATGCGAAAATGTTTGATAATGTTAAAATATAATTATTTTTCAATTGTACATATCACTATGTGAAAATGTATTACGTTAAAAAAATACACCATATAATTATATATTCATTTGTAAAATATCAATGTATTACGTTAAACGATACTATATATTACCATGTATGTTTTCCTATTCAAAAACACTATTGAATATAAAAACTATATTAACTAAAACGCTTTTTTGTTACCTATATATCGTCTAAATGTTTGTCTAACTATTCGTATAAATGTTTGCCTAACTGTTTGTATAACTGTTTGTATGTATGTCTATGTCTCAATATAACTGTATATATAATTGTTTGTATAACTGTTTGTATAAATGTTTGTCTAACTGTTTGTCTATGTCTCAATATAACTGTTTGTATTACTGTTTGTATAACTGTTCGTCTAAATGTATATAAATATATAATTTCCTATCATCTAATTGTTTGTATAACTGTTCGTATAAATGTTGTAAAATATGTATGTCTCAATATATGTCTATATCTAACGTATATCGTCTTCTTATTATGTAAATATATATTTTCCTATTACCCTCTTCTTGTTTGTCTAACACTACCTAATTTGGTTATAATATATAAAAAACAACCATCTTCTTCTTATATAACCTCTTCTTGTTATATAAAAGTCTAAAAATAATCTCCCCCTTGTTAGCTCAAATCCGCCATCTTGCCACATTTTCCTTATATAAACATACCTCTTCCTATTATCTCCCCCTTGTTATCTCAAATCCGCCATCTTGTTAGCTCAAATCCGCCATCTTGTTATCTCCCCCTTGTTAGCTCAAATCCGCCATCTTGTTATCTCCCCCTTGTTAACTCAAATCCGCCATCTTGACCCAAATAACCTCCCCTTGTTAGCTCAAGTCCGCCATCTTGACCCAAATTATCTCCCCCTTGTTAGCTCAAGTCCGCCATCTTGCGCCGCGCGCACCACCATTTTTTGCTATATAAAAGTCACGCGCCACCAGGCTTTTTGCTATATAAAAGTCACGCGCCACCATCCGCGCCACCAGCGCGCCACCGGAATTCGACCTGTTTTGCGCATTGTATACTACTGACAGAGATATAAATAGAAGAATGATGAATCTATTCCAGGAAGTCTCACAGGAATTTACAGACAGGCAAAAATAATAACTGAGATCTTCTAAGCTGTTATAAACTTGTTATTCTCCGCTCCTTTCTGTGAGGAAACGGTTTGACTCGTATTTTCTGAGCTATCAGCAGAAAATGATTAAGGAAAAAAATAATTTAAAAGCACTGTACAGTATTTTTTTTTTTAAACCGAGTCATATCGGTGGAGACATAACATTCACTCAATAGTGATTAATTCAACTCTAGATTTATAATTACATAAAAACAGGTTAAATAATCCGTTACTGGTTTAACAAGGTAAAATAAATAAAGTTATTTTATCAAAACAAAACGATTAAATTCGTCTTCATCGGAAGATCTTAGTTGTAGATGGATGAGATAACAAAATTGTCCATTAGCTGTTCTAGGGTTCTACTTAGCTGACGGGGTGGAATCAGTTGGAATCTGGTTCCGTCACCGCTGGTTCCCCGTGAAGTTTTTAACTGTTACTTCTATTCAGGAGTAGAAATGTTTTGGCAGCATCACGTTCCTTGCAGCAAGGCCTGAGTAACTACTCAGGCTGCGTCGTCATGTGTCCTCAAGACCCGTCTTTGTCGGTGTCTAGCGTTGACTTCTTGCAACTGGTACCAAAAACTGAGAGTAAACAAATGCCTCTTTTAAGTTTTATGTCTCCAGATGTAAACAGCAGGCGATCTCTGCTTCTCTCTGTGACGGTATTGCCTCCCCTGCTTTGCAGTAGTGGTCCAACAGTGGCCAAAACTCAAGAGTATCTATTATAGGCTTCAATGGAGTCTATCTTTACACAAGATTACTCTTCGCAGAAATGTCGATAGAAGAGTAGTAAAGCTTCTATTACATGGGAGTCTTCACAAGATATTCAGATAAGCGAAAACAATACTGGCTGTTGATGAACACGTTAATTCTGTAATGTGCCGACACCTTTTATGAAGAATTTAGCAATGGTTTATTCTAGCTCGTTAAGCCCCCGCCGCTAAGTTATTTAGTGGAATTATTATTATAATATATTTATCTCTGTTTAGAGTGTGTGTTTAGTAACTTTGACTGAGACAAACATGTAGTACATTTAAAAGGATTGAATCGAAGTTAAATTTGTAACATTACAAATAACAAAATTTAAAAATCACTTTAAGTTTTAACAGTTGGAAATAATTTGAATATTTATGAAAAGGATTTCATCACTTGAATGGGATTTAACTGAATACAGGAGGACATTTTTGGCAGCGGATATTGTCACTTAGCTGCCAATGGTAGTTTCTTCTCCCGCTGGGTTAGTTCCTCTCACTCTGCTCGCGCTCGTCTCTGGTCAAAGTTCAGGCGCCGCACGTTCCCAGAACGAGTAACGGCCAAGTTGGTTCTGCGTCTGTCTATAAGACCCTCTTATGATGGCGTCTCTTACAACGTCAGTCTACTTCTACCTTCACTTGGTTCCAGAGATAGTACTTTCTGCTGGTACCACCAATAACTGGTAATAGAAATAGAAACGAAACGCTCTTCTGAGTATGGCGTTTTTCACATTTACACTGGTTTAAAGCTTGAAAACTTACATTAATTTTAAAGTGAATATGTTTATAGGGACATTTACACTGCTTTGAAAATGTAAGTATTATACTTAGAATGTACATCATTTCTTTTCATCTTTCCCTCCCTGCTCCATAGGGAACCTGGAACTACTTTATGCTTTTAGTTCTCTTTACGAAACTATCAATAAAGCAATCACCAGCCCGTGCAGTGGTGGTTCATGAATCATCACTCTATACGCTGAGGTTGCCAGCCTCAAATGACTTTGACATCCAATAGCGAGTTTCACATATTAAACTTCACATGGTAATATATATAGATATATGTTAGTTCACATGTTAGTAATAAAACAGAATGAAAATGCACTACTTACACCAATCTTGGCTACAGACTTATTTTTGCTCAGAGGAATAAAAGAGACGAATCGTTCTCTTACACGCGTCTGGGATGTCTTTAATTTTGACCATAGATTCCCCCTCTGACTCCGTGTTTCTTCAGTTTCCTAGTCCCGGGGTTCCTTATTAAAATTTAGAGATTTCCTGTGCTTAATACGTCTTATCTGGTTCTCCAATAAAAGGTCTGGTCAACAAAAAGGAATTATGAATCTAGTCTTCACTCTGGCGAGGTCTGATGTTGTCTTGGCGAGCGTGAAATTCACAGTGAAAAAAACTGCGAAATGGTCAGCCTATATTCCTATTTTCCAAAGCGTTGTTGTTATGAATCTAATCAGAAAGATCCAATCATTTCAAATCATGCAGATAGGGTGTGATATTTCAAAATAATCCCACGTGAAATAAGGTGCGTGCCTGAAAAGGTCACGTATTACCATATATGGACATCTGATGCCTGGCATACACTCTCACAAATGTGTTGACTCATATTGTCTAACATGTAATAAATCCATGATTACTTTTAACCAAGTGACCGGAAGCGATTATATCACACTTGTCTGTCCACAGGTGTCACACAAACAATGATCTCGTTATCTGTCGTATGAGTACGCAAACTCCGTGTCTTATCAGTGATTAGGTCAATAGCGCTGGCCGATGTACGTGTTACTCTGCCGCGCCTATAACCAACAAATCTGGGTAGCGCCAAGCAAATGTGATGTATCATATCAGCCGCTCCTTGCAAATGTGATATTTGTCACCTACAGGGTGCTTTGCTAAAATCAAATATCTGCTACTTAGCAGAAAAATAACGAGGAAAGAAATAATGGGAGGAAGAAAAGTGCGATAATTGACAGCACATGATAAAAATCTGTACCACAAATGTACCGATACTGCCGGAGAGAACCAAAGATCGCTAAGAGGTCGTCCATTTCGTCACACTCTCCACCACCTAATCTTCCTCAGAATTGTGCCCGTTATCCCTGAGCATTAAATCTGAACCTATTGAGTCAGATGGAAGTGTTTTAGAAGAGCGGAAGATGACAAACGTAATATTCGATACATACATAAATATACAAATACAACTTACTTCAAATGGGCATAATAAATATATACACCATGATGCGATCATGATCCACTTTCTGCTCCCTATGGAGCCTGGGGCTACATGTGCCATAGATTCTTTGTGAGGAAACCCGCACGAAGCAGTCACCAGCTCTAGCAATGGTGGTTTATGTAGCAAGTTATTTTGTATGATGAGGTTGGCAGCCCCCATGTGCAATCGTACATCCACAAGCAATTTATACATGTAAAATGCAAACATAAAATAATAAAATATACATATTACAACTTACCCTAATTTCAGGTGAATTAATACACCGACTTGATTGCACAGAAAAGGCCGTAATTTACTGCAACTAGTTTAAAATGCAGCTATCTCTCAGATAGAATAAGTTACATTGTACTGAATCCTTCTATTTTTACATAAGGAGGATCCTAAGGCTTGGGCTTCCAGTATTATTATGGGAGTTTTACACTCTCTAATTTTAGCAGGTTGCCCCTAATCCTGTGGCTGGTCAAATAGGGAATCATATTTTGGCTGTCTGTGATCTCCTCTGTTGACGAAGATGGAATACAGTGCTAAAATCTTTAAAAGCTCTAGGTTATAAGCGGAATTTTCGCTCCCCATGCACATGGCCTACCGTGAGGTTCTGTTGCGGGAGAACCAAATGATAATTATTTATAAATGTCACCACGTGAGGTTTCATTGGGTGAAATTCAATTAAATTTAGTTTAATTTCTAATCTAAACCCACCCCCTCAGGTAAAGAGTTTTATTTTTAGTACAGGATACCCCCCCTCCCCTCCTCCTCCATTCTCATCTGAACATACTCCATGACCATAAAAGGTCTTGGCACTTCTGTGTTGCTTGTCATGTTTACCAGAACTACTACATCACCGATCTGTCATAATTATTACGTCGAGTAAATCTCTACAAAGATGTTACTTTCTTCTCATCTTGTTTATTTTAACAAAGTGATCAGAAGTATTATATCATTCCTCGTGTTCCAATTCTTTCCAGCTGGTCTTGTCTAGAGAGGGTACAAGTCATGCTTACAAAATTAACACATTATCTCTAAAAGCCATCTGTTGTCCAGATTGAAAAAAAAATCGGGACAACATTGTTTTGTTGCAATTTTATGCAAGTCATTTTCACGAATCAAATATTCATTATCTTTATTCTTCGACATAAATCTGGATTTGTCACCATCTGCCAGCAGAAAGAAACACTAGTATGTCTGACTCAAACAATACGGGTGTCGCTAAATGTAGACTTAATCCGTCTAATGCTGGTTAGTAATCAAACAAGTCAACGTGGCTACAAAAACAGGTCAAACGGTCAGGTCCGCTGGATTGTGTGACAAGATAACCTTGGTCGATGAAAGCTTAAAAGTAGGATAAGTGGCAGGAGAGAAGGAAGAGAAAGAATGGTCAACTAACACTGCCGGAGAGGAGTGGAGATAGGAAAGTTAACCGGACGAAATATGACGCATTTCCTCACACTTCCCAAGCCGCACCGCTACTCTGCCAAAGAGCCGGTTCTGAGTGTGGTAACATGAACGTGAGCTAATAAGAAGAGACTTAGAATTGCATCTTTTTCTCACATAAAAGGATCTCTCTCTCTCTCTCTCTCTCTCTCTCTCTCTCTCTCTCTCTCTCTATATATATATATATATATATATATATATATATATATATATATATATATATATATATATATATATATATATATATATATGAGCTAAACAGGCATGGGAGCTTCCGATTGGCAGGGTGATTAGAGAGCTGGCCTCCCGTAGGACAAATGTGTCGAGTTTGAAACACGGTCGCGCCACGTTCCAGTCTACCCAGCTGTAAAATAGGTACCTGACTTTGCTCTACAGTTGGGGAAAGCAAAGGCAGCGAGAAAGGGAACTGGTCAGCTTACCTCTAGAAGCTACACCTAGTACAGCGAATTCTTCAACACTTCTCACCTTTGGCAGTACCTGCTATGTGACTACCTTTATCTTTTAACAGACGAGGAAAAAACTTGATCTTATGGTACGCTACAGGAGGACTTGGCATAGTTTGTTGAAGGCCTATACTTCTGGGGGAGCTGGCGTGAACGATGTTGATGAACATAACATGTCTCTCTATTTCTGCATTCGTCACAATCCTTAAAAAAAAACACACACACACTATCATAGCTATAAAGTTCATGTCACTGAGATTTGTATGTGCCTCATGACAATGTATCTGTAACTGTTGCCACATAAGATACAGTTACGTATTAATAGTAGACACGGCAACAGAAAACTCCCGTCACGAACAAACGTAAAACAGAGCCATGACAGCCCTCGCCGCTATGAAAAACTACGCAAACTGTTTGTCAAGACAACACAGAGAAGCGCCTTACTAGCTGTCTATTTGAAAAAGACACACGCTAAAAGCACAGGTGATGAAACACTAGACGATTTGGAGGATTGCTGTCTCGATGACGGGTAAATATTTGATATAGGAGGGAAGAGATTCATTTTCTTCAACAGTGCTTCCCGGATCGTGATCTGCGTGCCACAGTGATGTCTAAGCAGTGTAATTACATTTCGTAGCCGATTGGCAGAGTGGATCGAGCGCTGGCCTATCGCGGCAACGGTGCCGGGTTCGAAACATGGTGGCATCGCGCTCCAGTCTACCCATCTGTAAATAGTTACAGGATTCTGCTCTTGAGTTAGGGAAGGAAAATGCAGCAAGGAAAGGAACTGGTTGTAATATACACCGGTCAAACTATTTCAGCTGAATCTAGTGCAATAAATGTTCCTGGGAAACGCGACTGTGACAATAACTAGATTTAACTGCCTTATTTTTAAAACAAAAGTACCGTACATAACTGAACTTGCATAAGCGTGCGAAAATGTAAACAAGTGCATATTGTTAGTGTTTAAACCGACATCACAAAGGAGTAAGGGACCATTACAGCAACAGGTTTCATTGTACGAAGCATCCAGCCAAGCACGCTATGTGCTCTTGCAGGAAGTGATTTGTAAATCTGTTTATTTTGGCATGCTAAGATTGCCAGCCCCGACAACAAAAACTCATACTAGTCGCCTGAGGGAGCAGCGGTTCAATTCTTTCTTAGTCGTTTCATAAACTCCGGAAACCACACCAGGTATTTAAGCATCTTTCTTTCTTCTTTGATCCTTAGCCGCCGACCGTCAAAGCAGTCAGTGGCCATCACGCCTAGTGGTGTCTTGTAGGGCAACAACAAATTGATTCCACTTTGCTCGGTCGGCGGCCATTTTTCGTACAGTGCCCCAACTCTGGTTCATTCTTTGCATCTCATTTAAGCATGATTGGTTCATATGTTATGTGCTCTTCCCTATTAACACTGCTAAATAGAGCGTCTGACTGGCTGAGTGGTTAGAGTGCTAGCCTCTGGCGGCGAAGGAGCCGGGTTCGAAACACAGAGGCGTTACGCTCCAGTCAACCCAGCTGTAAATAAGGGCATGACTGTGCTCTTGAGTAAGGGAAGGAAAAGGCAGCGAGGAAGGGACCTGGTCACTTCAACTCTCGATGCTGGACCTAGTAAAATGAATGTCTCTAACACTTCACTCCCCTATGGCAGTATCTGCTGTCGGGCCACATTTACCAGTGTACTCGTCTTGTTTGTGTTTAGTGAAACTCGGAGAAAAAAAAAATCAGGTACCCATTTACGGCTGGGCAGGCAGAGGCTTCACTTGAGGCCACTTCATTCTCGTATACAAACGTCTTCTATGTAGAATTGGAAGCTTTATTAAAACTGACCCAGCCAGATTATCACTCATTTCTCAAAATTACTTACAAAACTCACAATATCATACACTTTTAGCCAACTGTGTTCGAAATATTTCGTAACTGAGTTTTAAGATGTTTTTTGAAACCAAGCCACTTAACTGAACTTCGATCTACTTATTTTTTTTCTCATTCGTGATAGGTCATAGCTGATCGTTGACAGCTTCACAAGCAGACTGACTTGCCTTCGCTCAAACTTCATGACATTGTGATCAGAGGCCACACAATCCAAACGGACTTTACGGCTTGAAAGACAATGAAAGTATAGAGCTATTGCTTCCTCAGACGAATATGTACAGGGTTGGACATTGTCATGATAATTATGCATACGATGGACAGATTGCTTCGTTATATTTTCTCCCCTTGTACATACGTTGGTTGATAAAACCATGAAACTAAATTAACCATGTGTTGGAATACGTACTGCTTGTTCGACCTGTACGTACGTTTGTCAGAAAGTATCAAGTGCTAAGAAGATAAAGAATACACCTCCACATTATTGAATAATACAACACCAATTACAAGCTGCTCCATATAGACAACAAGAATGTACGTCAGGAAGAACAATAGAAACGTGGGTCCACTATAAAAGAAACGAACACAGCCAACACAGCACCCTGCAACATCACTTATGAATGGCGACTAATGTAAGGGTTTGCGTGGGGCTGGCAACTTCATGATGTAAAACAAACTGTAACAAAATATGCCGTTACAGAAGCAAGTGCGTTGACGCTGACATCCTGCAAGGGTGACAACTGCGGTGGTGGCTTCATCTATATAAATAAATGGCAAAGTATGTTTGTATGTTTTTAATACATATCCGCATGCCTTATTATTTCTTGATGAATTTTGGCAGAGAGTCTCTAGTTATCGCCGGGAAACGCCTTGCAGTTATTTTATAATTTAGTATTGTAATTATGACATTATGAGTAATTAAAGTTTGTCGTAAGAAATATAAACAAATCAGGGGCTATCATCATTAAATAAAAATTCATGAGTAATCAGGGAAGTAATGTAACTGTAAAAACTATTATTTTGTTTTTGTGACAACTGCCATACTTTTCCATTTTTTACAACATAGTTCAAAACTATTAACCATACACTTTTAATTTAAAGGAAAATTTAAAAAAACAAGCAATGACTATACAATGTGGATCCGTATCCGAATAAAAGTAAAAATCACCACGTGGTGTGCTTTATTTTTTCTATTCGTAATACAGGGCTGTACTCAAACAAGTGCCTAACTGAATCAAGGGAAACAATCAAAATTATGAATCAAGGGAAACAATCCAAACAATAAAATTATTATTAAATGTCGTTATTTACAACGTCACATTTCTGTATTTTACAAAGCAGTTTAAATCATTTAAACAAACATAAATGCTTTATGCGAAAAAAAAAAATAAAAATAAATTGTTTTGTAGTATTTAAGTTATTATTACCGTACTGTTTATATCAAACGTAGTTACATTTTACCAAGCAGTTTATGATTATTTAGCAAATATTACATAGTTTATCAAAAATTAAAATCGTTATAAATGAATCAGACCGCAACATCTGTTATTAAAGAAAACGGTCTTGAAGGGTCTTTTTTATCGCTTCTCGGCCTCTTAGCTAAGATCAAAGTCTTGACACAAAAGATCAGTACATTGACATTCAGTGTCATTAAGTCTTTTGTGTGAAAATACAGAAGATCACTAAAATGACACTTGTGTGTCATTGGGTCTTTTTGTGTTTGGACTTGCGCCTACTATCCGGCTTTGGCTAGGATCGTGTGTCTTGGACAGGGCCGGGGGTGAGCGTGCGATCAATGCGACCTCATGCGAGGAAAAAATATGCGACCTCATGCGAGGGAAAAAGAAAAAAACAATGAAGGGTCTTTTTTATCGCTTCTCGGCCTTTTGGCTAAGATCAAAGTGTCTTAGCCAGGGCCGGGATCACACACAATTCACACATTCTACTAAATAAAGTCAAAAGACCTCACTTTGAGCCCCAGAAGGGGTATTGTTTAAAAAAAAAAAAATGCTGGACCGAAGGGTATTCTATAATTGCACATGTGCCAGTCTTAAACGAGGTGTGCGCCTCGCCAAAATAAGGCAACATTTACGTGTTACTTTTTTAAAATTTTTGGTCATTAAAAAAAAAGAAACTAGCTCAAAGCTAAACAATACACCAGGACGAAAGATCTTCTTTATTTAGCCATGTGGGGGCCGCGCTAGCGTAGTGGTTACAACACCGCTCTGGCGACCGAGTGATACAGGATCAAACCCGGGCGACGGCATTTGAGGATTTTTCGTTGACCGGGATTTGAACTGGATTAACTCGAGACCTGGCGAGACCATTTGAAGGAGTGTCGTCGACCAGTGACTGGCGGCTCCTGAGCCGACCCAGCTCTAATGGGTACCTCCGAAATCGGAGAGTATTTGCCTGAATGGCGAGGTACACCTGTCTCTGTACAAGAAACAAAGGAATACTCACGTAAAATCAATGTCAGGTTAAAATATTAATAATAACCTGAGATTTCGCCTCGAGTATTAGCGGGCGTACGAAAAAAAAAAAAAAAATTTAGCCATATGTCCTGATATAACATGCGTTATCCACATGTCCAAGTTCAATAGGTCGTGTCTCACCGAAAAGAGAAACTTCTATTTTAAAAATACAGCTCAACACAATTACTATGTTTTTTATATTTGAAGTATATATGACAGAAAATAATAATCATGTTTTTTTTTTCATTACAAGCAATAATGTATTTATGTTTGAAAAGAACGTGCTACGAAAAACAGTAGTAAGAACGTTAAAAAAGGATGAGTTGGACTATTCTTTCTTGGTGCACCAGGTCGGAAAGGGAAAATGTATCTTATTAATTTGCTTCTTGCTAAAACTCGGAAGCAGAATAAAATTGCTTTTGCGATTCCATCATAAGAAATAAGAGTATTTTGGAAAAAACTCGGAAGCAAATTGAAAAGCAAAAGTGAAATCACTCTTCTGGTGGAACCATAAGGAATAACGGTATTTTGTGCGGCTTGCATTTGCAATTTCTGTAAACAATGCACGAGAGTAGTCACTTAAAGCGGTAGTCATTAACTTAAATGAAAATTCATTTTCACTCGATTATCAAAATATTATAGTTTGATTTTGACATTTCATACGTTTTCTAAACAGTTACTAGGAAAAAACCCAGGCAACGCCGGGTCCTTACAGCTAGTGTTCCATAAAGAGCGAAAGAAGGAGGAGAGAGAGAGAGAGAGAGAGAGAGAGAGAGAGAGAGAGAGAGAGAGAGAGAGAGAGAGAGAGAGAGAGAGAGAGAGAGAGAGAGAGAAAGATAGAGAGAAAGAGACAAACAGACAGACAGAGAGAGTGAGAGAGAGAAAGAGAGATAAAGAAAGAAAGAGAGAAAGACAGCCAGACAGAGCGAGAGAGATCACTTAAGCTTTTATGGATACCTAGCACAGATATTCAGGGGGAAACGATCATTATGTCTTACGATGCACCTCATCACCAATTTTTCTCCACGAACACTGTTTAGAGATGTCAGGAACCTTGAGCTGACTACTGCCTTTATTAGAGTCATTAATGGGGAAGTCTGAACGCGAACGAAGAAGAAGAACCTCATCTCACAATACAAATTGCTACATAAGCTAAATGTCCGCTACAGCAAAATTGCTTTGGCATTCATCGAAGGTCACCTGTTGAAGTGTTTATCTCACGATCTCGAAGGATCTAACAAAAAGACACACAGAAAGAGAAGGTATCTTATGCGTAAGGAAGGGAAACCCGAGGCCCGTAAACATTAAATTAATATGAGACAAACATAAAGGTATATTATCAGGCACTCGTAGGAAATAAAGAAGTAGAACACTAGACAACAGAAAAACAACAGACATATACCTTTATGTTTGTCTCATATCAATTTACTGTTTACGGGCCTCGGGTTTCCCTTCTTTATGTGTTATAAATGTTTATACAATACCACACCTACCCTCTGTCCTGTTCTTACTGTTCTAAGTCTACTATCCTTTACTGGAGACAGTATTAAGGTCTTTGTCTTGTGTGGACTGGCCTATACTGTATAATAGGGGAACAACAGAAGTGATTGCGTCATTAATAGGCTGAACTGCCCATGGTAAACTTCCGGTGTTATGTCTTGCGGTTCGCACTAATGAACGAAGCATCATTTTTAGGTGATGCGTAGATGGCAGGGAGGATAGTGTGATTCGCTTGCATAGCTAGGCGGGGTAGTCGCACGGCAGGTCCAGGGTTCGAATCCTGGGTAAGCCACTCATGTCTGTTGTTTTTCTGTTGTCTAGTGTTCTACTTCTTTATTTCCTACGAGTGCCTGATAATATACGTTTATGTTTGTCTCATATTAATTTACTATCTTATGCGTGTATTTTGTTTCCACGGGGACAGTTGAGTCTTTGGCTTATGATGAAAATGACATCAGCAGGCAACGTGGACTATATGCACAGGAACTCGAATGAGAGCTGAGTCCTATTGTAGTTTTGTTAATATGTGCTACCCGGGGGTTTTAGGAGAGATCAACATCATTTAC